>BPTQ01000003.1:58300342-58900342 GCA_019973895.1 Chrysanthemum seticuspe
TTGTACCCGAACACACACTCTAATACTTTGACGTTATGGTTCACGAAATCTTATTTGTGAAATTTATTCGATAACTTGTGTTTGTTCGTGATTTGACTTTGTCTTCAACATTATCCGATATTCTTGGTTTTACGTTGATTAGAATTGACAAAAATTGGTGACTTAACGGTTTACGATTCTAAACCGATAAACTCGAATCTTCAGCTGGTCTATTTTATTATTATCATTTTTGTGGAATTTTACAAATTTTTCTTAAGCTCCATTTGAGCTTGTCAAACAGGGCTTAAGTGCCCTGTTCATGGACTCAGTCAAAGCTGAGTTTTCTCAGCTTATTGACAGGTTTGTCAAAAGCTCCTCAGAGCTTCTCTGGGTCTGATATTTGGTTTAAAGATACTTGGCCAGGTCTAGTTTAGGTTTCAATAACTGGTTTTCCTTTCCAGCTTATTGTGTTGCTTGTGCTTATGCTCAAAAGTGGTGCCCTCAAACTGTTTTAAAACCTATAAGCTCAAATAGCCAAATCTTAGCATTTGGCAATTCAGTGGTTAAAAACAGTTAAGATTAGTTGCATTTTGGTTCTTATAGCCTATTACAACTTCTGTTTCAGTTTAGTGCTTGTTTGTGTTCAATAGCTTATTTAAAGTGTTTATTCTAAAGCACTTGGTATTGCAGTTTCATAATCTCACACACAAGCCCATGTTTTTCTATTTTTCCAAGATTCAGTATATTATTTTAGAGTTTTCCTGAATTTTTCACATTTTTCTAGGTCAGTTTGCTATTTTTCTTAATTAAAAACAGTTTTTAGGCTTATTTAATTAGCTTTTAATACAATTAATTCAGAAAACGTTCAAAAAAATAATTTTTCATTTTTCTTAGATTAAGATAAATATAAAAAGTAAAAAAAAATTAATTTTCCAGATTTTTCCTAGTTAAATTTGTATTTTTTAGCAATTTAATTAGTTTTTAATAGTTTTTAATTCCTAGAAAATCCAAAAATAATCAGAAAAATATAAAAATAGTTTTGAAAATTCTATTTTGATATTTTAGATTTTTCTAAGTCTTAATTTTATTTTTCTAGCTTTATTTCCTATTTTCTTGTATTTTAGGTTATTATTTAATAGTTAAAATTAGTTTTTAATTAATAATAATTAGATAATTAGTTATAAAATTAATTTTCTTTTTCTATAAATTTTCTTTTATCATTAGGTTTGTAAAAATGTCATTTTCATATTTTTAGGATTAATATTGTGTAAGTTTCTCATTTTCATTTGTACGTTACGTAGTTTTAAATTCTAGTTCTATAAAAACCTAAAAACAAAAACATCATTGTAAAAATAGTGATAGCGTTTATTTAATATTTTTTATCTTTTTAATTTCCTTTAATTTGCATTTAAGCCCCTGTAATTTGTTCACTTTTTCTGTAGTTATAATAAATCAAATCTCTGTATCCATTCAAATCTTCTCGATCACTACACGTCTGATTATTCTCGCACGGCTCGTTGGGACTTAACGACCTGGGGAAACACTATACTCTCCTGATCTTCATTGCATTTGTTTCCAGACTGTTTTAAGTTTGTTACAGTTAGCCATTCACAAGTGGCTAGCTTGCGTGATTAAACTTGACTGTTTGGGACGAACCAGTAAGTTTAGGGTTTTTGCCCAAATGATCTTTTACACTATCACAGTGCAAAAGATATCCAAAGTCGACGTATTTTCAGACTTATCCAAGTAAGAAAACACGGAATAAACCAGGAAAATGAAGATCAAACCAAGGAAAATCTTACGCGTAATTTTAGGGTTTTGATACGCGTAGGATTACTCGTAACTTTGATTTTGCCCAAATGTGTTTCGAAACCAGATTTTTGTTATGGAATAGCTTCAATAGTACCAAAAGAACACAAAAATGTGAAACTTGATGTACCAAAACTGCTAAACGGGTTACGCGTAGAACGACACCCACGAACAAAAACAAGCTTAAAAACGTAGATCCACGCGTAAAGTTTGAAACGTTTTGCCAAAAACAAGTATTTTAACACCTCAAAACATTTAAAGTGCAAGAATCTTGGATTAAAAAGTGTAAAAAACGTGTTTTTAAGCGAACCAAAGTATCACTCGTTAGCCTTACGCGTAGGACCAAAACCCACTTCAAAAGCAATAACGATTCACCCAACTATTAGGCTCTGATACCACTGTTAGGTCACTAGTTTTACAAACACAAGTTATAGAGAAAGAGATGAAGGCGATTGAACAAGTAAAACCACACACACACACGAGATACTATGACCGGTTATGAATAAGATGTATGTGAAAGAAAAACTTGAACAACCAACCCTCAAGTGAGGGTTATTACATTGTTTATATAGGCAAGGAGCTAGGGCAACACTCCCTCTCCTTCCCTATTCCTTATTGGGCTTGGGCCTAAGCTTATGGGCCTTCTACATAAGCTTGACCTTAAACAAACATAAAGGCCATAATAAAGCTACCTATTACATATGAAATATAAATACTTGAAATACTGTTTAGGAGTGATTCCAACAATCGTCGACTCTTATGGTGGTGATGATGTCTTGTTTATGTTGGTATTTGTATTTGTAGTCATGTATCTGTGGTGAATTTTAGTTTGAGTGTTGTTGGGAAATGTGGGTCTAGGCTTTGGCAAATGGTTGTAAAATATTTGAATAAATAAACACCAAGGTTTCTGTTAAATAATTATATGATGGTCACCTTTTATTGTGCCTGCATCTCAAGATCCACTCTGAAAGAATACTGCCTCCATTGTTTCAAGACTAAATCTGTTTGAGCGGCTGTCTTTGTGGACCTGTATACCTGTTAATGCAAGTAAATCGGATGATTAAAATATGCATATGGGAATGTAAATTTTCAAATAAACAAATGATATTCTTTTTATATTGGATATTAACTATCAATAACAGGTGTGGTTGGAAAAATTACAGTACCTTATTATGATTATTCACAGGAATATATCAGTAGCATAACCAATCGCCGTATAAAATAAAAGATCACACTATTGTTGGTCTATTAAATGCTATTTTATAACACATAGATCTGTATTCTACATAAGGTTGATGTCTTATAAAAAAGCATCTAATAGTTCAACAATATGGCTGGTAACAAACGAAAGGCCACGCCAGGTACATCAGGTGCAAAATAAAAAAGGCTCGTATGATGGGGGAATCATCTAAGTTAACTAGCAACAACCAAACTGAGACAAATGGAGACTCTAATCATGGGCTGATTAATGCGGCAGTTCACCCCAACTAAAGTCAAACCAGTGAACAACCAAACTCGTCCGCTCCACACAGTTTTTATCTTGTATCTAATTTCCCTACGCCAAGCAGCTTTTAAAAGTAAGCGGGAACATGTTTTTTATTAATGCATTAACTACCTACCTCCTAATATATTGTCTTTTGTGTACGGATAACATTTGTGTGTATTTGGCTTTGTAATAACTAATGGATATTAAACTTCTACTTTTTTGTGTCATGTGGTGGCTATCTAATATCGGTCGTGCATCCGTGTGGTTTAAACATATTCTGTGAATATATAAAACGTAGTCAATAAACGTACCAAACCATCATTCAGGCATCCAGGACTTCCATCATGATCGCTTTCCCGTTCTGTATGGCCCTCCTGTAAGTGGTTATAGAAACCCTTTTTCTAGTTCTTGGCACACTCGCTTGCTCAACAACTTGTTCTTTTCGGTTGGCAGTCCCATGCCCTGGCTTGCTTTCCTGTACATCCTCATAACAGATTTTCTCTTTTCTTTCTCGGCAGTATTTCCAGCTTGGAGTTCCACACCCTCCTGCTGCAACAGTCTTTCATTCCCGTGTGAACGACCCCCTTTTTCTCTGATTTCGAACCCTCTTTCAGTTTTTGTGATAGAAACACGCTTTGTTAGCTTCCTTCTTTTGAAAGGTGTTGCAATACCGCAACGCATGCCAGCGTCCTCTTCCTGCCATACCATGTTTTTCAAATAAAATTGTGACAAATCCTCTTGCTTGTGCACAATGTAGACGTCCATGGATCCATTCACATCCGCAAGGTCATACATTCGTCGAACGTCATTGTCTGTGTGCAACAATGTTAAACCATCTTCGAGTGCCTTGTTTGGTGCACCATAATATAAAGCCCATTTTTCCCCTCCAATATCGTTGAAAACATGATCAAGCACCCTGGTAAATGCACCCCTGGTGGAGCTAAAACACCAGACATCAGCAAGGCGACCGCCTACATAGCGGAGTGGTTGAAATTCAAATTTCCCGTTGTGGTGAACTTTAAATATGACTTCTTTTGTTTCCGCCATGTCCTATAAAACATAAACCCTAATAACAATTAGAATCAACCACTAGACTTTAAGGGGTATACTGACCATACCTATAAAACATTAACCCTAACAACAATTTCAATAGCTTTGAATTAAATAAAAATTTACTAATAGAATATAAAATATAAAGATGTACAGTTATTTATATTCATGTATAAGTATATGAACGAATAAGGTAACAAAGTACATACGGGAGAGTACAACAAACCTGGATTTGTTTCTAAAAAAAGAAGAAAAGGACAACGATTTTTTGTATTTGGATTCTTCGATGAAAGCGACCTAGGGTATAAGAAGGAATTTGGGGATGTTGATTGTTGGGACCATAAGGATAACTGATGTGTGGTTGGTACCATAAAAGGATAAGTGGTGTGTTGGGTAAAAAAGATTTAAGTGTTTGTCATTCTAGGTCCCTCATGTATATTACGGCTGTCACACTAATGACTAAAAACTGCTAGTTCAAGTTAGGATTACTAGTGCTGAAGACAATATATCATATAAACGTGTTGTTACTACATGTTGTCTAAGGTTTCAGAATAAAGACTTAAAAATGTTATTACATGTTAGTATTGCTAGTGCTGAAGACCAAATAATATAAACGTGTACATGTTTTCTAAGGTTACTTCTTCTATAACATTGTTGGATGACCTTTTATTTGACTACTCACAGCTTAATTGAATAGCTTAGAAAGAGTGTGTGTTACTCTTCAATTAAATTCTCCAACCAACTAGTATGGCACATCATTCAAGTATAATAAATGAAGCGAAAAAATACACATGGTTATGCTAGTAGACGTTCTTATATAACCCGTGAATGCTATTCTTTTCTTTATAACATCAAACCGGTTGAAAAAATGATGTGCATTGGGTGCTGACTGGAAAGAGAAACAAGGTTGGATTGACCTTTGATGCAAGGCGTCCATCGAATACAGAAATCATGTGGCATTGTTGTCCAATGAATTTTTACGGAAGCGACCACAATACTGATAGTGGGGTTGCTGCATGTGGACTTGGTGATGTACATGTTACAAGAGAAAAAACAACTGCAGTTCGTAGAGGTGATGGTGTGATGGGGCTACATGTTGCAGCATCTTCTATAGGCGGTGGTTCAGTGAGTATCAGAGGTAGAACTGAGACTACAACAACACCTGATGAAATTCATGATTCCATGTTTACCGAACCCAGTGACATTAGTGATGAAGAAACCCAACCACTTGCAAGTCGAATAACAAGTGAACCACCTAAAAATGAATGACCAATTGAACAAGCTGCAATTGATACACCTACGAAATGACATGCGAGTCATTGAACAAGTGAGCTACCACCTATTCTCGTTATGTTGTATTTCATAATACATGTAGACTAAATTGTATAATGTATTTGTTATGTTATTACAATGCAAGCACCTATTTAGTTAGCAAATAATGGGTAAATCCAAACACTTGATAAACAAGATGCAAACTGTATAATCAAGCTGCAAAATTGTCAAATACATTTTTTTTAGTGTTATTTTTTGAAGTCAAAGTGGGTAAATACAAACAAGGCTGGATAAAGCACTAAACCAGGAAGAGATAGTTACCATGCACGTGGCCAAAACATAGTTGAACACGTATACACCTACCAAAAAATGCTGACTATTGAAAGGAAAAAAACGTATCTACAGACCCCCAACAAAATAACGTTGCCCTATAGGGGTGCAAGCCAAAAACAGAGATGCCCCATCAAGGTTGCCATGATATACATCATAGTATAAAGCATTCATACACAATATGCCGTAAAAGCACATCGAACGTACATAAAAAAACAGGTGCATACTACGATTACCCCAAACCAGATGGTTACACAAAAACATCGCATCTTAATTTTATGTATTTGTTGAACATTTTTTTTGGTAATCATAAGAAGCACCAACAAAAAATGTTTAATAATTACATAACGTTGCCTTACAAAAAAGGCTACACTAGACAAACTTTTTTGAGTTTAAAGTTATGTTAACACAACAGTTTCTAAACGTTATCGACAACATGAGCATGCTGCATAAAAATACCTACACTCCAACCTTCCGTTCCTTAAAAACCAAGTTGCTTTTAATCCCGCACCTCCTCGACGGCAGTCTCTTGTTAGAGCCTTGAAATGCCTCGACATCTTGAACTTCCGTAAACCCGCTCTTGGTGTTTGAAAGCAGTGCCTCCTTGCATAAGGTTTTCTAGAAACCTTATGACCAGACCTGTCCTTGAAACTAGTCCCTACTTCTTGTGGAACGGAAGAACTAGAACACCCAACATCCATTGATACAGACCCAAAAAATCCCCCATAGTACAATTCATCGTCACTGAACCCAATGTCACCATGAACACTTTCGCTATGCAAAAACTCCATGAAAAGATTCTTTCCTTGACATTTATTTCCTTTAATTCTAGTTTGGAACGGAGGGCTTCCTAGGGGAGGTGAAAGCCTTTCTTCCTCCTCCCATGAAACAATATCTAAGGCAGATTTAGAAGTAGCAATTTCCACAAGTTTATCATGTATCGCTATCTTTGCACGCGTTTGCTAATCAAGAAGACTAAAAATTAGGTTATGATAATAGAAACATGATAAGTTATCAGGTTCATGTGCAATGTACAAGCCGATCAACCCGTATTCCTCGGCAAGTTCATACATCCTTTTAATATCATTATCACATTCAACAATTGTCAAACCAGTTGAAAGTGCAAATCTTGGCCTACAAAAATACAAAGCCCGTATCTCACATTCAAACTTGTAGGCCAAAAAGTCAAGAATTTGATTAAAGCTCATCCTTGTGGACTTACTAAACGTATGCACAAGGGTTCGCCCATACGCATAACTTAATTTAGGCAACCGAATGAACTCACCATCGTAGTGAATCTCAAATACAGGATACGCAGCTACATAGCGTGTAGTAGTCCTGTAATAAAGGTATATATATGTATACAAATGAGATTAGCAAGTATGGACAAAAACCTAGTGAGGATAGGTGACAATCACGAAAGATAATGGCATGCATACCTTGGCTTGAAATCAAATAAGGCAACTAGAGGCTTAGCAGCATTTTTTGATGAAAGAGATGGTTAGGAGATAGGCATCATGACTTGTGTCCAAATGTGATGTAGATGAAGATTTACTATATATTAGGAAAGGTAGTATTATTATTTTACTATTAATAATGTACTTATATATTATATGAAAATTATGATTCATTTATTTTAATATGGAAATAGTAATAGGGAAAAATTTTGGTTAATTTGTTTTACGTTTTATGTGTAGTGTGTTTATGTAATGATATGGGAATTAATGAATTGACAAACCTATCGTGGCCCTTTTTTATTTTTTGTGGAATGGACGGCCAAGTGTCTATTTTGATTAAATGGACGTCCGAATGAATAATAAATGAACTAGAGTTGTGGAGTTTTAAAAAGAAAGAATATTTTTACTGCTCAAAAAATTTAGATGTAAAATGTGTAAATACTTTTACGTCGTGTTTCCCATTCTTATTTTTTGAATAAATGTTACACGTACCCAAGGTTGATGCATGCAAGGCATTGTATCATTATTTGTTTATGTATGCATGTTATAAGCGTCTTTAATGTAGTAAATACTTGTTATGAATCCATTGTCTAGTCATGAATGGCTTATGTGTGAATGAATATATCAATAGATGGTGCATGATAAAACAATGAAAGTGCTGTTGGAGATAAGTTAAAAACTGTTAGTACAAACGATAAAATCTATGTTTATAAAAAAAACTGAATCATCTTCTCGTGATATGCTAGCGCGACGTCAGCAGGATCATCAACTTGTAACGATAGACCATGTGCCAATCGATATAAAAATATACAAACCCACACACCACAATCACCAAAAATCCCCTTGCTTAGGAACGTTTTCGTCCAACCTAAATGAGATCTTATAGTCATTCGGATGTATTCCAGTCTTATCAAAAACGTTTGCTTGCTCTAGAACAACTGGTAGTTTGGCCTGTAGAATAACAAAAATTGTTAAAATAAATAAACGGCTGATCTTGTTATAGGTTTGTCAAAAAAATGTTACTATTATATAATCGAAATACCCACGTTTGTCACCAAATTATTCATGAAATAAAGTTGTTTGTTCAAGCCGAATTAAATAGTATATGTAGTATACTGTTGTTAATTATATATGTGTTCAAAAGTATTATATGTTTCTTATTCGTCATTCGTATACAAGGTTCGAACATTTGACATGTGATTCGATATATTTTTAAGCATAATAGATTTCATTTCAATACATTCAAGGATAACAAAATACAGCAACGAAGCAACAACATTCATGAAGATACCAAAACACAAAATATGACAATGACAGAACGTGAGAGAGAGCACATAACAAGCTAGGCGTAGAGGTTTAATAATTTTGCACATCTTTGCCAGCAATAGTTGGGTCGTTCATGTTAGGACCATGTTTTTTTATTTTACGCCGTTTAACTTGCAAATTGTTTTGTGGCGAAACAAGTTCCATGAGAATCCTCTTGTCGGGTGCTAACCGACTTAAAGCCTTTTTAAAATATGACCAATTCATAAACGCGCGTCGTTTTTTCTTCTTCTCCTCCTCCAACTTCAACATGTCAGCTTCTTCCAACCGCAACCTATTAGCCTCTTCCAGCCTTAAGATGTTGGCCTCAGCATTTTTCTTCTCTTCTTCCAACTGTAACCTTTCTTCCTCTGCCAACGCCAATCTCAATTCCTTTAAAAGGAGATACTCCTGGAACAGACTAACGCTGATTACATGTGTATATAATGGCCATACAACTAAATGCGAAGAAGAAATATTAACCTGAGCAACGTACACGTCAGATTCCGGCAAGTCGATCAATTTGAGATAAATGGTGTTAAGTGAATCGGAAAAGGCAGTCCTTGTGTTTGGAAAATGTGACTCAAAATCAAGTTTGTCCTGTAAAAAAATATGCATGAAATTTCTAAAATTAAATAATGGCAGCGAGAAATAACTATAGATTAGTTGAAAAGTATACCCGAAGACCGGCAGTTCTGTCATGTGCAAGAACCTGTGAAGGTTTAAGTGTTATAAAATTTCGGCATGTCATGTTATAAAAAAGTGAATCTACTATTCTTATATTATAATGAATATAAAGAGAACCTGAATAATACACTCAAGTTTAAAAACTTGGCGATTCAGACCGGCAATTACATGATCCTTAAGGCCTTTTGTTCTGGAACTACTTCCACTCTTGCATTGTTTTGAATTTACTTTCAAACCAGTATTCGCACGTTGCCGTGACTTTTCCAGCTTCGAAAATTAGGTATCGACAAGGTTGTGCTGGGTCCTGACCGGCGCTCTGGGAACGTAGTCATTGAGAAAATCTTGGCTATCTATCCACTATGCAGATTGAAACTCATGTATAGTAGGTCTCAGATCAGTAATTGTAGTTGGATCCTAAAGTTCAGTAATGGTACCAAAAAAACAAAATATGGTTTAGTTAATTACTTTAATTAATATAAAGTCTTTGGACTCATACATTACGAATGTTGCCTCGCTAGTTTGGCCTGCTAATGAAATGCTCTACCAGTCGTACCTACTACTATAATTTGCTTCACTCAACAAGGGGTTTTTAATTGGTCAAAATTGCTCTTTGAGGCTTTGCAAAAACATGTTAAGGACCAAGCTAAATATTACTTGTATCCCAGATTCATACGGATGCTAGTAGAGAGTCAGATAGTAGACCCCATACCTCATCAGAGAACTGAGAAAGTATGATTTGTTGCATATGGCCCCTAAAGTGTTTAATCATATGAAAAAGAAGAACAAAATTTTTTCAGGGACTGTCACTGCTTTATCCCCACAGATGCTTAACTTGCCAAATATCCCTGAGAATGTAGAAGTACGTGATCCACAAACTACCGAAACCCCTGCTGAGAATTCCACTGTTGATCACACTGCGACGACAACACAACCTATAACCACTGTTGAACCTTTACCCTCGACTTCCCAACCCCACAAAATATTGGTCACCCGTAGGAGGAAGAAGGGCACAAAGCAACCTCAGGTTAGTGCGTCAGGCTTAGAAGCTGAGCAGGGCAATGGAAACCTAAGTAAGACCGAACCAATGGCAACTCCTAATGTGGAGAGTTTTTTGGAATTCAACACAGGTGGAGGAATCCCCAGCCAACTGGCTAATTTGGGGGACATGGATGTTCAGACTAGGTCTGATGCAATGTTAGACACATCCTATGATTCACCTGTCGGAGCAGGTAACACAGCTCGAATTGATGAGGGTAGTTTGGAACACCAACATGAATTGACGGCTAATGACTTTCTACATGATGACATTTCCAATGATCCACTTCTCGGACCATGTTACACAGGTCGAGGTGGTGAGGATACTATGAAACTTATTCTTGAATTGACGGATAGATTCACAACTATGGAGTCAAAGATCACTGGTCTTCAAAATTTGACAACTACTCGGGCTGAAACAATCAGGAGGTTGAAGCACAGAGTAAGTGTTTTGGATGCATTCAGGAAAGTGAAGAAAATGGGAAAGAAAGCAAGTTGCGCTGGGATTTAAAGTTTAGAGGATGCATCCAAACAGGGGAGGAGTGAGAGTACAAATTCAGGTGAGGCATTGGTAGATTTGGATTTGGACAGTGGAGAGAATGGGGAAGGTTATTTGGTGGCTGACATGGAAGGTAAAGAAGCAGTACTAGATGATTGTTTAAAGGCTGCAGTTGAAGAAAAGGAGAAGGAAGTGGTGCAGGCAATCACTGCCAGTGTTGCTGCATCCGCTGCTAGTATTGACGTAACCACTGCTGCAACAACTGGTGGTATTATTCTAGCCACTGCCAATTCAAACGTTTCAAGTGCAGAGACAACCACTGCTACAATTATAAGCACCACAATAACACCAGCAACAAAACCAAAAAAGGCTGAGAATGAGGTTGCCATACAATTGCTCAACCTAAAGCAATCTCACCCTATCCCTTTAATGAAGACTGTAGCCAGACAGATGTTGGAAGTTAAGCTTAATCTGCAGTGTAAAAAATTAACTCATCCAATTGTTCATCCACTGCTGAGAAAGATTGAGAAGATTGCTAATTATGAAATTCCTTTGGCCATCAAAGGCAAGCCTCAAGGTAGAATGAAAAGAAAGGCAGACAGATCAAAAGCATTTGATGAAGAATCTGAGTCTGATAAGGTATTGTAGGCTTAGATAGGTGGAAATGGAACATCTAATTTTCTATGTAGGTTTATTTTTTTACCTATAAACAATAAATAAATAACAACAAAGTTCAACAGGCTTACGTTTGAAAAAAGGTTCGAACGATCAGTTCTTTTAAAGATGGACTTCCTAGACCAACCAAGTGCTCTTGGTATCACATTTGGATGTTTAATCCACCAAGCATGAGATTTTTCAAACTACTCAAGGATCCACACCTATGAGAATAAAAAATAAAAATAATAAAAAAAATAAAAAATAAATAAAAAATACATAAAGTTTTAAATATAGAAATCAGTAAAAATGTTAAGTTGGAAAATGGATACCTGAAACCCAAACACAAATCCAGACAGTGTGTATGTCAGACAATGCTTTGGATCTTTCTTCAATCTTAAAAGGTGGTCATCCGTGTGCTTATCAAATACATTATGAAGTTGGTCGTATAAATGAGTCCAAATATGCTCACCCCATGGAAAAGCATTCCAATCATCAAGATTATCAACTAACCTCATCAGTGTATCATCCACCTCGCATGTCAACAAACGACCCATAAAGATCACCTCTAAGGCTAACAAAAGACAAAGACGTACAGCGTCTTCATCAGATATCTGTCGAAACCGCTCTTCATCCTCGATAACACTAATAACATCTAAGTTGGTTAGAATATACCCTTGCTTGTCAGGAAATACCCTGTTACGAAAATTTAGAGAACCAGATGTATACAACCCAAAGCTTACATATCCAAAATGCAGGCCAGTCATTAGACAAAACTCACAACGACCAAAATGTAAAGCATGCCCTTCAATGTAAAAAATAAAGGGCATATCATAGTGAGAATCGTCAAATTTATGTTGTTTCCTTAGCATATAATCTATGATGTGCGTTTCATGTTCAAAAAACAAGAGATCAATCCAACTTCCAAAGCATGTATTCCTAAACAAGATGCGGCGTTTTTCGTCTAACTTTTGCTTTATCAACCAAAAGTAGTTCAGTTTACTCGTAATGATTAACTTAGCTTCATAGTCCTAAAAAGGGTCAACAAAAACAAAAAATTAATTCTGACCATAGAAGGAATGTATACCAACGTCGTAAACAATTGCATAGACTATGCATATAAACCACTCCTTATTAGTCTACAGACTGCCACTAAAATTTTTAATGAACCAATTTATGTTACATACCTAACTAACGACATCTAACGTATTATACCCGACATAATTACGAATCAGACAGACATAAAAAAGGAGCAATGGATTCTAAAATGGAATTAACATCTATCTGACATAGGTATTAATCGAATAACAACAACGATTTATTATAACATAGAACCAATTGGAAATAAATCATATGCAATAAACAACGAGAAAAATATTTACGTACCATATTCGGCCACATTTTTGAAAAAAACTTGATCAATCGAATGTGGTTTGCAATCAACCCTGTAGCTTTCTAGATGGTGAGATAACTAACGATACAAGGAAGAGAAGGACTGAGGAAGAAGAGGGTTTGATTTGTGAAAACAAGTAAGTAAGAATGTTTTTATGCGAGAAGGAAAAACAGAGAAAAACGGTAACTACGAATATTTTTGTGCAAGTGGGTATTTGATTTTGAATAAAAATGTAATGTACTGTTACTATTCAAAAGCGTACTTTCTGTGTAATGTGAAATGACGAAACAACCATTATTAAAATATATGGTTGCCCAGCGCACTTTAGTTGCCCAAAAAACATTACCTTACACATACGGGACACTTGTCACAATGTCGATGAGTTTCCCAATGACAACGGTTGCCCTCGGTCTATTTTCAAATATAAAAAAAAAGTGGTCCGGAAAGTGATTAGCCTCAGGGCGCAGGGGCATTTGCATCATTTTCCCCAATAAAAATATTGACTAAAATATAAGATATAACAACGTATTCATAAAACAGTTATATATATCATAATCAATGAATAAGAAATCAGAGACATACAATCAAATTAAAATATTTCAAGCAATGACAATCAGAATCAGAAGTATATTGCAAACAAAATATTAACTAAAATATAGGATGTAATAACGTCTTCAAAAATCAGTTACATACATCAGAATAATTTAAACATAAATCATATATATACAATCTAATTAAAATATATAATGTAAACATTAAATTTATTCAATTCATACATTCGACGAACAAATATGTTAATACAAATAAACCGTAAAAACGTTTATTAATATTTAGCGATCTCTTTGTGTTTTGTTGATAACAAATGTAATGTTATCATAAGTAAAATTATAAGGATACATGTTATTTTTGTAAAGCATCTACACATAGTCATTTAATACAAATTGTTGTAATAATTCATTTGTTGTAATAGTTTATTAAGATGGGTAAAAACCACAACCGATGACCCATACCCATTGATCATATCCATAACCCATGGAGTTAACCCATACCCATTTTCTAGATGCATTGCATCTATTAGATACATTGTATCTATTTAGATACCCATGGTTCATAATCTAGGACCTATGACCCATGACCCATAACCCAAAAACCCATGGGCAAATAGGAGCGTCTCACGGATCCCTAGAGTTACACTAGACGGATCCCTCAAGAAAGGGATCCGTGGGATGCGTGCAACAGTGGCAAGAATTTGCCTATAAATAGATAGCCATTTCTTCATTTTTACTCACCCCTCTTCTTACAAACTCTCTCATATATTCTTACACTCTTTTAACATAAGATCACTTGATCTAGAGAGTAGTTCTTCTTTCTTTTATTGTGATTCTCATATAGGTCCTTCTCTAAAGCGAGATCACGAGCATTCTACAAGTCATACAAGCAAGGGGTCCTTGATTGATTTGTTCCTCTACAAGATTTCTGTAGCGAAGATCTTGTATTTCATATTTCACATATTTGTTGTGTTATAGTAGTGTTGGTTTGGTCCTCCGTGTTACGGACTCGGTATTTAGCTTTGAACAGGAAAAAGTGTAAGCGACGTTGTAAAGGCTTCTCCGCCAAGTTGAAGGAGTTTGTTGACATAGTGCTTGAACTCCCGAGTAGGTGACTCGGGGAGTGGAATAGGGCAAGGAAGGTGTCCTTGTAGCCGAACCACTATAAATCGGTTGTGTCATTTCTATCTTTTATTTTACTTGCTTTCTTTATTTGCATTACTCTTAGATCTATACTTTCTCTTCATCCATACGATTTCACATAACATCGAATCTAAAGTTTTTGAAACTAACTTAAAATCGGCAAAACTATTCAACCCCCCCTTCTAGTTTTCCACAATTGGCATCAAGAGCTAAGTTTATAAAAGTTTTAAAGTAAACCGTATTTTAAAAACTTTTCGATCACTATGGGTTCTGAAAATTACAAGGAAGGGCAATCCATGCAACGACCTCCACTACTTGAAACTAATGGTTTTATATATTGGAAAAATAGATTCAAAACGTATATGAAGTCAAAAGATATTGATCTTTGGTACATAATTGTTGAAGGCGATTTTGAAGCCACTACAAAAGATGAAAATGGAAATTTAGTTAACACACCTCATGATAAACTCACCGATGATATTAAGAAAAAGCTTTCCAAAAATAGTGAAGCTAAAATGGTTTATATAATGCTTTACCCAAAAAGGAATTCGAAAGAATTTCCATGCTTAAAACTTCTAAAGAAATTTGGAATTCTTTAGTTGCAACTCATCAAAGAAATCAACAAGTTAAAACAATAAAATAGATTTATTTGTTCAACAATATGAACAATTTTCAATATCGGATGAGGATACTATAGATCATTCTTTTGCTAACTTTAATACTATAATTACATCCTTACAAGCACTTGATGAGTCTTTGTTAGGACCGAAAAACTATAAGATTTATGTGGTTTGGAGGTCGGGGTTGGTGGAAGAAGATGAAGAGATTTATCTCTTCTAGTGAGAGAAACTAGAGAAAGGGGGGAGAAACAAAGGAAACTTTTATAAATAAAACACACACTACAAATAACCAAATGCTTCACCTCACCCCTTATGGAGAGTCATGAGGGGTATTTATAGGCTCAACAAACCTTAACTTTGCCACTTAAACGATACTAGTCCCTATGGGCAAAGTATACTACGCATCTAGTCCAATTCACGTATGTGACGTTATCTTTATAAAAAAGAGAGGCTAACAATCTCCCTCCAAGATATCGTCACACGTGAATGATTACAATGAGACCTATAAATACAAAACAAAGTAAATTACAATAGTAATGAACAATGTTGACTTTGTTGAAGCGCAGAGTCTCTGTAATCTAGATACTGAGGCAAACTTGAAGTTCTCCCTTCCGACGATCTCGGCATTTGATCTTTGGCGCTGACGGCACAAATCCTTGTAGCTCTGAACTTCAACTGTAACGGTCTAGTTAGGTTATTACTCCCTCCTAACTAGTGAGCCTTTTACATTTCCTGCTCCCTCCTGAACCGACAACTCTCTTCCAACACGCAGGGAGAAAATAGATCTTGATTGTAGCACGATGGTTGTCGTTCTGGGAACATCATAACAACATAACTAACTTAGTATTGCATCCAAGTTGGTAAAAAGCCCCGATGTACACACACTGCTTCTCCTTCTTCAGTCTTAAGCACAAATCCCTTCGTAATCCAATCACGGAAGATGAAATACCAACTTCTCCCTCCTGATGGTTGCGAGCTATCGGAATCATCATAATGTTGCGTACATACCGTATACCATTTTTCTTGATGCAATGTTAAACCTTGACTTGATCATAAATTCCGTGAGAATATGTCGCAAAAATACTCTCGATAATTTTCTCTAACCAACCTTTTAACGAACCTCCTTTGAATTCACCGGCTAATTGTAATGACCACATATGGAGATAACCCGATACGACTAACTTGAAAAGGAAGTAAACATCCCAACTTTGTGACTTACTGCTTGTTCTAAATTTTTGAACAATCCACAACGCCGTGTGACACTGAGCACTACAACATAACTCCTTAAAGTGATGGTTACACACTGTGAGCACTACAACGTAACTCCTTACATCAGTCATAACCAGATTGTCAAATTTCATAATGTGCTCCAACAAGTTATCTTGAGACATGCATCCAACCAACCAACGTCTCAAAGATAAAGAAGTCCACCCGTGAAATATCACTTCAATTCCGCATCAATAATACTGTACAAAAACCCCGTAGTCATTTTTTCAATTATCGCTTAAGCCGTGAATAATGTATCCCTCCGTGAAACATTTTATACCATGCCAAAATTACCAACTCAATATACCAAATGATATCAACAGTGTGGCTAACTTATGAAATTAACACACAAAAAATTCGGATATCATTTGTTCAATAAGGCACATGTTTCATCCCATCAGCTCATATATTAGATCCATTGTCTCAGTCCAAAATTTCCGAGCCCACATGAAATAAATATGATAAAAGCCCTTTGACCACGATCCAATCCAGTCACATGTATACTAACCGGATATAAAACATTGCACCCCTTTTTATTTCACTTAACCTAATCCTAAAAAATCACTTTGGATAAAAAGCGCCTACACCCATCTCATCTTATCACTTCGTCTAACCCAAATCAAATCTGGGAAAAGAAAATGCAGCACATCTCCTATCCATCTCACACGCAAATCAATACTCCATCTCATGCAATATCAAAAAAACAAACATCAAACCCTCCCTAATCCGTGGCAAAGACAATAAGCTCGATTATCTTGAATCAGTGACATGTTATAACGGCTTCAAGATCCTTGAAAAAGGGTCTCGGGTAGGTTTTAATTGGTGTTCGTTTTTATTTTATTGTCATGAACGAATCAAAGGGATGAAATAACATAATTGTTATTTTCATTACTTGCATATTCGGATATTAACAAGAGGCGCTGCCTTCAAAAACGTTCAGTGAGGATAACGGATTCAATGGAAACAATCTATAAGATTGAAAAAAAAATGAGTCCGAATCTGAGATTTTGATATGTTTTTCTTTGTTGTTTGAGAGTTGGGGAGTGACATGTGAGGGTATATTGAAGTGAGTCTAGATGTAGGATTGGTTAGTTTCGGATCTGATAAATTTTGTTGGACTGATGATGGTCTTGATGGGTATTGGTATGTTGTTGTGATCTTGGTCTTGTTTTACGCGTAACATTTTCTTTCATTCCTTATGCGTAAAAACAGGTTTGGTCTTACGCGTAAGACTGCTTATGCGTAACCAGGCTTAGTTATGCGTAACCATATGCGTAGGTCATGTCTTAAGCGTAAGCCAAGGCTTAAGCGTAAAAGACCTTACGCGTAAAATTTCTTACGCGTAACTTCACAGTTACGCATAACTACTCTGTAGATGCTCCTTATGCGTAGAAAAAGGGTTTTGACCCTTTGACTTTTTTTTCGGCGAGTTTTTCCGACCAATATATCCGTCCAGCTTCATGAAAAACCCAGAAAATGCATATAAATGTTCTTGAATGCCCAGTTGACCATGTTTGACCACAAAAGAATCTGACTTTGACCACAAAAATTCACGGATAATGGTGCAAAAATTATCTAAAGTAAACTGTTTGAACCAGTTATAGACCAAGACAGATATTATACAGAATATACCAGGACATTTTTGACCAAAAAAAATACCAAAACATGTTAAGAAACTGTTTTACCACTTTACTCGGAAAAAAAAATTCCGACAAAAAATATAGTACAAAACAGCCAAAAACATGTATAAAACCAACATAAATCAACACAAGATAACCATGGCTCTATACCACTTGTTAGGACCGAAAAACTATAAGATTTATGTGGTTTGGAGGTCGGGGTTGGTGGAAGAAGATGAAGATCTTCATCCTTTTTAGTGAGAGAAACTAGAGAGAGGGAGGAGAAGATAAGGATAATCATGTTAGGAGATATCTAAGGGCACTTCCATCCAAGTGTAGATATAAGGTGACGGCAATCGAAGAATCAAAAGAGTTGTCAATCCTCACCCTCGATGAACTCATAGGCAATTTAAAAGTCTATGAGCTTGTCCTCGCTAAAGATTCCGAAGCCTCAAAAGTGAAAGAGAAGCACAAATCTCTTGCCCTTAAATCCAAGAAGGTCTCAAGCGATGAAGAGAACTCCTCTTCGGATAGTGATGATGAGGAGTATGCCATGGCGGTAAGGGACTTCAAGAAGTTCTTTAGAAGAAAGGGAAGATACGTCAAGCAACCTTATGACGACAAGAAAGGGTTCCTGAAAAGCAAAGATGATGAGAAGGCAAGGGATGAACGCGCTTGTTTTAAATCTGGGGATCCCAACCACTTTATTAGTAAGTGTCCCAAACGTGATGAACAAAAAGCATTCATGAGCGGTTCGTGGGGAATGAGCAAGGAGGAGGACGAAGAAATTTGTCTCATGGAAAATGACGAGGTATGTCGCGAATACTATAGTAGCTCATCATTAGATGATGACTCATTTCATAATAAATATGATAAACTTTGCAAAATTAGTTTAAAAGTAATCAACAAAAACAATTTTTTGAAAAACCAAAATCAACGTTTAGAAAAGGAAGTCATGGAGTTAAAAGCAAAATTAAAATGTCTAGAAAAGGGGAAAATAGCAAATGTGGAATATGAACTTTGCGTTCAACTTCAAACACTAGTTGATCATCTAGACTCTAAGATTGCTAGAATGAATACTAATACTCTAGATATGATATTAGATAGTGTTAAAACAGGAAACAACAAAAAAGGTTTAGGCTTTCAGCAGCTTGATGCGTCAACTAGTGAAAACAAAGAAACACTGTAACACCCCAACCCGACAAGGGTCCGAGTGTCACATTATGGGGTCAAATCAGAACATACATGCAAGCTGAAGACTTACAAAACCAAGCCATGAACTCATGACCCAACATACAAACCCAAAAGATTAGAATTACAAATGAAACAACAAAAAATCTAAATACAAAAGTCAGAATCATAAGTCCGCAAGAACAGGGTAACTCTAGGGTCAGTCTCTAACCGCTCCTACTCTCGACTCTCAATCCCAACATCCCGCTAAAAGAACCTGCCACCAGAGAAAAGAAAGTGCGGCTGAGCTTAAAAAGCCCAGTGAACAGATATAAACAATAAAGTAACAATATAATCAAAATGAGAAATGGACCAAATCATGTCAACACAAAGAAAGGAAAAGAGCCTGCTGAGAACATGTCAGACGAAACAGAATGCGAAACGCATATGAGTCAAATATTGAAACAGAGTGCATAACAAATATCATAGAATCGGAGTGCACTGCCCAGTGCCTAAGCATGCCACATGAATAGGCCAAATAATCATATCGCAATTCATATACCGTCAAATCTAAAGTTGTACATGGAGCTGCAGACTCCAATGTACCAGAATGTGATGGGGTGTAGGAACACACACCAACCAATCACCAGATACAGATACAGATACAAATTACCTAGGATGCATCCATACGCTCCCTGCAAAACATATCATAATGGCCAAGAGATCTCATACAAACATAACAAAAGGAGAACGCCGGGGACCAATCACACCGCCCCAGATAATGTCATGCCACCGGTGCCTCAATGACATGGCCATGGTACCTCCATGGCTAGGGATACAGATACAGAAGCTGGGCAATACAAGAGCAAACATAATCATATCAAATCAATCATATCAAATACTGAACTGAAGCATATCATATCAAATACTGAACTGAATCATATCAAATGGAATCATATCAAATACTGAACTGTAGCATATCAAACGGATAACCAACGAATTTCAAAATGAGATAGCAACTCAAATATCAGAACGAATAACAAAACGGATATCAATCAGATAACAGAACGGATGTCAATAGCAATAACGAGTAACGATACCAATGAATGCCCTTACTGAAAAGGACGGAATATATGTACTAATATTTACGAACAAAGAATGTTTTAGAAGGAGATACTGAATATCCGTACCTTAGCAAATGAAAGTAAATGGAAATGTGAGCACGAAGAAATAACGTCACGTCTTCTTCAACGAATCTACACGGATTACGGTTCATATAATACTTATTAGCTCATTTAAGTCATAACGGATTTATTGCTTATATCAATCGTATTAATATTTTTAGAGTTAAATATAACAACTTATCATAATTTAGGGTTTAAAGTGTAACTTATCAAAGTTTAGGGTTTATTGCGACAAGTAAATAAACTTCAAGGTTTACTATTATAAATCTTATAGTTTAAGGTGTAAAGTGCCAATTTATAAAGGTCCAAGGTTGCATGAGACAACATTCTAAAGGTGAGGGTTAAAAGTGAAAGATACCAAAATATAATTCATGCAACCCTTTTTTTTTTTTGTTCGAATGTCTTACAGAATTCTAAGTAATTTGTTTCACATTTTATTCTTCAGTTCGACATGCCGAACTTTACCCTTGATCGCGGTTCAAGTTAGTGACATTTACGACTAGGCAAACATGAAAAAGGATTTACCCCCGACTCAACTCACCCGAACCACTTTCAAAACTCCAAACGATTCACATGTACACTCCGCGATCATCCTCGAACTCACCCTACAAGACTACCCATTTTCATTTATTATGACAGTAGACATCTTGACCATATGAAATCATGCACTATTTGACTCAAATGTATACACACACGTACATCTTACTATGCCAAAATAGATTTCATAGTTACACATATATTTACGTACTTAACATGTATGTCCCATCTTTTACTACTGGAGTTTATTTCGGCTTTTAGATCGCTTATAAAAGATCATATTATGGTCTAAATGACCAGATTAAATGTGTATATAATAAACATTTTCGAATAGCAAGACGGAAATAAAGATCGACATATATCTGTTTCATGGTTCATGCTTTTACGTGACGTTTTTCTTGTGGTGATTGTATTCAGTTTTAACGAGACAACCATTTTGTTTTTACATATGATAAACGTATATATGTATGATGTATGACGAAAGAATGGAACAAGGAGATCGAGATACCTCAACGACGACCAAAAGAACAAACAAGGAATGCGAGTACCACACCCCAAAACCTCTCGAACCAAACTGAAACGAATAACCCCACGATCACGCCAAATAGAAATCACCACGGTCACCACCCCACCTTCGTATTTTGATCTTCTTGGAGAAGAAAAGAGACTAGAAAATGAAACTGCCGAATTTATTATCTGTGTTAGGGTTTTGTGTGGGAAGAGGAGAGTGGTATACGGTTGTTTCAAATGAGAAAGAAGTGGAGATATAGGCTGCTAAAGATGCGAGTCTTTGGGGATAGTTGGATGATTTTTAAAACTCCATATAGCAATATATAAACACAAGTCTTACGTAAGTATCAACAACTATATATACTCGATGATTTATAGAACTCAAGCCAAACAGTCGAAAATAAAATAATACTCTAACGGAGCGTTTAAGCAATGTGACCAATTATTATTATGTACGGAGTATTAATGATCGAGTGAAATACTTAGCTTCAAAAATGTTGTACAAATCGCCAAGCTCAATGTGATCTATATGAACAGACACATTTACAACTAACAAGGTAGTGTACACTTTAAAAAAAACGTGCCTAGGTAGTATACATGCTAATCGTATATGTATATATATATACTAAGTTAAATATGAGTTTTATTAAAACATAGGTTAAAGTTTACATAGATGTTTAATACATATATATTTAATATAGGTTATAAAGTCGTAAATAGAAGGTTCACAAAGTTCGTATACAAAGTTCTCACATTGAGGCGTATTACAAAATCTCCAAATTTTAAGTTGTGTCGTTTTTAAGTTCAAAATATATGACGTAATTTAGGAAACGAAAAATTCGGTTATTATAAACACAATTCGTAAAAGCAATAGAAAAACAAACCACTGAAGTCATGGATCCCACGGATCCCACAAGAAGGGAACCGGCTAGTGTACAGCCAGGGATCCATGGGTCTGGCGAAGCAAAAAGTAGCAATAATATAGCTTCCTCATCTAGAACCGATTTTGTTATTGTTAATAAGAAGAAACCAACCCATGTTACTATTAGACAACCACCTCCAAGACAAAATCAAAGTTTTGCAAGAAACAAAGGTCCATCATTTTCAAAACCGAACACATCTAGGAGACCTAATAATGTTTATCCGAGAAGTAACCATCAAATGGGATGGAATCCTAATATGCAAAACGGTTTTCCATTTCAAAACTTTGCACCATGGAACGCATACTCACCTTTTCTATATATGTCTAACATGAATGGAATGTTTAACACTAATGGACCCATGAACAAATGGGGACCAAACTTTTGAGTTAATTGTTTTCTTAGGTGTGCTTAAAGGTCGACCTAGATCCGGATGAGTGGATCAAGGATAGCGGGTGCACGAGGTACATGACCGGCAATAAAGATTTGTTTTCCACATATGAATCCTTCAATGGAGGAAATGTAGTATTTGGAAATAGCAAAAGCAAAATCATCGGTAAAGGTACGATTTCTAACAAATCTCTAACCATTAACGATGTGTGTCACGTAGAAAACCTAAACTTTAACCTCTTAAGTATAGGACAAATATGTGATAAGAAGTGCAACGTTCTTTTTAATGAAACCGGTAGTAAGATATTGAAAAACGGTATCACTATAGGTAGAGGAATTAGGAAACATGGAGTCTATGTCATCAAAATCAGTAATGAACCTAAAAGACAAACTTTGTCTTACTTCTATAGATGATACTTCGACCTTATGGCATCGAAGATTGGGTCATGCCAATATGTGACTTCTTCAATCGCTATCATCCAAAGATCTAGTAAGAGATCTACCAAAATTAAAATATGAACATCACTTTTGTGATGCTTGTAACGTAGGAAAACAAGTCCATGCTAGTCACAAAGCTAAAAACATGGTCTCTACAACTAAGTGTCTAGAATTACTACACATGGATTTATTTGGTCCATCCGTTATCCAAAGTTATGAAGGCAACTACTACACTTTGGTTATAGTGGATGATTACTCTAGGTACACATGGACTAAATTTTTAACGAATAAAACTGAAACGTTTGATTACTTCGAAATATTAAGTAAGAAAATCCAAAGACAATTAGGAAGTCCTATACTGTCTATTAGAACGGATCATGGTAGGGAATTCGTTAATGAAATGCAATTTGGAGCCTTTTGTGACGCTAATGGTATTACTCACAACTTCTCGACTCCTCGCACTCTACAATCGAATGGGGTAGTTGAAAGAAAGAATAGAACCCTACAAGAAATGAGTCGTACCATGTTAAATGAGCAATCCTAACCTCAAAAGTTTTGGTGCAATGTCATTGATACATCAACGTACATACTTAACCGAGTCTTAATTAGACCATTTTTAGGTAAAAATCCATACGAGTTACTTCGAGGCAAAAAGCTTACGTTAGATCATTTTAGAGTCTTTTGTAGCAAATGCTTTCTACTTAACACTAAAGATTACCTTACAAAATTTGATCCTAAATCAACCGAAGGTATCATTTTAGGTTACTCTCCTAATAGCAAAGCTTACGTCATATTAAATAAAGAAACAATAAAGGTTGAAGAGTCATTAAACGTAAAATTTGATGAGAGTCTACCCAAACCTACTCCACCTCTTGTTGATGACGAGATTGTCGAGAGTGAAGCTATTGAAATAAAGAAAAAGACAAACGAAGAAGATGAACCTTTAAATAATGAAATCATCAATGTTAAAGAGTCTAAAGATCACCCCGTAGATAAGGTCATAGGAAAATTAAACGAAAGAACCTTAAGGTCTCAAGTCCAAAACCAAACTGTAAAAAAAGATATATTTTTTTTAGATAAATAGGAATAATATGATTTATCATGTTAGTATATTTAGAACAAATAGTTTTACTTTATTTTTTTATAGATTTGATTACGTGCAACTTCTCTGTTGGTGAGCAAACTTGTCTTAAGAACAAAATACGAATCCAACATGAAATTAACTGCAATTCATACTTTTAGTAAAGTTAAATCCTCTAACTTCAAAGTAATATATAATTGAATGATATGTAAATTAATTATCGCAATGACTTATAGCAACATGTACCATGTTCTACCATGATCAAAGATAGATGATACAAAAATTTGTTTAGGATTCTCACATATCTATACAAATCAACAAAAAAAATATCAACATTGTAAAAAAATAAATAAATAAATAAATAATAAAAAATAATAATAATAAAAAAAAACTTACTATTAGCTTATTACCTCAAATCTTGTAGCATAAATCCTAAACATAATTTAGGATCGTTTTCTGGATTCAAAAACCTTTATAATAAACTATGTGAAAAACACAACACAAATTAAATGTAAACTAATAATCAATATCAAATATAACTCAAATGTTTGCATTCACCAGATATGTCGTCAACATCATAAACTGAAATCATGAACATAGTTTTGTCTGCGATAAGAAAACAAAGGCATACGAGTTAGAAGACCAATGAACGATGAGCAGCCACATTGAGAGTGTATATATAGGCTCAGGATTAGGGTTTCGCAACCGTGGCCCAACAGATAACGCAATTCAAATATAGAAAAGATATCGGTAAGGATAACATCGTTTTTAAAACCTTCTAGAACGTACCTCTCATATTTGGAAACATGTCTCTGATACGCACAAAAGTTCCACGACACCAAATTTTCAGAAAACACACCTGGTTCTCTAAGGTTTTATTATTCGCGTTTTCGACACGTCTATGTTTTGAGAGCCTTTTAGAAAAACACCTAAAACGCCTGACTTTTTCTCAATTAAAAACTCAATTAACCAATGAGAAGACTCAATTTTGTAATTGAGCCCTCTCATTAATTAATGGAATTCCTCGATTTAGCCTAAAGGGAGTTTTTTTTATCTATACTTCTATACTATAATGTATGGATAACCAACCCTAACTCTAACCACCAAACCATCAAAAATTTAAGACAATGAGCTCCAATCATGAGATGACATGTGTCACTTCTCAACCAAAAGTTCACCTTTATTTTCAAATTGAAATATCTTTTTTATCTATTTATTTTTTTATGATCAAATTTCATCATATTTTCTAATATTTTGTGTTATTTAATTCAACATCCATTTTGATATATTTTTATTAGTTTTTAGTTTTTAGATTTTTAGTGAGTTTATTTTATTTTGATTTAAATTTTACAACTTTAACATTTATTTCAATCAATATAATCTTGATTTATGAAAATCATATATTTTTGGGGGGAGTGTTTGACGGGTAAGAGATTACGAGAGTCTTTTTATATGCGAGAATAATGATGTCACGGAAAAGCTACGCGAAACCCAAGCAAACACATACAACTAACATATATACTTAGAGTTTTATGAAATGAATTCAATAAACGGATAGAGAATTTCGAAGAAGGTTGAACTAGCAATTCATTTACTATTTTTATAATATAAGTATATTTATCGCCATCGTTGTGCGCGGTTATGCAACTAGTTATATAAAAGATGGATTATAGTAAGAATTTTATAAGTTTACTATTGCTATGTGTGATTTGACTAACCAAGAGCAATATTCAACGGTAGACAACCCCTAAGGCTAGTCCCAATCGATCGGTTAAGATCGGTTGGGCAACCCAAAAATTTGTACTCAACCGATGTGAACATCGGGCGTCCGGGTTGTGAGGGTCGGTTGCCACATCGGGCATGGTGGCCATTTTGGTGATATCAAGCGAAATTCCACCCGATGTTAAATGCATCAAATCCTAACCAAATTTGCCCGTTTGGGCTAAAATCAAAACATTTTTAAAAATTTGACCCTTTGGTCATTAAAAAAAAAAAAAAAAAAAAAAAAAAAAAAAAAAAAAAAAAAACTTTTTTTTAAAACAATTTTACCACTCTATAAATACCAACTCCACCTCAACCACAATTCACCACTCACCATTTCTCATCTATATTCATTTCAATCTAATTCTCATCCAACTTCAAAATGTCAAAGAAAAATACCCCACAATCAAAAAACCGACGATCATGACTACCACAAAGTGCCCCGAATATGAATTTCTAGCCAGAAAACAACTTCGAGTTAACCGGCATATCACCGCAACAAAACCGGCCTATTCGCTTTCGTCCACAAAGTTTTGATTATCAATCACAACTAGCACAACCAAATCAAAACCAAAACCCGTTTTATGTTACCGGCAAGAACCTAGTGGGTCGTCGTACCATCCAAACATGGACTTCATTTATCCTTCTCAACCATATCAACCTTATTCCCCGATTCGAAGTACTAATCTTGACATGAATTTGGAAGATTATTTGCCGGAGTATAATACACAAAACAACCAAAGTCAAGATTGTAACCACCCGCATTTTTAGGTTACTTTTCATTTTCGAGAATTTACTATTCACTTTTACTATTCACATTCACTATTCATCTCGTAAAATTTTTAATCCACATTCTCGTAAGATAAATTATTTTAGTAATAACCTGAGAGTTCGACCATCGTTAGATCATTTTCGCAAAAGTTATTAAGTAAACATCGTTTTAAAAGTTTCGTTTTAGACGGTCCACCGTTTAAACATCACGCGCATAACGAAAATCAACTCTGACAATTTTTCTCGCATCAGATAAATTTTTAGATCACTCATGATTAATTTGAGAATTTTTAAGATTTATTATTTTTAATATTACCAAGTAAGCCCAGCGCAGAACAAAACTAAACTTACGTTTTAAACAATTCTACTTACATCCAGACTTAACGATTCATGCACTGTGTTTCTAATATGTTTTTGACACTTTTACATTTTTTGGAAAAGTCAAACATATTTCCCTCCTCCTTTGACCATAAAGGAATTAACCTTGTACGTTCTACATTTCTGCTTAAATCGCGTAACTTTTAAACTTCACGAATAACTGTAAAGTTATCATGCGTATGACGAAAACCACATTTTAACATCTCATATCACTTTTAGACTAATTTTAGTCTACTCTAAATAAATTCACGGTCGTTTCCCTAAAATTTCGTTCTTTTCTGAAAAACTGCATATTACGCGTTTTTTACCCGTATTTCCAGCTTTAAGCAGTATTTTTGCACCCAATGAGACTTATCACCCATTTTATATTTTTAGATGGAGTATAATGATGAGTCTCATTATTCCTGCAAGTTTCGTATTTTTACGATACCCGATTTTACGTTTTATGGCTTAACGACTTACGGTTGGCATTTAACGGAACCAAAACTTACTCTAAACTCTTGATATTATCAAGACTTATCAACTAGGCCTTGTCACACATATATGACAGCCTCTTAGGGTATGAATCACCATGGTGGTGGCTTAATCCTAACCAAGGTTCATTTTGATCATTACAAGTGTCCTAACTTAACCATGGTTAATATTAACCCAATATATGGTTAACCAAACTTACCCTCCTATAAATAGGAAGTGAAATACATCATAAACTCCTCACATACTGATTTTGGTCGTTCATAACTTAAAACATACATATCTTCCATAGTTTGTTCCATAAACTCCAAGTTTATGCAAAGAAGTTCCAAAGATCAAGCTACTTCATCAAATCTCTAGCAAGTTTAAGTGATCCTCTTGAGTTTAAATCCACTCAAGTCACTTAGTACTTCATCACCAAATCTTCAAGTTTTCAAGGGTTCCAAGGTGTTGAAAGCTAGCTCAATCCGAAGTCTTACGCGATCAATCAAAGTCCTATCCTTACTAAGTTACTCCTTTCTTATTAAAAGCCAAAAGTTGTAAGCAACTTATCACCACCATCATCTCATCTTTATTATTCATAATATTAACTATTTCATGCTATATATATAGTTACTATGTTGATTCATGATGTACATATACTCAATCACTTGTTTTAATTCAAATATTGTCATAAAAGTAACAAACTAGTAAACTAGTCATATTCTACACATGTGAGACCATTAAAAACAGTAACATAAGGACTTTCTAACTTACATAATATGGTAGACAAGATAAAAAGGTAAACATAGCAATTTTAATCACCCGAAATGGATAAACGAGTCAAAAGTTATAAGCAAAAGAAGTTAGCGAAACCTAAACGCCGAAACTGCCAATAGCTTGCTGTTTTGAGTTCTGCCGTTTTAAAAATGGTACTTCTGGTCCGAATCATCAAAAAGTTAAAGCACGAAAGTTGTCCGGAACGACGTTTTCCTTTAATAGCAAAGAAGCTTGGACCTTGAAAACGCATAAATAGGCCAAAATCTTTCAAGAATAGAAACTGCCGTAAATATAGTCTCATAACTATACTTTTGTCACAACTAAAAGCAAACCAAGAGGCCTAATGGCCATAAGCCAAGACCACGGCTACGGCTAAGGCCAAAGCTAAGTCTCAAGACTATGGTAGTCAAGACCAAAGTCACGGCAAGGCCATGGCTAAAGCCTTAAGGCTTGTTTACCCAATACCGTTAACTAAGGTGATCATATTTATGAAAACGACGAGAACTTGTAAAAACTAGATACTTGTAAAAACATGATAAACTTATTTATATAACAATCTTCATTCAAAATCTATGTTTTATCTACTAAGTACTACAAAACTAGGGAGCTTCATGTGAGGGGTTTCATTTGAGTAAAACGTATCGACGAGTTGTTGGATTTACGATTTAAAGTGTCCTAGCTCCTCGAACGTTTACTGCATGACCTCTGAATTATGATGGCCCGAACGGTAGTACGATATCTATAAACTAAACATGTTTTCACAACTAGACCATTTCTATAAATGACATACACAAATACCATGTACTACATCATGATCAACATAGAGACGTATATAGGATGGTTTATGTTTTCCTAAACATTATTCCAAACCTAAGTCGCAACATTCTATTTTAGGTTGCTCGTAGAAGTTCCCACGGCATATCCATCATTCTCATTATACACTTGCTATCATTTACTTTGAGGTGAGTTCATAGCCCCACTTTCTATTACTTAATTGTTTTACAAACCCTTGGGGGAGATACATGCTTTATATTAAATCGAACACATTGCTTTCAAATTATACTTGAATATATTAGTTGCACTAAGTATCACTATTGCCAATCTTAAGTCCCTATTATCATGAGCCATTAATCACTTGCGAGTGAACGCGAATAATGTGGATAGATCTATCGGGAATGACAAATCCCGTTTGTGTTACCAGGTCCGGTAAACAAACGCACTCTATTTGAAGATCCATATGTTTAATGGCAAATTACCTATTAGGGCATCGGTTACTATTATATGACATCTGTTAACGTTTTCGGTATCATGAGCTTAGTGCAATAATATCTGTTTTGTTTTCAACATTATGAGTGTATAACAACGTAACTCACACAAACATTATGTGTTCAACTGATTTCCAAAACTCTATGAATTTCACTCAACCTTTGTGTTGACAGTTTTAAGCATGTATTTCAGGTCCATAATGTCGGAAGCTGGCACGGAAGAGCAAGGATACTGAAGAAGGCTATAAATTTTATTATCATTCGAAAACCAATTTAATGTATTTTGTAAACTTGGAACCATCTGGGACCTCATTTTTGTAAACTCTGATATTTATATAAATCGAATGATAAATCTTTTAAAACGACTCCATTAGAGTTCGTTTTCTATTGTTATGACTGTTGTGCCATGAAGTAACACCCAGTTTGAATTCCGCTGCGTATCACGAAGTTGGGGGTGTTACAGATTGGTATCAGAGCCACAGTTATAGAGAAACGGGTCTAATCGAGACTTAAAATATAATTACTTTTTCAAACAAAAACATTTTATAGCCTTCCGTTCTCCGTGCCTTCCATCCTCCAGACGATTATGTGACTTTTAAACATTTTAAGCTATACAAATATACTAGTATATTGATATATACACTTGACATAATTTCAATCATAAACAAAGTACTCAACATATCTGCGTATGCCTATTCTAAGGCATTACGGAACAATCATATTTTCCTAATCTCCCAATCATGCATCTACTCATGCATTTTAGAATTACGAAAGTTTATCCAAGACATTGTAACTGACTACAATGGTCTTTCCACCTTCCCAGACATTGTGAGATACAATGTTCTCATTCATTTTTCTCATACACTGTAATCCTACAGTGGTCTCTATTATATTCTCAGACACTGTAATACTACAGTGGTCTCATTTATTTCTCAAGACATTGTGGGTTACACAATGGTCTCTTCATCATTTCTCAAGACATTATGAGTTATACAATGATCTCTCTATCACTTCTCAAGACATTGTGGGTTACACAATGATCTCTCCATCATTTCTTAGACATTGTGAGTTACACAATGGTCTCTATTATTTCCTAGACATTGTGAGTTACACAATGGTCTCAACTATTTCTTAGACATTGTGAGTTGCACAATGGTCTCAACTACTCCTCATGTATTGTAAGTTATACAATAGTCTCTAAAAATTATCTTCTAAATATTATATGATATCATTTTGCATGAAACCCGTCACAGTCTATCAATTTCCCTAATGGAAATACAAGAAATAGGATTTCTAAAGGACAAAGTGACTCATCATCTACAAAAGCTGAAGTTCAGCAACTTTCTCTACATTCATCAAAATTCTCTTCTGAAACCTTCATTGTTAAAGGTCTGTAATGCTAGCCAAGTATGGACTATTTTAGGATTTCTCAAGATTTCCTTTCCACACGTATCTACCCATACTATCTTCTATTCAATGGAATGTGAAAACATAGGTTACAAGTCTTTTATGGCCAGGGCTTGCAACTGGATGGTTTTATATCGCCTTTGCCTAGTGGACAATTTCTCAAAAGCTATGGACATATCACAAGAATACCTAATTTAGGTATTTGAAAAATTTATCGAACATCGGCTAAATATAGCCTAATCACCTATATTTAACCTAGGGATGTAACATAGTCTGATTAACTATGTTCGACCTAAATTTTTCAAACACTGAGAACAGTTATACAAGTGTTATATTCAGGTTAGATAAACCACCAGAATCCATTAAAAAGATCTAGAGACGCGATAGTGTTTTACCACTCAGCGAGATCTTAACACTTAATTATACTACCTAATTTCATTCTTGAAATTTTCATACATAAGATAATCCGAACTACTATCTTGGGATAGTCATCAAATCTTCTCGTCATTCCTTAGAAGTACTAGCCTGATTAGATTTCAAGGATATCATTCCGCCTTAATCCTTTAAAAAATCACTTTTAATTTTAAAACAAACTTGACATCTCCACCTAAGAATAGTGGTAAGCGTACTCTACACTCTTCTAATCGTCAACATATCACATCATTATCTGAACCCCATTGAAAACCAGTATGTAAAACTTCACAGTACCACGTTTCTTTCAAACACTAGTTGACATAAACACTATAAGATATGACCTTCATCCCGAAACCACCTAAGACATGATCAACTTTGGAAGTGGTTTGGATAACCACTTGCCACTAGCAAGATTTTCCCTACAACGACAGTTTTCACATCATTACAAACCATTTCACATCAACAATATCTTACACCTTTGATTAACAACAGTTACCCTATTAACAACAAAACTATTCCATTTTGAGGCACTATATAGACGAAAGTCTTAGTTAACCATTTGCTGGACTAAGGTGTTCAGAGATCACCCACGAAACAACTAAGGAAACTATACAAATACAAATTAGGCTCCATGCCGCACACTATCACCAAAAACTCCATGTTAGAAATTAAGGTTTTATTGATAGCCTCGATATAATAAGATATGATTCGTTTTGAGAATCGGGAAAAGCCAAACTTTAGGTATATTGAACTCTATAAGATTTTAACAAAACCTTTTAGATTATCAAGTTAAGCCACATGGTATTAAACACATTCTATGACCAGAAACTTGAGAACGCAAATATTAGAATTCGGTGTATACACCCTCATGTTCCTAGACACTTCAACATCGGATAACACACACGGAATTCCGGGACGGAATTCCCATTAAGGGGGTGAGACTGTAACCACCCTCATTTTTAGGTTACTTTTCATTTTCGAGAATTTACTATTCACTTTTACTATTCACATTCACTATTCATCTCGTAAAATTTTTAATCCACATTCTCGTAAGATAAATTATTTTAGTAATAACCTGAGAGTTCGACCATCGTTAGATCATTTTCGCAAAAGTTATTAAGTAAACATCGTTTTAAAAGTTTCGTTTTAGACGGTCCACCGTTTAAACATCACGCGCATAACGAAAATCAACTCTGACAATTTTCCTTGCATCAGATAAATTTTTAGATCACTCATGATTAATTTGAGAATTTTTAAGATTTATTATTTTTAATATTACCAAATAAGCCTAGCGCAGAACAAAACTAAACTTACGTTTTAAACAATTCTACTTACATCCAGACTTAACGATTCCTGCACTGTGTTTCTAATATGTTTTTTACACTTTTACATTTTTTGGAAAAGTCAAACATATTTCCCTCCTCCTTTGACCATAAAGGAATTAACCTTGTACGTTCTACATTTCTGCTTAAATCGCGTAACTTTTAAACTTCACGAATAACTGTAAAGTTATCATGCGTATGACGAAAACCACATTTTAACATCTCATATCACTTTTAGACTAATTTTAGTCTACTCTAAATAAATTCACGGTCGTTTCCCTAAAATTTCGTTCTTTTCTGAAAAACTGCATATTACGCGTTTTTTACCCGTATTTCCAGCTTTAAGCAGTATTTTTGCACCCAATGAGACTTATCACCCTTTTTATATTTTTAGATGGAGTATAATGATGAGTCTCATTATTCCTGCAAGTTTCGTATTTTTACGATACCCGGTTTTACGTTTTATGGCTTAACGACTTACGGTTGGCATTTAACGGAACCAAAACTTACTCTAAACTCTTGATATTATCAAGACTTATCAACTAGGCCTTGTCACACATATATGACAGCCTCTTAGGGTATGAATCACCATGGTGGTGGCTTAATCCTAACCAAGGTTCATTTTGATCATTACAAGTGTCCTAACTTAACCATGGTTAATAATTAACCCAATATATGGTTAACCAAACTTACCCTCCTATAAATAGGAAGTGAAATACATCATAAACTCCCTCACATACTGATTTTGGTCGTTCATAACTTAAAACATACATATCTTCCATAATTTGTTCCATAAACTCCAAGTTTATGCAAAGAAGTTCCAAAGATCAAGCTACTTCATCAAATCTCTAGCAAGTTTAAGTGATCCTCTTGAGTTTAAATCCACTCAAGTCACTTAGTACTTCATCACCAACTCTTCAAATTTGCAAGGGTTCCAAGGTGTTGAAAGCTAGCTCAATCCGAAGTCTTACGCGATCAATCAAAGTTTTATCCTTACTAAGTTACTCCTTTCTTATTAAAAGCCAAAAGTTGTAAGCAACTTATCACCACCATCATCTCATCTTTATTATTCATAATCTTAACTATTTCATGCTATATATATAGTTACTATGTTGATTCATGATGTACATATACTCAATCACTTGTTTTAATTCACATATTGTCATAAAAGTAACAAACTAGTAAACTAGTCATATTCTACACATGTGAGACCATTAAAAACAGTAACATAAGGACTTTCTAACTTACATAATATGGTAGACAAGATAAAAAGGTAAACATAGCAATTTGAATCACCCGAAACGGATAAACGAGTCAAAAGTTATAAGCAAAAGAAGTTAGCGAAACCTAAACGCCGAAACTGCCAATAGCTTGCTGTTTTGAGTTCTGCCGTTTTAAAAATGGTACTTCTGGTCCGAATCATCAAAAAGTTAAAGCACGAAAGTTGTCCGGAACGACGTTTTCCTTCAATATCGAAGAAGCTCGGACCTTGAAAACGCATAAATAGGCCAAAATCTTTCAAAAACAGAAACTGCCGTAAATATAGTCTCATAACTATACTTTTGTCACAACTAAAAGCAAACCAAGAGGCCTAATGGCCATAAGCCAAGACCACGGCTACGGCTAAGGCCAAAGCTAAGTCTCAAGACTATGGTAGTCAAGACCAAAGTCACGGCAAGGCCATGGCTAAAGCCTTAAGGCTTGTTTACCCAATACCGTTAACTAAGGTGATCATATTTATGAAAACGACGAGAACTTGTAAAAACTAGATACTTGTAAAAACATAATAAACTTATTTATATAACAATCTTCATTCAAAATCTATGTTTTATCTACTAAGTACTACAAAACTAGGGAGCTTCATGTGAGGGGTTTCATTTGAGTAAAACGTATCGACGAGTTGCTGGATTTACGATTTAAAGTGTCCTAGCTCCTCGAACGTTTACTGCATGACCTCTGAATTATGATGGCCCGAACGGTAGTACGATATCTATAAACTAAACATGTTTTCACAACTAGACCATTTCTATAAATGACATACACAAATACCATGTACTACATCATGATTAACATAGAGACGTATATAGGATGGTTTATGTTTTCCTAAACATTATTCCAAACCTAAGTCGCAACATTCTATTTTAGGTTGCTCGTAGAAGTTCCCACGGCATATCCATCATTCTCATTATACATTTGCTATCATTTACTTTGAGGTGAGTTCATAGCCCCACTTTCTATTACTTAATTGTTTTACAAACCCTTAGGGGAGATACATGCTTTATTTTAAATCGAACACATTGCTTTCAAATTATACTTGAATATATTAGTTGCACTAAGTACCACTATTGCCAATCTTAAGTCCCTATTATCATGAGCCATTAATCACTTGCGAGTGAACGCGAATAATGTGGATAGATCTATTGGGAATGACAAATCCCGTTTGTGTTACCAGGTCCGGTAAACAAACGCACTCTATTTGAAGATCCATAGGTTTAATGGCAAATTACCTATTAGGGCATTGGTTACTATTATATGACATCTGTTAACGTTTTCGGTATCATGAGCTTAGTGCAATAATATCTGTTTTGTTTTCAACATTATGAGTGTATAACAACGTAACTCACACAAACATTATGTGTTCAACTGATTACCAAAACTCTATGAATTTCACTCAACCTTTGTGTTGACAGTTTTAAGCATGTATTTCAGGTCCATAATGTCGGAAGCTGGCACGGAAGAGCAAGGATACTGAAGAAGGCTATAAATTTTATTATCATTCGAAAACCAATTTAATGTATTTTGTAAACTTGGAACCATCTGGGACCTCATTTTTGTAAACTCTGATATTTATATAAATCGAATGATAAATCTTTTAAAACGACTCCATTAGAGTTCGTTTTCTATTGTTATGACTGTTGTGCCATGAAGTAACACCCAGTTTGAATTCCGCTGCGTATCACGAAGTTGGGGGTGTTACAAAGATGCTTCGATGGGCCAAGGTTCGGGTCACGGTTCACACCACGGTTCGTACCACGGTTCGTTCCATGATTCCATTCCCCTTGAAGATTCTGATGATGAAAAAACCGCTTCCGCTGAAGAAATGTCCCCCATCAAACCAAAGCAGCCATCAAGACGTACTTCAAAGGCCAAAGACAAAGGCAAGAAGCCCGAAACAAGCAAGGGGAAAGCCAAGAAGCACGTTGAACCATGGACAAAGGTGGAAGAGGTCGCACTTTGTAAAGCTTGGGTTTATGTGTCGGAAAACTCGGCTAGAGGAAACGCCCAAAACCGCTTCAAGTTTTGGGAGTTAGTGATAGACTACTTTAAAAAAGAAACTGGCTCAGACCGAACCTATGACTCCATCACTACCAAATGGAAGACTAGGATTCGTAATAGGGTTGGTAATTATTGTGCTATCATGGAGAATATCAAGAATACCCATGGAAGCGATGAGAATGATATAGACGACACTTCAAAAGCTCTTAGAGAATACCGTATGACGTACGGTCATGATTTCACTTTGGAGGAGTGTTGGGAGGTTTTAAAGGGTCATGCTGCTTGGAAGAACGTTGAGATGCCGGCTTTCGAAACGAATAGTCGGAAGAAAACAAAGGGTTCTACCACAACCTCTGGTTCAATCCAAGCTCGTGATCCTTTCGATGTCCAAGATGTTGATGATTCTGATGAGGAAGGGACTAGAGAATCACGACCGGTTGGTCGTGACAAAGGAAGGAAGAAACCATCCTCCTCCTCTCATGATGATGATGTTCCATCAGACTCACTTGTACAATCGTTGGCCAAAACTTTCTTCAAGACCAAGAAGCCGTCAAAAGGGGAGAAATGTAAGAATAAGGAGGGTTTAGAAGATACTTGGTTACGGTTGAGGGAAAAAGAGCTCGAGATGAAAAAAAAGAAACTTGAGCTCATGAGGCTATCAAAACAGGAGTCCGACATAATCTTCTACAACACCCCAATCGACCCAAAATTGACCGGCCGACAACTAGAAGAATTGATGAAAGTCAAGGCAACAATCAAAGCACGTTACAATTTAGATTATTAGTTTAAGTATTGTAGTGTTTATTTTAATTTCGTATTGTAATGTTTTTTTTTAAAATGCGTAGTGTAATGTTTTTTTTTAAAATTTCGTATTGTAATGTTTTTTTTTTTAATTTTAATGAATTTAAATTTAATGTAAAAAAAAAAAAAAAAAAAAAAAAAAAAAAACTTGGGTTATCGACTGTGGCATCCGGGTCATGTCTGATCGCTGAAGAGAAGAAAGCTGACGTGACGCTGGTGAGTCTCCGAGGTGACCATTGGGACCAGCCTAATAAATTCCGCTACTTTTTCCCCCAAATCGACATAACCACACGGCACCCCAAAAATAAGCCAATTTTTTCTCTCAAAAAGCAATGGCAAAATCAACAACCACCGTAATCCTCCTGTTGACCATCATCGCCGCCGTCTTCGCCATCACAACAACCGCCCGACCATGCAAAACCATCTTCTTCATCACCACCACCACCTCCTCAACCACCTTCAACAAGAACCCCAATCAAAACCCTAACCATCTAACCTTGTTCATCACCGAAATCCACCAATTCCACCGTCACCAACACCACCGTCCGATCTTCCCCGATCAATTCCCCCAAAACCACGTCAAAAGCGTTGACTCGTCTGTCAAGGACCGTACTATTGATATAATGAGTATTGTGGGTTCGTTGTTGTTTGGCGTTGGGTGTGGGGCTTTTACTGCTGCTGTTATGTATTCCATTTGGTATTTCTGCTCTGATAGGACTCATTCTCATGATGACGACTTTGATTCTGATGAGGAGGATTTTGATGACGTGGAGGCTCATGGTGAGTATGTTGCCGTTGCCAATGCGGACAAGGAAGTGCCGCCTACCGCGGATGAAGTTGACGCCATGAAGAAATGAAATCAAGGAAGTGTATGTTTGTCGATTCTTGTTTTTAATACTATGTGTTTTTCATAATATGTGTATTTTAAGTCTTGCTACTCTAGTTGTTTATTTCATATTTCCGTAATACGATGTATGTGTGAATTGGAACTTTATCGTCTTTAAAAGTGCCTTTCAGCCGTTTATATTAACAAGTGTTTTGGTGTTTGTTTTATAGATGTTATATATGGTTTACGGAATATGGGCTAATGTCTTGCATAGTAGATATGAATATATTTTTGGTGGTTGGAAGTGTTGTATCGTGTATGATATAGTTTGACTAATGAAGCTAGCGATATGCAAGCAGTAATAATTTGGGACTCTGAGGAATACCATCTGTAGCTGAGTTGTGCTATTGTATGGCTGTTTAACATGTGTGGAATGAATATAAAGTGTACAGCTCAAGTCTTTCTGTTAGGCAGTTGGGCATAATTTGGAGTTTTTCATGTTTTTAAGGAATAAAAGTGTGATTACTTAGGAAGTATGGCCTAATGGTTGATAGGTTACGTTAGATGTTAGGCTCTTTCATTATAGAGACCAGTGATCTTTGGGTGTTGTTAAAGTTGTATATACTATTTGATCAATGAAGCTAGCTATATGGAATCTTTCAAAGTTGATTTAAGCTTTTGGTATTAGGAGTGTATGGTACATTTATATGTACAAGTTGGTCTGCAATCCTCATGAGGGTTTCTGTTGTTTACTGAATGGAGGCTTTCAACTCTCTTTTAAGGTTTCTGTTGTTTAGCGACTGAGGTGTTGTCTCTTTTCTTGTTTCTTGTTTCTCTCTCTTTGCGACGCATGTGATCTTTTATGTTTGACTGCAATGAGTGTCTGCCGTCGTTCTAAATTCCTCCGTTTTAAAGTTATCTTTGCATTCTTTGTTTATTTTGTTTTACTTTTTAGTAGCTAAAGAATATTAAGGCTACAATATTTCATTATCAAGTGTGATATTGTATATAGTATGGGTGGAAATGTGTAAGCTGCCTTTCAAAAAGAAAAGAAATCACTTCCACATGCATTTGTTAACAACTGAGGACTTTCAGATGATTGAACAGGATTGTTTTGATGGCTGTGTCCTACCACTTGGGTCACAGAACGTGATCCCATTATCTGATTAATTAGTTTAGAATAATTCATTGTTTTATGTGTGTATATTTGTTTTGAATTATAGAAGTTTTGATTAGCCAGATCTCATGATCTTTCTTGTAGTTGCATTAAGCTGCACTAGTCTGCTTTGGTATGCTAATGGCTTTAAGCCAAGATCTAGAAAACCTTGAATTGTGCTGGATGGCTAGCATAAGCAAATCGTATCATAGAGTAGAAAGCACCAAGTCTAAGATACCTTTTGAGGAACTAAAACGAGTGGTAAAGCTACATGTAAAGTTTTTATTCACCCAGACCTAACTAGAAAATTACGATGGAATATAAGTATAACCGTGGTTCTTGGTTGACTCATTTCTTATGCAGTATGTTTGGATTGAAAGATGGTGTGTTCTAATAAAAGTCATTGTTATATGATATGTATAAGAATTTTTTATGTCTATAGTCTTAGATGGTGGTATTATATGCCAATAGTGCTTCTGTTGGACCAAATTTCAAGTTTTTAAAATTTCATGTTATCATGTGATCATTAGTTTGAACTCTCTATCATAGAGTAGAAAGCACCAAGTCTAAGATACCTTTTGAGGAACTAAAACGAGTGGTAAAGCTACATGTAAAGTTTTTATTCACCCAGACCTAACTAGAAAATTACGATGGAATATAAGTATTACCGTGGTTCTTGGTTGACTCATTTCTTATGCAGTATGTTTGGATTGAAAGATGTTGTGTTCTAATAAAAGTCATTTTTATATGATATGTATAAGAATTTTTTATGTCTATAGTCTTAGATGGTGGTATTATATGCCAAGAGTGCTTCTGTTGGACCAAATTTCAAGTTTTTAAAATTTCATGTTATCATGTGATCATTAGTTAGAACTCTCTATCAGAGTTCATTAAAAGGTGTTATTTGATACATTATTTGCCCCACATCTCCTAGAGACATAAGAGACTGTGTATTTTAGTACGATCTTTACGTTGACCATAGTAGTTAGGTTCTTCCATCATAGAGACCAACATTTGTCTAGTTGCTGATGAAGTTGTGTGTTATTGTTTGATTGATGAACCTAACTATATTGGAATCACCTATGAGTAGGATTTCTGGGGAACAGCCTGTATCGCTGAATTATGTTTCTTTTCTTTTTTTTGGGTAAAGGGTTTTTACCCTGGTAAATGATATATTAAAAACTTAAACAGTTTTATAGCTGAATTAAGTTTCTGAATGGTGCATATTTACAATTTTTATAATGTATAAGTTCGTATTTAATCTTGATACTCATCAAACTTGTGATCTCAGAAGTTGCAACTCTCGTATGAGGATTTCTGACTTTCCGTTGTTCACTGAATAATGGTGCTGTCTTTTTCTCCTCTTTCTCGTTTCTCTCCTTTTCTTCGCTCACATGATTTGTCTCTTTTATCTACTTTTGTCACTTGGGTGATTGTCTCTTTTAATTTGATGAGTGATTGGCCTCGTGTTCTCTGTTTTGGAGTCATCATTGCATGCATTCTTTTCTCATTAGTTTTAGTTTTGTTTTTCACTTTTCCTTTTATCATTTAGAGAAGATTCTGCTACCTATTACTTCGTATAATAGCTTAGTATCATTCTTAATTTATAGCTAAGGACTAAAACATGACTGCACTGGAGTGTGATTTGTTTGAGTGTTGCGTCTTACCACTTGGATTGCATCACATGCTCCCGCTATTTTATTAATTTATATAGAATAAGCCCACATTCCATGTGTGTGCAATTGTCTTGAACTATAGAAGCAGATTTTACGATTTGGTACAATCTTCATTACAATAAAACGCCAATTGGATATGATTATGAATCAGCTGATTTATGTGTAACATAGGATTTCCTGGCTGAGTTTCATCATTTGTTGTTTCCTTACAAAATTATTTTTGAAAGTAATTTTACTCTAGTTATATGCTGTACATCGGCTTTCTAACTTCTGTTTAGCTTTATTGTCTCGTAGTATCATTAACTCTTATCTTTGCAAAGAAGGGAAAAGTATTCACTTTTGTTTAGCCAGTAGCTAGAACAGCTTCATTTTCTTGTAGTTGCATTAAGATCTAGTTTTGCTTTGGTATGGTGATGGGTTTAAGCCAATACCTAGAGCAGCTTAAAATGTGCTGGTTGGCTAAGTTAGGCTATTGGTATCATGGGGTAGAAAACATGATGTCCAGGAACTAAAGTTACAGTTATCTGAATGTTGGAGCATTTTAACTGATAGGTTGTATCATATGAAGCTGTGTTTCTGGTCATAGTTTTCTTAAGGTTAGTGTGTAAATTTTGTGGCGCTGGATTAGTTGGTTGTTGTGACAAGTCTTCTGGGTATTGAGTCTATAATCTCAATTTTCTGTTTAATCCATGCACACTGTTCTTCATGGGGCAAGGATACCTGGGGATGGCTTTATCTGATTTAGAAAAGAATGTGGTTAATAGCAATCAAAATGCTGTGAAGGTTTTTTTTTTGTGTGTGTGTGTGTGTGTGTGTGTGTGTGAGGATTTATTTATCTTTATATATACTAGAGGCATCCCTTTAGGAAAAGAAAATCTAGCTTTTTTCTGTGCACGTTGGTAGTGCTGGTGAAAGATTTGAGTTAGACGCATACTTTATTACTTTTTGTCTTGGGATGTCAAAAACATGTTTTCTTCACTCTAGTGTTTCACGATGAAGTGTTTGTTTTGCGGGTTTTAGGATTAATGATAGTTTTAGCTATGTTGGTTATGGTGTTTATTTTCTTTCACCTACATCACTTCAAACTTTTCGTACTCTCCACACATCCACAAATTTTTTTCTCTTAAATTATTAGGTATTTAACAACAAAAATCAATTATAAGATTTTTCTCTCCTTATGTTTCAAATCCATGCCTCTAATTTGGTACAATATGTAGTACACTTATAAATCCGGAACTGATATTATGATGCATAGTTGCAATCAAATGGTTGCTTATCAATTGTTGTTTCTCCTAGAAAACTACGAGGGTATACAAAAAAATTCCGACTCTAGTATATATGTACTTCAGCGTTCGAAATTGTGTTTGGCTCTCCATTATGTCAATATTTCATGATATTATTCTACCTTACATCTTGCATCAAGGAGGAAAAGTTTCACGTTTTTTAGCTAATAGCAGCTCTCGTCCACTTTCTTGGTGCATTAAAGTTGTACTAGTTTGCTTCTGTATCCAATGATGGCTTTAAGTCAATACCCTAGTGTATCTTGAGTTTTGTTGGTTTGGCTAAATCTGGCTATTGATATCAGTGTAGTGAACAATATATCTAGAAAGATTATTGAAGAGCCCGAAAGAGTGATAAAACTATATGAATAAGGTTCATTCGGTTTAGCTAAAAAAGTACTGGTATCCCAGTGTTAGAGCATTTGAATCGATTGGTCGAGTCATATAAAGCTGTGTTTTTTTTCTCAGAGTGATCTAAAGTTTAGTGTTAATTGATTGGGCTGGATCAGTTAGTTGATATGACTAGTCTTTTGGCTTGATTACATGTTCTCTGCTATACCATTGAACAGTTGCGCAAGTTCTATTGGTGGATTCATTTTCTCTATATACATACAAGAGCTATCTCTTCTATTGCAAGAGCTATTCTAGCTTTATTTTTCAATTATTGCTTTGTGAGTATATACTCCAATCTTGATTACAGATGACCTTTGTATGTGATAGTGGAAGATTTTATAAGCATGTCTAGACTTCTATATACTCCAGTCTTGATTATAGATTGCTTTTGAGTTATTGTCATTGGGAAATCAGGGACGTCTTCTTCACTGTTTGATAATTCTCTATTAAGTATTAAACATTTGATCATCATTAAATCTGAAAGAAGATTCTATATTATATCCAAACAGATGTTTAAGAATTGGAGGTAAGGGGTATAGGATCTCTCGAGTATTAACAAACCAGAGACTTGGTGTTCGCTACTTGCCTGTGATCCTTGCCACCCCTGGTGCAAGTTTTAATTTTGTCTGTTCATATTTGATTAACTGTGTTGTTCTATGGCTGTGGAATATAGTGCGAAAGGCAGGATATAGGCTTCGACCACTTTTTCTCGTTTAAATCACTTTTCAAAAAAGAAGCAACTTTTATAAGAATGGCTAATTATCTCGTCCACTTTACATTTTATTCATATCATATACCCACTGTCTTGCTCATTTCTGTATACTTTGTATTTTTACTTGCTGATAGACTGTAAAATATTTTTAGCATCTTTTAATATGCAGACTAGGTACAAATTATTGTCTTTCAATATAGATCACCAAACTCAACAACCAAACATACCCCACTTATATAGAAGGGTTAATATACACAGAAGTTACTAAAGTTTACGAGAAATTTGTCCTAAGTTACTAAAGTTTTTTTGTTGCTATTCAGGTTACTCAACTTATTGTGACTGGTTATATTTGTTACTCTTGTTTTGGTAACCTAGAATTACCAAATAAGTTACTAAAGTTTGCCAAAATGTTCATTTAAGTTACTATACGTTTACATTCTTGTACATTTAAGTTAATATACAAATAAGTTGCTAAAATTGTGTATATTTTTATACGTTTTTTTATAACAACTTTTTGGACGTTATTATACGTTTATATTCTTTTTACATTTTTGTCTGTTTCGCACTTTTTTTTTTACAATTTTGCACATATTTGTATGTTTTTTTTTACATAATTGGACGTTATTAGACTTTTTTGGAAGTAATTTTTGTTTTGATATGTTTTCATACGTTATTATACATTTTTGGATGTTATTATACGTTTTTGGACGTTGTTATATGTTTTCTTACATTTTTATACGTAAAAACGTATAAAACATACAAACGTATTAAAGAAGATAAAATGTATAGAACATAAATACATATAAAGCATACAAACGTATAAAAGCGGATAAAACATATAAAACATACATACGTATAAAACATAAAAAGGTATAAAACATACAAAGGTGTAGAATAGCGTAAACATAGTATGAAAACGTATAAATTATAAGATAATGTATGAAAATGAACGAAAATGTACAAAACCATACAATAATGTATGAAAACGTAAAAAGGTATAGAGAAAAACGTACACACACATATAAAAATGGATAAATACATACAAAAACGTACGAAAATGGACAAACATATATACAAAAATGTACGAAAATGTACAAAAACGTAAAAGAAGGTACGACAATAGAGAAATGCATACACAAACGTATAAAAACGTAAACAAACATACGGAAATATACAAAATCGCATGAAAATGGAGCAAAACGTAAAAAAAAGAACGACAACAAAGAAAACATACACAACGTATAAATACGTAAAAAACGTTAAAAAAGTACGAAAATGGAGACAAACGTTAAAAAAAAAAAAAAAAAAAAAAAAAAAAAAAAAACGTAAATGTATAAAAACGGATAGTAACTTTTTTTAAAAAGTTCAGTAACCTATTTAATAAACCCCGTGAACTATAGTAACTTGCTTGTAACATCTCAAACTATAGTGATGACGTGGACATGGGTACCGGTAAATAATCCAGTTGCCCACCCTCGTAGTAACAAGAATGTCACTTTTTTAAGCGTTGAGTAACCCATATAATAAACCCGTTAACTTGAGTAACCTGAATAACAACAAAAAAACTTTAGTGATTTAGGACAAATTTTTCGTAAACTTTAGTAACTTTTTTGTATATTAACCCTATATAGAAATATAACCCACGAAAACCAAAATCACACATGCAACCAACATCACAAGTTGGTTAATCAAACGATCAACTTTTGCTCAAAATTGGTCACCGAGTTGGTGGGGGAAGAGTATCAAGGAGCACTTGGGGTTTTCTTTTTGTGGGGGGTGGGGGGTGGGGAACACATCGTTTTTCTTTTTATTACCATTGTCTTATAAATGCAAATAACAAGAAACGAATGAGGCTGTTGTAAGTCGTTTAGCCGATTTAGCATCAAGTGCTTTAGCGTTTTCTCAATCATTGCTATAGACGTATAGAAATATCCTTGTTTACATAAAAATTGATTTAATCATGTCGTTCTTAGTAGACTGCAGTTGCAAATGATATTAAAGCATTTAACATGTATATGCAGTGTTAGACTGCATAACACGCCTACATGTTTGTACATGATTTTGGATGTGAACGGTCTATACTATATAAGTAATAGTGATTGATTATGGATTACAAAACTTGTAGGCTTGGTCAAGCCAAAGTCGGCATAGCAATTATAGATAGCAAAGGGAAAACATGAAGTATATGTGCAGCTATGCTGCAAATACAGATAAATTGAGCTAGAATGGGAAAAATACTTTATTATGTTCTTTATCATCTTGTATCCTCCAGTGCTTTGTATATGGGAATTGATACTCACACCATATTTTTTGATTAATGCACCATAATTTGTGCATTACAGTTTGTACTGTACAATACTGTAATTCACAAATTGTGGTGCATAAATCAAAAAATATGGTGTGAGTATCACCTCCCTTTGTATATACTTTGTATTCTATACATCACTGAATGCTTATATATCCTTTGTGCTATGCATTCTTCGGTAATCGGTACCTCAGGTATTTCGATCTGGGTACATCAATTTCTTAATGTAACACTTTAGAGTTATATATCAACCGAATTAGTCATTAAGATACAACCAACATATTTATTAGGAAAACTATCTTGATGCTTGATGTTCGTTTGACAAAATAATATGCAACATCAGTATGTGATAATCAATCAGAGATTAATATGCTAGTTGGGCGGGTGCAATGTTTTGAAAATCGGGTTTTTAATCGACCCGGTCGAGTTATTGGTTACTGGTTCGACCGCCAGATCAACCCAGTTTTCTATTAAAAAAAGAAACTATTTTTCTTCAACCAGGTCAACCCGGTTTTCTAAAAAGGAAAATGAAGAAAAACCAAACACAGCCGGGTTTCGAGAACCGGGTTTACCCGGGTCACTTAAAACCCGCCGGGTCTAACCGGTTAACCCGGCTTTTTACCTTTTTTTGTTGCCATAACCGGTTAACCCGGCCGAGTCGACCCAGGTTTCAAAAAATTGGGTGGGTGTATTATTTTGTCACCTCTTCATGGAATGCTGACCTTGCGTCGTTCAATCTTTGTCATGCTACTTAAATTTTATTACATTGCTCTGGCAGTAGTTTCAAGAATATATATATATATATATATATATTTGGCTTTCGATTTCTTCATCTTAGAAAGAACTGAAATTAATGTTTTGTACTTTGAAAGGATACGAACATTATCCCTTTCCATGCCCATAGCCTTTTACATCTTCATTATTCTTATCTGACCAGTCAAACATATGGAGGTAATACTGTATATGTACATCACAAAACTACCTCGCAGTCTCGCACAAAACACTGGCATTGCTATGGTGTCAACTACATTTTTGCCCTTCGGAAAAAAAATTTTCTATTAGCTAAGAGGGGCAAAAATGTCCAAAAATTTCGCAAAATACCCTAAAGAGGATGAATTTAAAAGTATACTACCCACAAAAGCAAAAAAATTTGTTCGCCGCCCACAAGAGCAAATGGTGTCAAGTATAATATTTTTTTTAATCATTTGCCCTTGTTTATTTATTGTGGCATACTGGCATTGCTATGGACATTATATCTTATGGTACATGGATAGTGATTTTATATGTACAAATTCATCTGAATGAACTTTCAATGTATGTTGGTTGTAACATCTATTGCTCATATGATAGTATAAAGTAAATTCATTGATCTACAATCACCTGTCAGTTGTCACAGCCACAGAATATTATTAATGGCATACTTGATGAATCATGGTTCCACATAGCACAGTAAAAAATTAGTTCAGGTGTACCACCAAAGTTTGAACCCAGGCCTTTATGCTTAGTGGGGTCTTACATGTCATTTCACAAGTGTGAATTCCTATTAGAATATATAGATGATATTTTATCACTGCCAATATTACACGTTGAATGAGCTTGTCCTTTGTGATGTGTGTTTCTATCTTATGGAAGTGAAGTGGCCTCCAGTTCTTTATTCAATTCAATGCAGTGTCACAGAGGTACCCTGCACTTATGCATGTGGTTCTCAACTTTCACAAATTTAACATTTCATTCTATGGGTCCATTGATGTGGTATAGGAAATGATATAAAATGTAAGAGTAGGGTCGGACGTCAAAATAATGAGTGGGGTCGTAAAAAACGCTTAGAATAACACGGTAAAATATTATCACGGGTTGAGATCAGAACCGACAATGCAAGTTTAGGTTGGGTTGATCCGTTTATAAGTTTTGAGTTTTCGTAAATAAACCGAGTGTTAGATAAGAAGAGGTAAACACTATTGAGTTCAGACAAATTCGAGAGTGACAAGAACATCTTCACTGCAAAAGCGATTTTTAAATCTATGTATCCAAAGAAAAAAAAACCTATTAAACCCTTTTGCAAGTGAGTTGAAAGCAATGGCGAACATGAGACTAGAAACGACCATGTGCACAAAGTTTGTTTGACATAAATAGCAGGCTAACTAAACAAGACAAGTAATACAAACGTTTAAGATCAGCAAGATTTTGTAACATCAATCCATATGATTCAAGAGAACCCTGAAACCCTTTTAATCCGCCCTTGTTTGAAACTACATGTAAATCATTTATTGGTGCTAAGCAAAGAGTCACTGTCTCACAAACCAATCAACTAAGGACATGCATATTTAAGCATAAGTTTAGACATACATTTAGCTATGTCAATTATTTTTCTAAACAAATTACAGATTTACAGCTAGAAAAGCATATCAATGGGGTCAGATTGGCCTAAAGAGCCCACAAGCCATAACTCTAAAGTAAATGAAATGGGCCCCAAGAAATGGGTGTCACAAAGATATGCAGGAAGATTTTTTCCATAAAGTGTTCGGATTGAGTTCGGGTCGGATTCAGTTCCACAACTCTTATGTAACCTAATAATAACTTCTTGTAGAATCGAATGATACAAGACAAATCTGGGACTAACCCAAACAATTGGAAGCATAAGAAAAATGTAATTAACTACAATAATCAGCACGACCAATTACATATCGCACATCCAAGCACCCCATAAAAACCATGTTTGAAAATGATATTGCTTTGCCACAATGATTTGGAGTGTACCACAGTAAAAGTTCATACTTCTCTAAATATCAAACTTTTCAGATATGCAATCCAAGTGTCTTTATGATTAGAAAAAAAGTTGACATTATAATTTATAATGTACATTAGATATGCACTATTTAAGCATGCCTATAATCAAAGGCTAGATATGGCAACCTTTTTAAGATTTGTAAAGTAAATACACCTCATATTTGCACCAAATTATGAGATCAAAGGAGATTCAAAATTAGACTAGTTACCTTTGAGCCACAAGTTGTGCAATCTTCTAGGCTCTAGCCATTGGGATTTTAGGTGCTTGTCAAATCGTCACGACTAACGACTAAAATTCAATTTCCATTAGGAAGCAACTTGTCCCTAATAACGAACTAACACGCCGCAAATCTCATTATATACCTTTTACATCTCAAATTATTAGCTATGCGTACATGTGAGGAACAAGAAATGAAGACAGGGTCTTTTCCATAGATGGGCTTTACAATTTTATACGCATAATTTTATCCAAAAAAATTCCAGTCATAGCTTTTCTCATTCAATTCGACAAAATACTGATATTTTTCCATTGAGTGGTTCTCTTTGACCAACTGTAATGGTGAGCACATATGATCGCATGTCAATGCTGCTACTTCAGCGCAGACTTTCATGATCAATTTAGTAAAATAAGATGACCGCGGCCACGAAAACAAAAATACATACTTCATTTAAATACAAATATACCCCACAAAAGTTATTCGATAAAAACACTCACACACAAACATACTACACGACTCGGTCGTTATATCGACCAAGTCTTCCCAAAAATCACTAGGCGACGCATTCAATGGAAGGGGTTGTAATGGGGGAGACGCATCCTCTTTGGCGGGTGACTGAGCTTCATGATCATCCATTACGGATGATCTTAGTTCTTATTTTTTCGGATTGATAAGTTATATTTGTTCTTTTTATGGCTATACACGTCTAAGAAAAAAATGTGATTTGATACAATATATTATGTATATGAGCGTACATTAATTTTTCTTTTTTCTTCTATCTGCAAATAAGAAAACTCACATCACACTCATAATGGAAAATTCAAGCCATAATATTCCATGTTCTATATGTTTTATTTTATAACTACTGATACAAACTGATGAACCAACCTCACTTATTAAAATTGACTTGATCACCATTCTCTTACACATTTGTCGACGAAAAAAATCACATTATTGTTTTTTTTTTTATCGTAAAATTCATAATATCACGAAAACCAGTACATGTTATCTTGATAATCTTAAAGACTCACTTATGAAGCTAGCCACCCAGCTTAGAGCTTTCGGTACGTGTTTTGAGATGGCGACGTCCCAAAACGCCAACCCATGGCGCCAAACCCACACCACGGGTAGCGTTTTGTGCTTCGTGTCGTCCCCATCAGCCAAGCAGTCCCGTATTTTCCTCTTTTTTGTTGTATTTGTGTTTTAGTGAGTTATGTGTGGGCCAAAGGGTGTCTCATGGTTCCAGAAATAAGAATTGGGTGTTTTGTGTGTTGCAATAGATTTTGGTGTTATGAGAAAAAATGATGAGGTGACGTCGCTTTTCCTACGGCACCAAGTGACGACATCGATGAATCTATACTACTATATAATGCATTTAAAAGCCAAACCTCATTCCAAGCCTAACTCCTAACCAAAAATTAAGATAAGGAGCTCCAATCATGAGATGACATGTGTCAATTCTTAACAAACTCCAAGCTTAACTCCTAACCACTAAAAAGTAAGATAAGGAGCTCCAATTATAAAGTGACATGTATCACTTCTCAATTAAAAATTCATCTTTATTTTCAAATTGAAATATCTTTTTATCTATTTATTTTTTTTATAATCTAATTTCACCATATTTTCTAAAATTTTATGCTATTTAATTCAACATCCATTTTGATATATTTTTATGAGTTTTTAGTTTTTATATTTTTAGTGGGTTTATTTTATTTTAATTCAAAATTTTACAACTTTAACCTTTATTTCAATCAATACAATCTTGATTCGTCAAATATATTTTTGGGGGAGTGTTTGACATGTAAGAGATTGCGAGAGTATTTTTATATGCGGGAATAATGATGTAACGGGAAAGCTACGGGTAACCTAAACAAACACATACAAGTAACACATATACATTCGAAGTGTTGTGAAACGAATTCACTAAACAGGTAAGCAAACACATATAACTATACTTATCGCCGCCGCTGTGCGCGGGTATCCGACTAGTATCTATCTAATGCTCTTAGAATTCCTACTTATCATTTGTTTGGTGAGAATCAAAGTAAAAGAAATCATATCAGTAAGATGGAAAATTGTTATTTGTTTGAAATTTTGGAATGAAGTGGCTAGTACATCGAATTAATTCCATCAGCAACCCGTTATCTTCATTTCACGACACAACCCTTTTTTCAGTTCCATGGCTCGATAGTTGGCATTTTTGGCGTTGTTCATTTATTATATTTTTTCTCGCTATTACCAAATGCCAAAAAACATGCGAAAATGATTCATTAACAAGGAATACCAAAGGAGAGAACTAAGTGGTAATGAGTCATATATTACATTATTAACTACTATGTTTATTCCATTCCCCATTCATTTTACTCCTTCGTCATTTCAGTCTGACCAATCAAACCAACACAATGCTGAATTCTCCGCGTCACAAAAGCGTGCATGGAGATTTTGCGCTAATGGGAGTGTTGTTATCATAGTTGTCAGGATCCCGATCCTGATCTTAGGATCTTACGATTTTACGATACTGCAAAGCAATAACGATCCAGATCCTACATAGGATCTTTGCAAGCTTAAGATCTTATAGGATCCCGATCTTGACCATACGATCTTATGATCTAATCCGATCAGATCTTACTTTTCTCGGATTACAAACTAAAAAACTACAAATTTATGGGTTGTTTGTTTGTAGAATTCAAAAAACAATATGTTAATCTTTTTAAACATTTTATAATCAACATTTATATTAAACATTGTGGTTATAATGTATTATAATTTGTAGATTTGTATAAAATTACATAAACTATTAAGATATAACATTAGAGTAGGATCTCAAGATCCCGATCCGATCTTACGATCACGATCTTGCAAAGACGAAAACGATCCTAGGTAAGATCCCGATCTTGACAACCTTGGTTGTTATAGCAAACCCCGTTTAAAAATAACATGTATAACTCAATTGTGGGTTGTTTTTGTTTGTGTTTTATTCTCTCTAATCGTCTTGATACCAATTGTTCGTCTTTAATACATTGTTGACTTTCTAAAAACAAATACCATGTAGATGACACTTTATACCATTTGAGTCATAAGTGTGCAAGAAAGGGGTTGATAAATGGAAGCATGATTGTGTAGTTCCTTTTGAGCAACATAAGAAAACTATTTTCTAAAGTTCTGTCTAATAAAAGTAAAACACTAAAACCCATGCGGAATAATATTAATCTTTTTCCAAATGGAACAACATTGTTCTCCAACAATCCAACATTCAACTTCATCCTCGTACTACTTGTCTTACTTCCATCATTAATTGATGTTTTACTATTGATTTGATCAATTAAATCAGTTGACCCGTAATAAAAATGTGTATTGATTAAATTATAAAACTTTATTGTTTGAATTTTAGGGACAAAACATTGAAACATTGAAATGAAAATCGTGGTAGTGTTTGGTATGTCGTAATGAGAGTATGAATGAAAAAGATTATAACGACGGAATGAAAAATATTATATTTGTTTACAATTATAGAATGCAATGACTCATTACATGAAATCATTACATCAAAAACCATCATTTTTCATTCATTAATGGTCCATTGTTTTTTTCCATAATTATATAAAAAGCCTTTTTGGCAAAGGCTTTTTGTAGGAGCTGTTAGCTTTTTGTTACAAAATAATCTCTTATAAACTAAGTAGCTTCGTTTTGAGGCATTAACTACAAGCTTTTATTTCAAACAAATAGCTCCAAAATGAAAAGTTGATTCATGAAGCTTTTTAAATATCTTGGAGCTGTTAAAACTTTAAATTACTGATATACCCTCCAAACATTTATTTACAAATATAGATTTGTCCTTTTATGTCATTTTACATCTTATAATTATATTTAACCGCTAATTACCAAACACTTTTATTGAAAAAAGAATACAGCTTGTAGCTCATGTTAACAGTTTTGCAGTTTACAGCTTACAACTTACAGCATACAGTTTACAAATAGTTTTGCCAAACATACCCAAAAGCCCTTTATTAACTATCCATCAAACAATATATATATATATATATATATATATATATATATATATATATATATATATATATATATATATATATATATATATATATATATATATATATCATCAAAGTTTATTTTAGTCTTTCTATTATCGATTATATTCTATGTTATCATAACAACAAAACATAATTATAATCGTAATGCATCATTACATTACTTCGTTTATTCTATTACAACGTTCATTTCATTTCGTCGCTACTTAATTCCGTCATATCAAACAGACCCTAAGTCTGTTTTAGTTTTTGAAGATCGTGCTCGTATAAGATGAACATGACAGTCATCACCATATCTTGTTTTAGGTATGGGGGTGATACTCACACCATATCTTTTGATGCATGCACAATAATTTATGCATTACAGTATTGTACAGTATAAACTGTAATGCAAAAATTGTAATGCATGCATCAAAAAATGTGATATATGTATCAATTCTCTTTAGGTATAGTGGTATACAATTAGAAAACATTAACTTTAATGGAATTATATGCTCACTTTACTTTTTCCTATGCACACATATAATTTTGTCCTCTTCAAAATATTCATAACACTATTTTAACCTTTCTTCATCTCATAAATAGAAACACACTTAATAAAAAATTAGGTGAAAATTAAAGATACGCAACATATTTTTTCAAATAAACAAGTCTACACAATGTACTTTATAAATTGTCAAATATACGCAACATACTTCAAATAATATTCTATCTAGCTAATATAACTGGTTAGCAGCAGGTTACCAGGTCACCCTTGTTGAAAACTCTCAGACCTTGACAGATCTTTAGCACTCGTGGATCGTTAGTGTTGCATATGTAATCATAAGCAAACTAATAGACAGTCTCTAAAACTCGTATTCTATAGCGGAAAGTAAATACAAGTTGTTATAACTAAGAACACTTAGATCCTCTATGGATCTTTTTATTCACTGAAACTCTCTGTTTCGAATGTCTTCCCTATTACAAACTATGAGGTTCCTTTTATAAACAAGGAACCCTAATCTATTACTACCCAATCGACTAAGCATGCAAGCATGCATTTAATGACTAATACACTAAACTATATTGAGCAGTACAATAAAACCCATGCTAACCTCGGGCCGTTCAAAGATAATAATGAGTTAGCATTTAATTCATAAAGCGCATGCTGATCCTAGTCAGCTTTCACCCTTCAGCAGTAACACGGCAACGCTTGTACTCTTCAGTAGAATCACTTCTTCAGCAGATTCTGCTTCTACTTCAGCAGAAACCTTCGGCAGTAATGACAGCAGAAATCCTACTTCACATAATTCCCAACAATCCTCCCCTAAACTGGAATTTGACTTGGTTAAGTTCCAGTTTCCTGACCTTGAAAGATCTTTTGATACTTCAGTACTAGAGGATTGTTTTCACACATCATTAGCAAAGAACCAATAATAATCTCATCTCTATGATGATCAAACTTTGAAACTCCAGTCTTTGCAGCAACAAATGACATAATGTACATCAAAACTTATTAGTTGCATACTATTCTCATCACTTCCAGGTGTGTGAACTCCTGTGAGAGGTGAATCATTGAAAATAATGGATTTGATGTCTCTTTACCAATAGCCATTACTACTGGAGTAGCCAGATGTTTAAGTCCAAAAACTATGGTACATTGATAACCATCTGATTTAGTAGCAAATCAGCAACTATATAAACGGATTTGACTTGTCTTTACCTGTAGCCGTTTGCTCAGGACTAGTCAATTCTTAGAATTGGTGAATTGATAACCAAATATGGATGCAGTTGCCTTTACCACAAGCCATATACTTGTGGGCTAGCCAATTCTTGGATTCCAACAAGGAATAGACCATGGTGAATTGATGACCATACAACACTCAGTAATTAAGCATGGGTGGTTGCAGACCCTATGATTTTGAGCAAATCATTACAACTATCAACAGATTTGACATGTCTTTACCAAAGCTGTACCCTTTGGACTAGCTAACTCTTTGATACACACAAGGTATATCTGGTGAGTTAAAAACCATCAAACATACAACAAACCTGCAAATGAAAGTTAGGTTTTTAAACAAACAAACAAAGAAAATAAACAACATAACAGAACAAAATACAGTACAAATTACAAAAGACAATGTAGATTACCGCATTCATGATGAAGATGCAGCTTGAGCTTGCAGAAGTTGAGACTTGATCAATCCAACCAGTCGTTCAGCATCTGGTCTTTCATTTCCCACTGGATCTGGAGGAATTTCCAACTTCTGACCCAGCATCCTTTCCATAAGTCTCTTGGGCAATGGATACTTTCTTTCAGCAAACATGCAGACTGTGATTCCACCCTTAGTCTCAAGCACATGCACACGAGGGAGAGGATAGAGTCTCCAGGACACAACTCGCCATAAATGTGAGTTCTCCCAAATGGAATGTCCTCTACTATTGGGAGAATGAGAGTTAAACAGGACTTGAAGATCTCCTAGTAAGAACATCCCAGAACCTTGTGGTGCAATGTTGCAGTAATGGCTGGTAACGAGAGAGTACAGAGTAAGCAAATCTGCCCTGTCTACCAAATGGAGTATTTCCTTCAAAAAGGTGAATTCCATTGAAGTTTTATCCTTTCGATGAATGACATTCATCTCATCATGCTTCAGAGTCCAATTGACCAGCACATTTTGATCTCCCTCAGGAAAATCAGTAGCAGAACCTTCTATAATGAATGTTGCGTCATCAGATTCAAGATCCAAGAGAGTTCTTTTGGCCATTATCTTCTTCCTTCTTCCAGGTTTATAGATTCCTAAAGATGGTGCATCATCACGAATGGCATTCATCCTTACTAGCATGTTTCTAGCCTTCCTCGTTTTTATACTTGCCATATCAACTTCTGAGCAAATAGATGCCACATATGGAGTGGGAGTTGGTACATAAGGTGCTTCAGAAGAAATGGCAACTGGTTCAGCAGATGAAGTTTTGTCAGGTGAGCTAGCAATCTCTGTAGGAGTTTCAGCAGAAACCATAGATGGTTCAGCAGAAAGAACCTTGTCATCTTTTCTATCCAAAATATCTTTTTCCGCCTCAGCAGATGCTATAGATGGGGTGGAAGAGGACATGACGATTGCTTCAGTGGAAACACCATGAGGTTCAGCAGATTGATCTGCTTTAGTTGAGTCTGTAGTCTCTATGGTAGCTTCAGTAGAGACTTTGGAAGAACATGACATATCATCAAAATTGTCCACAATCTCAGCTGTCTTTGTCCTCTTAGTCTTAGGAGCACCTGAAATACCAGCAATCCTTTTTAAGCTTGAAGTGTGCGAAGAAGAATCCTTCATGATTTGATTATATTTGCGAATCAAAATATGATCGGGGAATGCCTTGACTTGCTTCATTGACAACCCAGAGTTATACAGAGATGAGCTCTGGTTTTTCACCACAAGCCTCATTTCAGCTTTAGTAGGAGGTCTATTTTTATTCCTTTGAGCTGTGATGGCTCTCCTCTTTTCAGCTGCTTCTTGCTTCATTTGTCTTCCACGAGCCATCATCAAATCCACAAAACTTCCACTGTTGAAGTCTGCACCTAAGATACTCTGAGCAAGTGAAGGGTTTGCTATGACTTGCTGAGTGTAAGTATCCCAATGAGTGTCAGGAAGCTTAGAACGCATTTCATCTAGCTCCCTTTTTCTTTCAGGAGGTAAATCAGACGTAGGTAGAGCTGCAAGCTGTTTAGCCATTTCTTCATCTTTCTTTCTCTCATTACACTCAGCTAGCATTCTGTCTTGTTCTCGCCTTTCCTCTTCATTTACCAAGTCTGGACCCAGCTCATCTTCTACCAGTAAACCTTTTCCTTTATCAGCAGTCTCCTTAGCACAATCATCACCAGCAATATCGATAACAGGAATCTCAGTAGAAACACCCAAGTCTTTTTTAGAAGAAACATGTTGTGAGGGTGCTTCAGCAGGAGTGGACACTGAAGGTTTTTGTATGACTGAAGACTGACCAATTTCAGTAGCAACATCCTCCATTGGGGTATCAGCAGATGCAGCTTTGACAAACTCTGGTTCCTTGGATACTTCAGTAGTTGCTTTATTCAAGTACGATCTCTTTCTCCTTTTGTAAAGAACAGGTTCCTTCTCCTTTGAAGATTCTGTAATTACTGATGAAGGATCATTAAGAGACACATCAGCTAACATATCAAGAGACCCATATTGAGGTTCATCTTCTTCCTCCTCAGAAGAAACCACAAACTTCCTTTTGGTTTCCTTTTCAAGTCTGTTCTCTAGGTCCTTAACTTTACTCTGTAGGTCTTCAATCTTACTACCAAGAGTAGACTTGGTCACTGCAAGTTCCTTTTTCAGACTGGACACCTCAGCTGCATACCTGTTCACAAGATCATACACAGATGTGAGAGTAATGGGGTCCTCAGCTCCACCAGCAGATTGCTCTGTGGTAATGGGAGCTTCATTGAACCTTTCAGTGGAAACATGGTCATTCTCAACATGAGGAGGTACCTCATCAACAGGTACCCTTGAAGGACTAGGTGTGGTCATCCTGTTCAGATCAGACTCAAAATCATCAAGAGGATCATGTGCTGGTGGTGGACTAGGACAATGTGCTAGAGTTGGTGTTGGTGGAGGCTGCTCTGGAGCAACATGAGAAGCTTCAGCAGAAAAGGAGGGGCCCTCATCAATATTGACTGATGGATTGCCATCAGTAGCAACAGGTGAAGAGGGTGGGATGTTGGCAACATTCTCCTCATCAGCAGCCACATTGCCTTGAGGCAACATAGCTTCTGTCAGGGGATAATGTGCCCCCTCAAAGTTAGTTCTCATAGAGGCAAAACGTTTGGCTGACAGAGATCCTACGGCATAAAAGGATTGGTCTTGGGTAGTGGTGTCTAAAATCATTTGCAGAAACCTAGGGTACATTAAAAACTTAGTCTTTTTCCTTTGAATATTCTCAATCATGTTTTCAAAAATAAACTTAGAAAAATTATAAGTTACCCCTTGGGAAAGACACACAATACCACATCCCAGTTGGGTAGAGAACTGGTCCCATCCTCCTGACTTGTTGCTTATGCACTGAAGTAACGTGTGAATCAAGAACCTCCACATTGGGCAAAGATGCTTCAGCCAAATGTCAGTCCTCGTACCTCGATAGCCAATCGCTCTCAGCCCGGTAAGCACCTCCATCTGATTAGAGTGATATACTCCATCAGCATCTTCCAAGCGAAGCTTCCTCCTTATCATTTCTTTCGTAACCACATGCTCTGTTCCGTCAATCGTAGCACCAATCTCTGTTTCACTTCGTTTTGAAGCAGATGCCCAAAACTGAGTAACAAGTGATTCATATATTGCATTCGGAGAATGTGTTAGAGCATAGTAAATCTTGGACCTTTTTAAGAATTCCACCATTGGTTCATACAACGCATCATCTTTAGCTTTTCCCAGAAAAGCAACTTTGTTGTGATCCTTCTTAAATTCAAGTGCCATGTGATGATTTGAGATTTTAGGGTTATGATGCTCATAATGAAGTGTTATTGGATGAAGGAGAGGGAATCGGTTTATTTTGAAGTGGAAGAATGTAAGTGGTGGAGTGGTAGTTGTTGCCCAAGTTATAGTCAAAAGAATTAGACCGTTTGGTTGACCGTAGCTTACGTGTATTTCAACTTGACCAAAGAAAGTGTAACGCTTCAGCAAAAACAGATGGTCAATCTGCTGAAGTTATACACTTCAGCAGCAACCATCAAAGATAAAAATATCTTCGGTAATATTCTAGAGAGTAACTGTGCCAACCACTCGCATTAATTTCCATTGAACCTCGAATCCGTCTATAAAATGATCCCAATGCACACATAACTCTTCATCAAAGATCCCCAAAAATCATAATAAACCCTAGTTACTTCAATGTCCCAAAATTAATCACAATCAACCATGAGTAGTTCCATCCCAATCATTCTTTCATCAGATGACAATGAAACCTCCATAAGCAGTCTTGAGAGGTGGAAGAAGAATTATTTGACAAGCAATCCAGGGGGTGGAGAAGACAACTCATCCTTAAGTTCTTATGTATCACCTTATGAAGACTCAGATGAGGAAGCAACTTCAAAGAGAGTGAAAGAGCCTCCCCTTGCTGTTGTGAATGAGCCTTCCCTTCCCGTTGATGATTCTGATAACTCCTGTAAGGAGAGAACATCTTACTCCCAACCTCCAGCACCTCAGCCTCCACGAAGGCCACGAGCCAGGAATCCACCACTCCCTAAGGATAGAGAGGTGGTTCTCGGTCTTTCTGCACCAGGTTATGGTGCATCAACACACATCGTATAGAGGAAATGCTTATAGAAGGTGGATTGATTGCATTTTGGTTGAAATCAATAGATGAAGCACAAAGGACATATTATTTTTATTCATCATCACGATTTGCATCTATCCATCCTTTCCATTTTGATCCTTAGCATCCTCGTCATAGTGGTTATGCATCTCCAGCCATCGAGATAGAACGAATGGGTGGTTATGCAAGACTTCACAAACGCATATCCAGCATCTAGTGTGAAAGATGTGAGCGATCATGCATATCCAACATTATGTTAGATGTTTGAATAGATGATATGTACTAGATTAGGATAAGTAGTATAGCTCTCTTCTTGTATTTGCATTGAAGTTGATTGTAAGCTGTAAGCTGTAATTTGAATGAATGAATGAATAATTTTAACTTCAATACTTGTCTTCAGTATTTTATCTTCAGTGGAAACCAATTGCTCACTCCATTACTTAGCTTTCAGAGAAAACAAGCTTTGAGCTTACTAGACCATATACCAAAAGACCACACTTGATGAATTTTAACTGAACAGGGCATTCTGCAAAACAAACTCAGAGAAACACAAGAACAAAAACAGAGACAAAACAGACAATCTCAAAAACTATGAACAAACAGGTGTTAGTAAACAACATATACACAAAGTTTACTATGAAATCCTCCCCTGAGGCATATGCCTCCCCTGAGGCCTATGCCTCCCCTTAAACTTTGCAGTTAAGGGAAAAGAAAGATCCACCATTGTTCTTGGGTTTCCAGTAAAATTTTGGTCCTTTTTCCTTCCAAGAACAACCTGCTGAAGACTTGACAGCAGTGCCCCAACATCCTTTCCCATTTTTCATAGAGTCACCATAAGCAGGCCAATAACCATGTTTAAAATATGGGCTAATCGGTTGCACATAAGGTCTATCAGCTGATCTCTTCCAAGGAGAGTCAGTAGCTTGTGGGACATAAGGTGGAATATTCTTAACATTGGTCCACACTGGTCTAGGTTTCTGCTGAAGAGCACATGCACCCAATCTTTGCTCATAAAAATCACAATCCTTAATTAAATGAAGTTTACTTCCACAAACAAAACAAGTATTCCTTTTGGGAGATTTATTCAACAAAGCAGATGTTCTATTACATGTAGAAGAACTTAAACCAGAAACATTAAAGGAATTGTTTTTAACAGACAAATTATTCAAAGATTTAAAAGACAAGTCTTCAGGGGAAACAGGATTGGATGTAGATTCCTCAGAAGCTATCCTAGAAGGCTTGTAGATAGTCTTGGGTGCAGGCTTGGGTGTAGGCTCAGGTGAGGGCTTGACAAGGTCTGACTTATCACTTGAATCACAGTTGTAAGTAGATCCTTGATCTGATGAATTGTCACTGTCAGAGAAAGAGACAAAATCATAAGATGAAGCATCATTGTCTGGCAAGTCTTTTGACTTTTTGCCATACAGATGGTGTGATCCATCAAAGTCAGTAGTAATGGACAGGTCAGTGGGCATAAATTCACCTCTAATAGGTCCAGGGACAACATGTAAATCACCTTCCTTTTTAAAATGTTCTAAACCTGCAGGTGTAGATTTACGCCCATCTTGCCTAGCTTCCAATCCTACATACTTCTGAAATCCTAAACCTATTCCGGAGTTCACAGACTGACTACTATAGAGTGCTCTAGCTAGATTGTCACCTGATATTAACCATTGTTTATGTGTAGCTATTTCCTCAGCTAGTTTCTCTTTAAGCTCTAGATTCTCAGTAATAGTATCAGCTTTTTCTTTTTCAGTGCGTTTTAAGTTAATATTAGCAACATCTAGATCAAATTGTAGCACCTTAATCTTTTCTTCATAAGCTATCTGATTCTTCTGAAACCAAACCTTTTGTCTTTCTAATGTTTTTAACGAGAGTTTATAAGCTTCATTATCAACATAGCATTCATTGTATTTTGGTTTCATAGTATCATAAGCTTCTTTCAGTTCATTGTATCTTTCACTACAACCAAATATACAGTTGTGTACCTGAGAAAGTCCCATGAAGGCAAACTGATAATGCCTATCTTCTGAAGTACATCTAGCCAGCAAACCAAGCTTCTCTGTATCAGCAGCCTCTTCAGTCACAGGTTCATGTGCAGCCCAGTTGACCTGTTCATCCATGGTGATAAGAGCTGCTGAAGTGCTAGCTCCCTTCTGATTCTGCTGATATGAGTGGTAGTTAGCTCCCTCTCCACTCTTCCTGTCTTTGCACTCCCTTGAGAAATGACCCATCTGGTGACAAGAGAAACACTTGACCTTTCTCCTGTCAAAACGAGCTGGATCCTTTCCCTTGAACCCAAACTTCCTTCCTGCCTTCTCTTCAAACCTCTTGATATCTACTGAAAGCATGGCCACCTGCCATTTCAGCTTCATCTCCTCCATTTCAAGTGGGTCCACCTGATCAAAGTCTTCATATACCAGATGCTGCTGAGTATCATAGTCTGCAACAAATGAGTGAAGAACATCCTCCAAAATACTGCCAGTTTTAGCTTGAGGATGTGATGGAGTGGGACGATAAGATGATGATGGCAAATAAGATGGACTTGAAGCATGCATCATCATATTGGAGTGAGATGTCCCAACAAATGTTGTATGACCAGAAGAGGATGCACGGTAGGGAGATCTGACATCAGGTTCAAGAGACCTGAGTTTGTTGTATAGCTCATCAAAAGTGAGCATGTCCAGCCCACCTTTAGCTTTAAGGGCTATACTCACATGTAACCATGATGGAGGCAAAGATCGTAGGAACTTTGAGTTGCAATCATCATTGTCAGGCTTTGCATTCAGCTGGTTAAGCTGACTTAGAATATTGTGAAACCTGTCGTATCCCTTGTGGATACCTTCTTCTTCAGAGATATTGAACTCTTGGAAGTGTTGTCTCAGCATGGACTTCCTCATTCTCCTGGACTCTTCATTCCCACCAAACCTTGCTTTCAGAGCCATCCAAATGTCCTTTGCATCAACCATATGGTGAAAATCACCCAAGTGATCTTCAGGAATAGATTGAAGAAGGATGGTTCTAACTTTGTGCTCTCTTTGTACTGCTAGAATCTCTTCAGCAGTTTTGGGAGGAGCAATAGTAAACTTACCATCTAGATCTGAAATGGTTTTCTTCAGACTGTTTCCATTCTTCACAATCTCCCATAGATTCCAATCAATATTGGAGATCCAGTTCTGCATCTTCATGGTCCATAAATCATACTCTTCCTTTTTCAAATAAGGAAACTTGCCATTACTGTTGGAGAGACTGAGTTGCTGCATAGAGGTGGTGTTTTTGATGTTGTTGTTGGTGGTGACTTCTGATTCATCATCAGTTCCAGGCATGGTGATTATGTTTTTGGTTGTATGGGGGTGAGGTAAATAAGGTTCTCAGTATCGTAGAGACTCTCCCGAGGCTCTGATACCACTTGTTGAAAACTCTCAGACCTTGACAGATCTTTAGCACTCGTGGATCGTTAGTGTTGCATATGTAATCATAAGCAAACTAATAGACAGTCTCTAAAACTCGTATTCTATAGCGGAAAGTAAATACAAGTTGTTATAACTAAGAACACTTAGATCCTCTATGGATCTTTTTATTCACTGAAACTCTCTGTTTCGAATGTCTTCCCTATTACAAACTATGAGGTTCCTTTTATAAACAAGGAACCCTAATCTATTACTACCCAATCGACTACGCATGCAAGCATGCATTTAATGACTAATACACTAAACTATATTGAGCAGTACAATAAAACCCATGCTAACCTCGGGCCGTTCAAAGATAATAATGAGTTAGCATTTAATTCATAAAGCGCATGCTGATCCTAGTCATCTTTCACCCTTCAGCAGTAACACGGCAACGCTTGTACTCTTCAGTAGAATCACTTCTTCAGCAGATTCTGCTTCTACTTCAGCAGAAACCTTCGGCAGTAATGACAGCAGAAATCCTACTTCACATAATTCCCAACAACCCTTGATTAAAAGTTACATCATTGGTCCCTCAAACTGGGCCAGATTCACGCATTTGATCCTATTTTGATAACGCACGTTAAAAAAAAATTAAAAACTTTTAATTTTTTTTAAAATATATATATATTTTTTAATTTAAAAATAGAAAAAAAATAGATAAATTTTTTTATACATTTATTTTTTTATTTTTTTTTTAAATCTGGATAAACTTTTTATATTTTTCTAAAATCTTGAAAATTGTAATTTATTTAAAAATAAAAAGTATCGATATGTTTAAAAAAAATCAGATTTTTAAAAAAGTTTTTTTAGATTTTTCCAGATTTTTTTTAAAAATCTGGATAAAGTTTTATATTTTTAAAAAAATCTTGAAAATTGTAATTTTTAAAAAAATATAAATTATCCAGATTTTTTTTAAAAGAAAAAACATATTTTTTTAAAATAAATTTCCAATTTTTCCAGATTCTTTTTTTAAAACTGTCAGAATTTATATTTATTTTTACAAAATTACAATTTTCAAGATATTTAAAAAATACAAAGAGTTTATCCATATTTAAAAAAAAAACGTAAAAAGATTGTGTATAAAAAAATGTATCCATTTTTTTAAATTATAAATTAAAAAAAAATCTATATTTAAAAAAAAGTATTTTTTAAAAAAGTTTAACGAGCGTTACCTAAATAGGACTAAATGCGCAAATTTGGTCCAGTTTGGGGGACCAACGGTGTAACTTTTAAACAAGGGTGACTTGGTAACCTGCTGTTAACCGGTCATATTAGCTATATCAAAGATTATTTGAAAATATATTGCGTATCTTTGACAATTTACAAAGTACATTGCGTAGACCTGTTTATTTGAAAAACTATGTTGCGTATCTTTAGCTTTCACCCTAAAAAATTTAGTTCTATCTGAACATTTAATTAGTATATTTGCTACATATCTTTTATATAATAAGAGAACTCACTTTAGGTCAAATCGAAGGATTCAATTAACCAATGAGAGGGCTCAATTGCAAAATCGAGCCCTCTCATTGTTAATTGAGTTTTAATTAAGAAAAAGTCGGGCCGTTTTAGGTGTTTTCTAAAAGGCTCCCCAAACATAGACGTGTCGAAAACGCGAATAAAAAAACATTTGAGAAACCGGGTGTGTTTTCTGAAACTTTGGTGTCCTAGAACTCTTGGGCATATCAGATATGTGTTTCCAAATATGAGATGCACGTTCTAGAAAGTTTTAAAAACGATTGTTATCCTCACCGACATCTTTTCTATATTTGAATTGTGTTATATGTTGGGCTACGGTTGCGAAACTCTAATTCTGAGTCTATATATACTCGCCCAATGTGGTTGCTCATCGTTCATTGGTCTTATAACCCTTGTGCCTTCGTTTTGTTATCGCAGGCAAAACCATGTTCATGATTTCAGTTTCTGATGTTGACGACATGTTTGGTTAGTGCGAACATTTGAGTTATGTTTGATATTGGTTATTAGTTTACATTTAATTTGTGTTCTATTTTTCGCAGAGTTTATTATAAAGGTTTTGAATCCAGAAAATGATCCTAAATTATATTTAGGATTTATGCTACAAGATTTGAGGTAATAAGCTAATAGTAAGTTTTTGTTTTAATTATTACTATGTTGATATTTTTGTTGATTTGTATAGATATGTGACAATCCCAAATAAATTTTTGTTTGATCTATCTTTGATTATGGTAGAAGATGGTACATGTTGTTGTAAGTCATTGTGATAATTAATTTACATATCATTCAATTATATGTTACTTTGAAATTAGAATATTCAACTTTACTAAAAATATGTATTGCATACAGTTAATGTCATGTTGGATTCGTATTCTGTTCTTAAAACAAGTTTGCCCACCATCATCGAAGTTGCACGTAATCAGATCTATACCAAAAAAAGTAAAACTCTTTGTTTCAGATACTAACATGATAAATCATATTATTCATTTTTATTTAAAATTTTATTTTTGTACAGTTTGCAGGATGATCATGATAATGAGTTTGAGATTCTTAAAATGGATGACGACTTATTCAAAATTATGGTTAAGAAGGTCAGAATGGAGTACAAAAAAAAATATTTAGCTGTTTCTGACGATGATGTGTCTAAAGGGGAAAAAACGTTTAGTATTTGAATTGATCATTCTCATGTAAATGTTTTTATTTGTTCACCGAATGTACAAATTCAATAAATTTAATGTTTACATTATATATTTTAATTAGATTGTATGTATATGATTTCTGTTTAAATGATTCTGATGTATATAATTGATTTTTGAAGACGTTGTTACTTCCTATATTTTAGTCAAATTTTTTTTGCTATATACTTCTGATTCTGTTTGTCTCTGATTTCTTATTCATTGATTCTCTATATACTTCTGATTCTGTTTGTATCTGATTTCTTATTCATTGATTCTTTATATACTTCTGATTCTGTTTGTCTATGATTTCTTCTTCATTGATTCTAATGTATACAACTGTTTTCTAAAGACGTTGCTACATCTTATATTTTTGTCAATATTTTTATTTCAATATATATTTATATATAAGATAAAGATCAAATAAAAAGACAACTATCTGTAAAAAGATAAAATTATTTTTTTTTTCAAAAAAAATTCTCGAAAAATTCCAAAAATATTCCACAAGATCGGGTTTATATAAAATAATATTAAATACTTATAAGTTTTACAAAACCGTTTTAGCCATTTAATGGTTACGTTATATTGTTATGGATGTAAAACAAAGATGTTACCTCTCAAACTTAAGGATGCATTGTAATTTTACCACAACCTTTTTTTCCTTCTCATCTCTCGCTATACAAACCTACCTTATGGGTGCATTCTATTCTAATAGGAAACTCGACATCGAGCTTTATCCTCATTTATGATTTATATATTCATACACTATATAAACTGATTTTTTTTCTACTTTTCAGGGGAGTCGAACTTACATGTTTAGTAATTGGTATAATGGCAGAAAAGTTGCTTGATTACATCAAATCTATTGAAGATGAGAAAAAGTTATTGATGGATATAGGAAATGCTAAAGTTTGTGATGATGGGAAAGGTATATATGTATGTTACATCTTCATTAATTTTTGTAAGAAAATAAATATTTTGTAAAATATGTTTAATTGCTAAATTAACATACATAATTCGCATATCCTTATATGATATATATTAACCACCAGGAGATTGGATCTAGAAATCAGTTCCAGCAGGATTGACGGCTGTGTGGACCTCATTTATATTGGGAACACGTTTGAAATCTTTAAATGCAGTAGCAAAAATATTTAAGGTGATAATTCTCAAAAAAATATAAATTCATAATTATTTTATACAGGTGGATGAAAAGAAACAACAAAGAATGATAGAGTTTATGAAAAAAAACTGCTATTAAATTTGAAATAATTATATTATGGATTTATTTATACTTCATTATTGTATTTTAGTTTGAACAACAGAATTACATGTGTTTCTTATGTAGTAATTTATTTTACCGTATGCAAAATATTTTAGTTTCAAGCAATTGTATTATAGATTTATATATATATATATATATTTTTTGTTTGAATATCAGAATTACGTGTGTACAAACAAAATCATGTTCTTCACAGACCATTAACAAAATCCAAAACCTTAAGAAACCCACACCACCACATCAAACAACCATGACAAAACCTTTTACTTCATGTTCCAATACATTAAGTAATTAATTAATAGAAAAAAAAACATAAATGCCCAAACAATTTGTTTTTTTTAAAACGCATCAACGTAAAATACATTTAAAACGTAATCCATTTATATATTTTGTATCAAATACTATATAACACAAACAAATGATAAAAACATAAACACACAAACAATTTGTTTCTAAAAAACAGATCAACATAAAAACCTACTAAATATAATTTAATATACACATTTTGCATCCAATCTTTGTATTTTATATGAAAAGATATTAAAACTAAACTGATAAACAAAAAAGGATAAAATAAAATAGAGAAACATGTGAACAAGTTTTTAAACTTTTATATAACAAAGTTTTGAAAAATGTAAAAAAAAAAAAGTTATTTTACCGATATCTTTTTTATATTTAATATAGGGATTGAGTCGTAGAATAGCAACGTACTTTTTCAAGTGTCCCATTCTGGTACGTGTACTTTTTTTAAGCTGTAGAATAGCAATGTACTTTCTATAAGTGTCCCGTTCTAGTACGTGTACTTTTTTAAGTCGTAGAATAGCAATGTACTTTCCATAAGTGTTCCAATTTAGTACGTGAGATGACGTACCAAATTGGAACACTTGTGGAAGTAGGACGTACCAAATTGGAACACTTATGAAAAGTACATTGCTATTCTACAACTTAAAAAAAGTACACGTACTAGAACGGGACACTTATGGAAAGTACATTGCTATTCTACATCTTAAAAAAAGTACACGTACCAGAATGAGACACTTGGAAAAGTACGTTGCTATTCTACGACTCAATCCCTTTAATATACGACCTAATGAGTTTGATAAACATTTTACCTAATGGGCTTAATAAAAATTTAACTAAATTATGTTTATATAAACACAAATAGTTATTGTTAATACAAATAAACCGTAAAAACATTTATTCACATTTAGCGATCTCGTTATATTTTGTTGATAACAAATATAAAGTTATCATAAGTAAAATTATAAGAATACGTGTTATTTTTGCAAAATATATATATACATTTGGTCATTCACATAAAATGTTGTAATAATTCATTTGTTGTAATAGTTTATGTAATAGGATGGGTAATATCTAAGACCCATGACCCATACCCATGGAGCTAATCCATAACCCATGACCCATTGAATGACATCATGCATGAAATCATGTTGGGTATTATCCATGACCCATGACCCAATGTCCATGACCCAAAACCCATGACCCATTGTCTAGATACATTGTATCTTGTTGGGTAGCCATGACCTAAAGTACATGACCAATGGTTCCCATAACCCATAACCCGGTTTGCAACCCAAAATCCGGACTGGTACAACCCAGACTGCCGGATCCATAAGATTGCACTGGCCGGATCCCTCAAGTGAGCCATTTCTTCATTGTTACTCACCCTTCTTCTTACAAATCTCTCATATATTATCCCACTCTTCTAACCTCTAATCACTTGATCAATCTAGTAGTTCTTCTTTCTTTTGTTGTGATTCTCATATAGGTCCTTCTCAAAGGCGAGATCACGATATACTACAAGTCATCCAAACAAAGGGTCTTTGATTGATTTTTCCATCCACAAGATTTCTATAGCAAGATCTTGTACTTCATATTTCACATAGTTGTTGTGTAATAGTTGTGTTGGTTTGGTCCGCCGTGCTAAGGACTCGGTATTTAGCTTTGTACCGAAAAAATTGTAAGCGACGTTGTGAGGCTTCTCCGCCGTGTTGAAGGAGCTTGTTTACATAGTGCTTGAACTCTCGAATGGGGAACTCGGGGAGTGGAGTAGGGGAAAGAAGGTGTCCTTGTAGTCGAACCACTATAAATCACTTGTGTCGCTACTCTCTATCCTTTACTTTACTTGCTTTCATTATTTACTTTACTTATTGCTTTATACTATCTATCCATCCATAAGAATTCACATAAGATCAAATCTAAATCTTTGAAACTTAAATTAAAATCGGTAAACTATTTAACCCCCCTTCTAGTTTTCCACAATTGGTATCAGAGCAAGGTTTACAAAAGTTTTAAAGTAAATTGTATTTTAAAAACTTTTCGATCACAATGAGTTTTGAAAATTATAAAGAAGGGCAATCTGTGCAACGACCTCCACTACTTGAAACTTGGTTTTATTTATTGGAAAAATAGATTTGAAACTTATGTGAAATCAAAAGATATTGATCTTTGGTATACTATTGTTGAAGGTGATTTTCAAGCTACTTCAAAAGATGATAAAACCGGCAACGAAGTAAACATCTCTCATGATCGTCTCACCGACGACCAAAAGAAAAATATTTCCAAAAATAGTGAGGCAAAAATGGTTTTATACAATGCCTTACCTAAAAGGAATTTGAAAGAATTTCTGTGCTTAAAACCTCTAAGGAAATTTGAAATTCTTTAGTTGTAACACACCAAGGAAATCAACAAGTTAAAAATAACAAGATTGATTTATTTGTTCAACAATATGAACAATTTTCAATATTGGATGAGGATAGTATAGATATTCTTTTGCTAACTTTAATACTATTATTACTTCTTTACAAGCACTTGATGAGTCTTTTTCTAGTCGTAATCATGTCAGAATATTTCTAAGGGCGCTTCCATTAAAATGGAGACCGAAGGTGCCGACCATCGAAGAATCCAAAGACTTGTCAATCCCCACTCTCGATGAACTCATAGGCAACCTAAAAGTCTATGAGCTCGTCCTCGCTAAAGACTCCAAAGTTTCAAAAGACAAGAAATAGAAGTACAAGTTTCTTGCCTTAAAAGCTAATAAAGTCTCAAGCGATAAAGAAACCTCATCTTCGGAAAGTGACGACGAAGAGTATGCAATGACGGTACGGGAATTCAAGAAATTCTTTTGGAGAAAAGAAAGATATGTCAAGCAACTTTATGACGACAAGAAAGGGTTGCGGAAAGGCAATGACGACAAGAAAGTGAAGGATGAATGCAAGTGTTTCAAATGCGGAGATCCTAATCACTTCATTAGTGAGTGTCCCAAACGAGACAAACTAAAGGCGTTCGTAAGTGGCTCGTGGGGAATGAGTGAGGAGGAGAACGAAAAAATTTGTCTCATGGCAAAAGACTCCAACGAGGTATGTTCCGACTCTCTATATTATAGTAGTTCATCGTTAAATGATGAATCTTTACATCTTGAATATGATAAGCTTTGCAAAATTAGTCTAAAAGTAATTAACAAAAACAAGATGTTGAAAAATAAAAATGAACAACTATAAATGGAAGTTCTTGAACTAAAAAATAAATTAAAGAGATTAGAAAAGGGGAAAGAAGTAGATAGTGAATGCAAGCTTTGTGTAGAACTTCAGGCGTTAGTTGTTCATCTTGATTCTAAGATTGCTAGAATAAGTACTAATACTCTTGATAAAATACTTGATAGTGTTAAAACGGGTAATAATCAAAAGGGTTTAGGTATTCAAGAACACATAGCGTCAACTAGCAAAATTAAAGAAACATAATTCGTTAAAGCAATTGAAAAACAGGCTACTGTAGCCACGGATCCCACGGATCCTTTGAAAAAGGAACCGTCTAGTGTAAATTTAGGGATCTGTGGGTCTGTACCAGCAAACAGTAGAAAAAACGCAACCACGTCCTCTAGAACCAACTTTTTTATTGTTAACAAGAAGAAACCAACCCATGTTACTGTTAGAAATGTCAAACAACCACCTCCACTAAAACAAAATCAAAGTTTTATAAAAAAACAAAGGTCCGTCGTTTTCTAAACCAAACACGAATATAAGAAGACCAACTAACGTTTATCCTAGAAGTAATCACCATCAAATGGGATGGAATCCTAATGCACAAAATAGTTTTCCTTTTCAAAACTTTACACCTTGGAATGCTTTTTTACCGTTTACGTATATGCCTCATATGAATGAAATGTATAGCATCAATGGACCCATGAACAAATGGGGACCAAAATTTTGAGTTAATTTTTTTCTTAGGTGTTCCTAAAGGTTGACTTAGATCCGGACGAATGGATCAAGGATAGCGGGTGCACGAGTCATATGACCGGTAATAAAGATTTATTCTCCATGTATGAATTCTTCAATGGAGGAAATATTGTATTCGGAAATAGCAAGAGCAAAATCATCGATAGAGGTACAATCTCTCACAAATCCTTAACCATTAACGATGTATGTCACGTAGAAAACCTAAACTTTAATCTACTAAGTATAGGTCAAATATGTGATAAAAAGTGCAACGTACTTTTTAGTGAAACCGTTAGTAAAATATTGAAAAACGGTATTACTATAGGAAGAGGCATTAGAAAACATGGAGTCTACGTCACTAAAATCGAAAATGAACCAAAAGACAAAGTTTGTCTTACCTCTATGGATGATACTTCAACTTTATGGCATCGAAGATTGGGTCACGCTAATATGCGACTTCTTCAATCTCTATCATCTAAAGAACTAGTAAGAAACCTACCCAAACTAAAATACGAACATCATTTTTGTGATGCTTGTAACATAGGAAAACAAGTCCATGCTAGTCATAAAGCTAAAAATATGGTTTCTACAACAAAGTGTCTAGAATTACTACATATGGATTTGTTTGGTCCATCCTGTTAATACAAATAAGCCGTAAAAACGTTTATTGATATTTTACGATCTTCTAAATATTTTTTCGATAACAAACGTAAAATCATTTTAACGAAACAAATAAAATACGTAAATGGTTTGAGCCAATAGTTTACTAACATACATATATTCTCATATAAATCACTAAACAAGTAATAGTGCTTTCATGATTTAGTAATGCATATGTACAACAACTAGTGTTTACATATTGGGTAGATATATACATACTTAGTATGTATTATAATGGGTAATAGAATTGGTAGAAGTTTAAGTATTTAACCCATTGACTTAATACATTGAATGTAGTTGGATAAAACCCAAAGTCCATGACCCATACCCATGGAGCATAACCCATGACCCATTTCATGACATCATGCATAAGTCATAATGGGTATTATCCATGACCCATGGAGTTAACCCATAACCCATGGACTAGATGCATTGCATCTTCTAGATACATTGTATCTACTTGGACACCCATGGTCCAAAGTCTAGGACCCATGACCCATAACCCATGGGTAATGAGGAGCGTCTCACGGATCCCTCAAGATACACTAGACGGATCCCTCCAACAAGGGATCCGTGGGATCCGTGGAACAGTAGCATATTTTTTCTATAAATAGTGAGCCATTTCTTCATTGTAACTTACCCCTTTCACACAAATTTTCTCTTAGTATTGTAAACTCTCTAACCTCATATCCAAGGGATCTTTCTATGTAGTTTGTGTTTGTGTGATTCTCTAGGTTCCTCTTAAAGGCGAGATCACCACCTCTTGAAGTCGAGCAAGCTCAAGTCCATGAGTTGCCATGCTTCGTCATCATCAAGAGTATTGAAGTTCTCTTGTTGATAATTATTTCTTCCTCTTCTCCAGAAGTGTTGTGTCTAAGGCATTAGTGAAGGATGCCAAAAGGGTCAAGACGAAGGCATTAGTGAAAGGTGCAAAACGTCCGTGCCAAAGGCATTAGTGAAGGATGCCAAAAGGGTCAAGTCAAAGGCATTAGTGAAAGGTGCCAAAAGATCATGTCAAAGGCATTAGTGAAAGACGCCAAGGGTGTACAATCGATATGGTGCATTGATATACAAATAGAGATAGGTTGTGTCCAAGGATATTGATATCCTTGATGATGTTGTAATAAGGAGTGGGTCTCCTTTGGGATAGGTGTTGTGTAGTGTTGGGTAGTAGTTCCTCCTTTGTAATGGAACTCAGTATCTAGCCTTCTACCGGATAAAGTGCAGGCGACGGGTGATATGTGTGGTTCTACCTCGTGGAAGAACCCGGTGTCTAGCCTTGTACCAAAAATGAGTAGGCGACGTTGTGAAGGCTTCTTCGCCATAAGGAGTTTGTGTTGTGTAGTGATTACGAACTCTCGAGTAGGTGACTCGGGGAGTGGAGTAGGGCAAGGAAGGTGTCCTTGTAGCTGAACCACTATAAATACTCGTGTTGTGGTTTTGTGCTTCTTAATCTTTATCCTAGTTTTATTTATTCATATGCTTATCTATCAACATCCCATACACACGTTTAAATAGATTGACATAAGTAGATCTAAATAGTTTAAAACCAAGTTTTAATCGGTAAAACTATTCAACCCCCCTTATAGTTTTCCACACATCCGCTATTCAAAATTATGGAGGTAACTTCTATACCTTGGTTATAGTGGATGATTACTCTAGGTATACATGGACTACATTTTTAAAGAATAAAACTGAAACGTTTGATTACTTTGAAATATTAAGTAAGAAAATCCAAAAACAACTAGGAAGCCCTATTGTGTCAATTAGAACGGATCATGGCCGGGAATTTGATAATGAAGTGCAATTCAGAGCTTTTTGTGATGCTAATGGTATTACTCACAATTTCTCGGCTCCTCGCACTCCACAATCAAATGGGGTAGTTGAAAGGAAAAATAGAACCCTACAAGAAATGAGTCGCACCATGATTAATGAGCAATCTATTCCTCAAATATTTTGGTGCAATGCCATCGACACATCAACCTATATACTAAACCGAGTCCTAATTAGACCATTATTGGGAAAAACTCCATACAAGTTACTACGACGCAAAAAGCCTTCGTTAGAACACTTTCGAGTCTCTGTTAGTAAATGTTTCATACTTAATACTAAAGATTATTTAACTAAATTTGAACCTAAATCAACCGAAGGTATCTTCTTAGGATATTCACCTAATAGTAAAGCATACATAATACTAAATAAAGAAACCATGAAAGTTGAAGAATCTTTAAACGTAAAATTTGATGAGAGTCCACCTAAAACTACCCTACCTCTTCTCGATGACGAGTTAGTCGAAAGTGAAGTCCTAGAAATCAAAGAAAATATATATAAAGAAGATGAACCATTAAACAATGAAATCATCAATATTAAAGAGTCTAAAGATCATCCCGTAGAAAAGGTTATAGGAAAGTTAAATGAAAGAACCTTAAGATCTCAAGTCCAAAACCAAAGTAGTTTATTTTGTTTTGTCTCAACCATAGAACCTAAAAACACTCAAGAATCCATAAAAGATGAAAGTTGGGTAATGGCTATGCAAGAAGAGTTAAATCAATTTGTTTATAACAATGTTTGGACACTTGTACCTCCACCTAAAAACCAAACCATAATCGTAGCAAAATAGGTATATAAAAACAAGTTAGATGCAAACAGTGTCGTGTCTAGAAATAAAGCTAGACTTGTTGCTCAAGGGTATAACCAACAAGAAGGCATACACTTTGATGAGACTTATGCTCCCGTAGCTAGATTAAAGTCTATAAGAATACTTCTTTCTTATGCTTGTGCTCATGATCTTAAGCTTTTTCAAATAAAATGTTAAAAGTGCTTTTCTAAATGGTTTTATTAATGAAGAAGTTTATGTAGCTCAACCTCCGGGCTTTATTGATTTCGAAAAACCTAATCACATGTACAAACTAAAGAAAGCTCTCTACGGTCTTAAACAAGCCTCAAAGGCTTGGTATGATAGACTCAAATCATTTTTAATCAAAAACTACTATACCATGAGGTTAGTTGACAATACACTTTTCATAAAGAAAAAGGACTCACAAATAATTATTGTTCAAATATACGTGGACGATATTATATTTGGATCGACTTGTCAAGACATGTGTGATAATTTCTCAAAAATCATGCATGATGAGTTTGAAATGAGTATGATGGGAGAACTAAGTTTCTTTCTTGGTCTACAAATCAAACAACTAAAAGATTGTATCTTCTTTAATCAATCCAAATACATAAAAGAAATGCTAAAGAAATTTGGATTAGAAGAGTCAAAACCTATAATAACACCAATGTCATCCGATACCAAACTCACCAAATATGAAGACTGTGAATCCGTTGATAACACCAAATACCGAGGCATGATTGGTAGTCTTCTCTACCTTACGGCTCGTCGGCCGCATATCATGTTTAGTGTATGTCTATGTGCTAGGTTTCAAGAAAACCCTAAAACTTCACACCTAGAAGCCGTCAAAAGAATATTTAGATATATTAAGGGTACTACTCAATTGGGATTATGGTATCCCAAGGGGACGGGGGTAGAAACTATTGTAGATACGGATTTTGACCATGCAGGTGATTATGTGGACCGAAAAAGTACAAGTGGTGTATGTACTTTTATGGGGTGTTGTTTAACATCTTGGTTCTCGAAGAAGCAAACGACATTGGCCATATCAACAACCGCAGCCGAATATGTCTCCGCCGACAAAGCATGCCAACAAGCACCATGGATGAAACAAGCGTTAGTTCACTACGACATCCATCTAAGTGAGATTGCCATTTTATGCGACAACAAAGGTGCTATTGACTTAAGCAAAAATCCGGTGTTGCATTCTCGTACCAAGCATATAGAGATCTGTCATCACTTCTTAAGAGACAATGTTCAAAAGGGGAACATTTCTATTGAGAAAGTGTCATCCGAAGACAACATAGCCGACGTCCTCACCAAACCGTTGAAGCGGGAACAATTCAACTTGCTTCGTCTTGGTCTTGGTCTTATGTGTGGAAAACTAGAAGGGGGGTTGAATAGTTTTGCCGATTTTAAGATAGTTTCAAAAACTTTAGATTTGAGGTTTTGTGAAATCGTATGGATGAAGAGAAAGTATAGATCTAAGAGTAATGCAAATAAAGAAAGCAAGTAAAGTAAATGATAGAAATGACACAACCGATTTATAGTGGTTCGGCTACAAGGACACCTTCCTTGCCCTACTCCACTCCCCGAGTCACCTACTTGAGAGTTCAAGCACTATGTCAACAAACTCCTTCAACTTGGCGGAGAAGCCTTCACAACGTTGCTTACACCTTTTTCCGGTACAAAGCTAAATACCGAGTTTGTAACACGGAGGAGCAAACCAACACGACTATTACACAACAAATATGTGAAATATGAAATACAAGATCTTCTCTACAGAAATCTTATGGAGGAACAAATCAATCAAGGACCCCTTGCTTGGATGACTTGAAGAATGATCGTGATCTCACCTTAGAGAAGGACCTATATGAGAATCACAATAAAAGAAAGAAGAACAACTCTCTAGATCAAGTGATCTTTTGTTAGAAGAGTGTAAGAATATATGAGAGAGTTTGTAAGAAGAGGGGTGAGTAAAAATGAATAAATGGCTCTCTATTTATAGGCAAATTCTTGCCATTATTACACGGATCCCATGGATCCCTCACTTGAAGGATCCGTCTAGTGTATTCTTGGGGATCCGTGGGACGCTCCTCTTTGCCCTTGGGTTTTTAGGTTATGGGTCATGGGTCATGGGTCCTAGATTATGATCCATGGGTATCTAAATAGATACAATGTATCTAATAGATGCAATGCATCTAAACAATGGGTATGATGTTGGTAATGATGTATCTTAAGAAGTTCCAATAGAGTGACTTTAGGTGGAGATTTGAAGGGTGATGATGTTGGTGTGCTTGTTGGAGATGAGGGAGTGTCACACCCCCAAAATATCGCAGCGGAACGATAGTGTCATTGGGGTATGACGTCATAGCACAAAGTATGGATAAAGAAAACGACCTCTATAATGAGACGTTTTAAAGAGATTACCATTCGATAAAATAAGTTAAAGTTTACAACACATGAGATTCCAAAGTTTGATAATGCATAAAGGTTTACAAAACATGTCGAATGGTAATAGGTAAAAACACTAGACTCCAATGTATGCCATGAGAACCAAAAGCTCCATGAAATGCTATCGCCTTACAACCTGAGATAAATATGCTAAAAAGTGTCAACACAAAGGTTGGTGAGTTCATAAGTTTGTGATAAAATGATCTGAAATACTTAGAGAAATGTTCACACAGCAAAGACATTGTAAATCCACTCAGTTCCAAGTTCCGCCCATACAAAACTTGCAACCTGTGTGTTCACAACCCATTGCCTAAAATAGAATGACAATCATGAATATGCGCATTAAGGTAGTTAAAAGTATAAATGTCACCACAAGGGTCTTCCAACATATAAATATTGGGATGTTTGTAAATTAATAGCCTTCCAACAACTTAATTTGGAGCCATTAATTCTTGTATGTTTGTAAATTAATAGCCTTCCAACAACTTAATTTGGAGCCACTAATTCTTGTATGTTTGTAAATTAATAGCCTTCCAACAACTTAATTTGGAGCCACTAATTCTTGTATGTTTGTTCCAAATATGCATATGAAATCAAGTATAACCCAATCAAGTATATAACACAATCAAGTCTAAAGTATAAGTAATGTTGTTTGGCAAAAGAGTTTAAATGTTTGGATAAATAAGCATATATCTCGCCCCAAATAGTTTGTAGGAATTTAAATGAGTTAAAGCGGGGTATGAACTCACCTGGTGTGATTGATATGCTAACAAAATGAAGTGCACGAAAATGAGGCTCGGAAACTATCCGCGACCTAAAATGAATGTTATGACTTGAGTTATGATATGTTGTTGTGAATGCGTGATACAATGTTGTGCATGCAACTCCATATGATATCCATACCACTTGTACGTTTTGGAAATAATGCTTATCGTCAAAATATGTTTATGACATCCCGTCATATTATAAAATACTTTACAAGTATTTATGTTGAAATGATATCCCACGATAGTCATTTAATGATTTATTGTGAAATTATAACTTTTCGTCGTAAAATAATGTCGTTGAAATTTTCATGAGAGTGACTAAAATGGCCTCGAAAAGCTAGTCGTAAAATGTTGTACGTCGAACGTTAGGAAACGAACTCAACGGTTTTGGAAAGCTTGTATCATAATCTCAAGGTTTTAGTACATGAGTTTTCGTCATAGAGGTCTCAAACATAAAGATAATAGAGGTTAAATATGGTGATTTTGTCTAAATGTGGTTTAAAAGTGAGTTTCGGCAAAGTTTAAGCAACCGTAAATAATTCATTACAACTCCGCTATACCAACGATTGGTCGTTTTGAAAAATATGCTTGGTGATCTCGATTTTATTAGAAGACATCTCGTTACAAAAAGTTCTACGTCTACGTTAAAAATAGCCTTTAATATGGTCGTTTTGTTTACCGTAACACTTGTCTAATGAAAATAATATAGTTTTTCTTAACTAATAAAGTTACGGCAATTTTGTAAAAACGTGTGTATTTTAGTCGTTACAAATCCGTTTTCTACGTATTATACGTCCTTAGGTTCGTATCAAAGTAGACTAATATATTTTTGATAAGTCGAAATAATTTATAAAGCTTAAGACTCGTTTTTGACTCGTACAAAACAAAAATAGTGTGCTGAAATTTTCAGGAAATATATATTTCGTCGTCAAACTTGAAAAATTCATAACTTCTTCGTTATAGCTCCGTTTTAATCCGTTCAAGCGGCCACGGATTCGTTTTAAAGTATATTTTCTAATTATCTAGGCCAAAAATTCATGTCTACTGTCGGATTTTCCAGAAATACAAAATACGATCAGACCCTTTATAATACTTGTCGAAAAGAGTTTTTCTCGTACTAAACCTATTCCAATCCCTTCAAAACAACTCCGAAGCTATTCTAATCCTACCATACACCTTCTTAGGGTGTCATGGGTTCCTAGACATCACCAAAAATAATATATAACAAGGAATAATTATAGGATGAATTATATATATTCATAACTCTTGAAAATCATTGAAAAAATGGTACAACATCATATGACTTGCATGTTTTTGGCTCAAATATGATAAAATGAATATGAAATGAATATGAAAGATGTAAAATGAAAATAATATGCTTACTAGTTACTTGATGAGGTGACTAGAACAAAGGATTAAACCTAAACACTATAGGTTTTTATTTCAAAACCTAAACAAGAGTGTAACTAGATTGTTTAACACTTGATAATGGAAAAACTTTGATGATTGCTTCTATCACCCTTGCTTGGCCGGTTTTGAGAGAAAAGGAAGGAGAGAAAAAGCTTGACTTGGACTTGTATTATTGATATGAATGAATGAAGTGTGAGAGTTAGATTGAGTGTAGATTCAATAAGTAAGAAAAAAAATCACCAACCCATTTAATGCATACCCTCCCCACTTGGCCGGTTTTGGGGGGGGGGGGGATGTATCTCTCAAATACATTTTTTTTTTTTTTTTTGTATATATATAAATGTATATAATTGTTTGTAAGAAAAATGTAGTTAAGTAAAATATGTTGTAACTTGTATATAGTTGTGAAATTAAAGTAGTATTGACTAAAATAAGTTTTAATGGATCAAAGTAAAGTATATTGAGATCATATAAATTGTAAAAATACATTTCTTGTAAAATTTGAGTGATATAATAATTATCGTGTAGTAATAATATAAATTTAACGATTTATATACAAAATAAATTTAAAACACTAGGTAAACTCAAAATATTATTTTTATAAACTAAATGTAAGTATAAAAATATGTCGGGATAGTTTTTGAAAGTATCGGATTAAATGTTCAAAATAATAACTTACGCGATAACGTTTATTTAATATGAAATTTACGCGTTTGATGTGAAATGCAAAACCCATGCATGACTAGTATGATGAATGTAGAGTTTGAGAAATGACCAAAAATTGAGAATTGTGACAGGGAGGTGCTACTATGGAAGCATTTTGTGGTGAAGGAGTGGTTGGTAATGAACCATTTGATAATGGTTTTGCTAAACAACAAGGCCGGATGCTAATCCGTGCAGTTTTTCTAGATTTGGGTGGTGGTACTATGGAAGGTGGTAGGACAAAAATTTTGATTTCTTGAAAAGGATTGTTTGCACTAGGTGATTCATCTATGTTGGAAGATCTTTTGGATGACATGATGATGTTTGTTTGTGAGTTTGAGAGTGATGAATATGCAAGCATTTTGGGAATCCTATTTATAGAAAAATATTGCATTGTAATGAATGCTTGACCCAAAATGTGGACTAAAATCTAATGATTAGATATGAATTTAAGGCATGTGATCATGAGAACACAAGAATTAAATAACATACTAAAAAAATGATAAAACATGATGAAAATATAGAAGTTTTCATCCAAAGTGAGAAAAATAGAAGATAATTTTAGCTTCTGTCTCACGGATCCCACGGATCCTTCCCTTGAGGGAACCGTCCAGCGTTAATGCTGGGATCCGTGGTACTGGTGACTCAAGCATCTCAAAATTTTCCTTTTGGAAACATTTGTGCCTAGTATGTGTGCCTATATGCAAACAATTTGGAGTTGCGGTTATCTCGACTCCTAAAAAGAAAAGGAAAATAAACTAGAAGTGAAAAAGCACATTATTATGTGAGATAACCCGAGTGTTCCTAATTCATTGTTGCTTAACTGAATGTACCCGAAAACACATATTAGTTATGTGTCCTCTTTAGCATTCAAAAGACATGAGATGCAATGAAAACGTGTTTTTACTTTGTATTAATAATAAAGAAAAAATTTTGTCCTAGACGTGAGAAATAGCTTTTATGAAAGTGATATGGGAAGAAGTATCCTTTTAGAAAGCATTTCGAAAAAGTTTCTTTGTTTGAATAAAACGTTTAAGAAAAATAGATATGAGCTTACGTGTTGTAAGAGAAACTTACTTTGAAAAGTAAGGAAAAAAATTATGAAAGTACGAGTTGCAAATAAAACCTATCTTGAGTTTTAAAAATTCCCGTATTTGCTTGTGAGTTGTGTGTGAAATAGAGATCCTAGACTCAGAAAGAAGAAGGCTAGTGTTTACATACCTTGTAGAGTTTAAAAACTAATTACGACGATTGTTCCATGAGACCAAGACCAAGACGAAGTAGGTTGAATTGTTCCCGCTTTAATGGTTTGGTGAGGACGTCAGCTATGTTGTCATCGGATGCTACCTTCTCAATAGAGATGTTTCCCTTTTGAACATTGTCTCTTAAGAAGTGATGACGAATCTCTATATGCTTGGTGCGAGAGTGCAATACCGGATTTTTTCTTAAGTCGATGGCACCTTTGTTGTCACATAGAATGGCTATGTCACTTAGATGAATGTCGTAGTCAACTAACGCTTGTTTCATCCATAGTGCTTGTTGGCATGCTTTGCCGGCGGAGACATATTCGGCTTCGGTCGTTGATATGGCCAATGCCGTTTGCTTCTTTGAGAACCAAGATGTTAAACAACATCCCATGAAAGTACAAACACCACTTGTACTCTTTCGATCAACATAATCACCTTCATGGTCAGAATCTGCATATACAATTGTTTCTACCCCCGTACCCTTAGGATACCATAATCCTAATTGAGTCGTACCCTTGATGTATCTAAATATTCTTTTGACGGCTTCTAGATGTGATGTTTTAGGATCTTCTTGAAACCTAGTACATAGACAAACACTAAACATGATATCCGGCCGACTAGCCGTGAGGTAGAGAAGACTACCAATCATGCCACGGTATTTTGTGTTATCAACGGATTCGCCGTCTTCATCTTTTGTAAGTTTAGTGTTGGAAGACATTGGTGTTCTTATGGGTTTTGACTCTTCTAAATTAAGTTTCTTTAACATATCCTTTATGTATTTAGATTGATTAAAGAAGATACAATCTTCTACTTGTTTAATTTTTAGACCAAGAAAGAAACTTAGTTCTCCCATCATACTCATCTCGAACTCGTCATGCATAATTTTAGAGAAATCATCACACATGTCTTGACAAGTAGATCCGAATCTAATATCATCCACGTATACTTGAACAATGATTATATGTGATTCTTTTTTCTTAGTAAAAAGTGTATTATCAACTAACCCCATGGTGTAGTTGTTTTTGATTAAAAATGACTTGAGTCTATCATACCAAGCTTTTGGAGCTTGTTTAAGACCATAAAGAGCTTTCTTTAATTTATATACATGTTTAGGTTTTTCGAAATCGATAAAGCCCGGAGGTTGAGCTACATATACTTCTTCATTAATAAAACCATTTAGAAAAGCACTTTTGACATCCATTTGATAAAGCTTAAGATCATTAGCACAAGCATAAGCAAGAAGTATTCTTATAGACTCTAATCTAGCCACGGGGGCATAGGTCTCATCAAAGTCTATTCCTTCTTGTTGATTATACTCTTGGGCAACGAGTCTAGCTTTGTTTCTAGACACTACACCGTTTGCATCTAACTTGTTTTTATATACCCATTTGGTTCCTATTATGGTTTGATTAGTAGGTGGAAGGACGAGTGTCCAAACATCGTTAGAAACAAATTGATTTAACTCTTCTTGCATAGCCATTACCCAACTTTCATCTTTTATCGCTTCTTGTGTATTCTTAGGTTCTATGGTTGAGACAAAACAAAATAAGCTACTTTGGTTTTGGACTTGAGACCTTAAGGTTCTTTCGTTTAATTTTCCTATTACCTTATCTACGGGGTGATCTTTAGACTCTTTAATATTGATGATTTCATTATTTAAAGGTTCTTCTTCTTCGTTTGTATTTTTCTTTATTTCAATGCTTCACTCTTGACAATCTCGTCATCGACAAGAGGTAGAGTAGGTTTGGGTGGACTCTCATCACATTTAACGTTTAATGACTCTTCAACCTTTATTGTTTCTTTATTTAATATGACGTAAGCTTTGCTATTAGGAGAGTAACCTAAAAAGATACCTTCGGTTGATTTAGGATCAAATTTTGTAAGGTAATCTTTAGTGTTAAGTAGAAAACATTTGCTACCAAAGACTCTAAAATGATCTAACGTAGGCTTTTTGCCTCGAAGTAACTAGAGTAATCATCCACTATAACCAAAGTGTAGTAGTTGCCTCCATTTAGTCCATGTTTTTAGCTTTGTGACTAGCATTGACTTGTTTTCCTACGTTACAAGCATCACAAAAGTGATATTCATATTTTAATTTTGGTAGATCTCTTACTAGATCTTTGGATGATAGCGATTGAAGAAGTCGCATATTGGCATGACCCAATCTTCGATGCCATAAGGTCGAAGTATCATCCATAGAGGTAAGACAAAGTTTGTCTTTAGGTTCATTACCGATTTTAATGACATAGACTCCATGTTTCCTAATTCTTCTACCTATAGTGATACCGTTTTTCAATATCTTACTACCGGTTTCGTTAAAAAGTACGTTGCACTTCTTATCATATATTTGTCCTATACTTAAGAGGTGAAAGTTTAGGTTTTCTACGTGACACACATCGTTAATGGTTAGAGATTTGTTGGAAATCGTACCTTCACCGATGATTTTGCTTTTACTGATTCCAAATACCACATTTCCTCCATTGCAGGATTCATATGTGGAAAATAAATATTTATTGCCGGTCATGTGCCTCGTGCACCCGCTATCCTTGATCCACTCATCCAGATCTAGGTCGACCTTTAAGCACACCTCGTCATTTGCCATGAGACAAATTTCCTCTTCCTCCTCCTCGCTCATTCCCCACGAACCGCTCACGAACGCTTTCTGTTCATCACGTTTGGGACACTTACTAATAAAGTGGTTGGGATCCCCACATTTAAAGCAAGCGCGTTCACCCATTGCCTTCTTGTCATCTGTGCTTTTCGGAACCCTTTCTTGTCGTCATAGGGTTGCTTGACGTATCTTCCCTTTCTTATAAAGAACTTCTTGAAGTCCCTTACCGCCATGGCATACTCCACATCATCACTATCCGAAGAGGAATTCTCTTCATCGATTGTGACCTTCTTGGCTTTAAGGGCAAGAGATTTGTGCTTCTCTTTCACTTTTGAGGCTTCGGAATCTTTAGCGAGGACAAGCTCATAGACTTTTAAATTGCCTATGAGTTCATCAAGGGTGAGGATTGACAAGTCTTTTGATTCTTCGATCGCCGTCACCTTAGATCTCCACTTGGATAGAAGTGCCCTTAGATATCTCCTAACATGATTACGACTAGAGAAAGACTCGTCAAGTGCTTGTAAAGATGTAATTATAGAATTAAAGTTAGCAAAAGAATGATCTATAGTATCCTCATCCGATATTGAAAATTGTTCATATTGTTGAACAAATAAATCTATTTTATTGTTTTTTACTTGTTGATTACCTTGATGAGTTACAACTAAAGAATTCCAAATTTCTTTGGAGGTTTTGAGCATGGAAATTCTTTCGAATTCCTTTTTGGGTAAAGCATTATATAAAACCATTTTAGCTTCACTATTTTTGGAAAGCTTTTTCTTAATATCATCGGTGAGTTTATCATGAGGTGTGCTAACTAAATTTCCATTTTCATCTTTTGTAGTGGCTTCAAAATCGCCTTCAACAATGATGTACCAAAGATCAATATCTTTTGACTTCACATACGTTTCGAATCTATTTTTCCAATATATAAAACCGTTAGTTTCAAGTATTGGAGGTCGTTGCATGGATTGCCCTTCCTTGTAATTTACAGAACCCATAGTGATCGAAAAGTTTTTAAAATACTGATAAGGTTTTAAAAGGTACCTTTTTGAGGGATCGTTTAAGCCCTTATTTGATCACTTTTGTATCCGTTATTGCTTAATATCGTTCCTTTTCACTTTTTAGGTCTCTTGAAGGCAAAATGCTGGAATGGCACTTATTTGGACGAAAAAGCGCGAATATACGAAGAAAATGGCCAAAGTCAGAATCGAGACACTCAAAGCTGCTGAAAACATAAGGTGACGGCGTCACAGCTTATACGCGACGCCGTCGGAGGATTTTGTGACGGGACAGAAGCCAAAACTCCTATTTTCAAGTGACGACGTCAAGTTAAAAGAGTAGGCCGTCGCAACTCAGACGGCCTAGATGCAATCCAGACGGCGTCAGAAGCTGAAGGGGAAGGCGTCGCAAGCATAAGGTGACGCCGTCGCAAGTCTAACGTGGCCAAGACGAAACCCTAATGACGGCGACACCACGGCGTCACAAAACATAAGGTGACGCCGTCGCATGTGTAATCTTATATATAGAATCCGAATTTTTCAGTATTTATGTGTAGTCTTTTGGAGTAAAAACCTAAACCGAACCAAGGATGTCTTGTACAGTATTTTAGGGTTCCAAACCCTATCTTACACCAAGATAAGTGTTTTACTTCATTAATACAATTATGTCTTTGATTATTTGTGTGTATGCTTGCATGTTCTCCATGTCTGGCTAATTTACTTGTGTGTTTGCTTAGGGAATATGAAACTTAATTATTGAATATTGATTGGTTGTCTCTTATCTTAGTTGATTAATGATCTAGTAATGCGATAGGTCATTCGTTGTGTACTTAATGCTTGATTAAATCTTTGTGAAACTTAGAATATAACTCCTTGAGTAGTTGTAAGCTAAACCATCCAAAGAGTGCCTTAGAGTAAGAGTTTATTATCCCTAGTGGGTTTTGTAGACGAGACCCTTTGGTAAGTTCAAAGAGTTAGGGAGAAACGCATACCCTACAACCTTAGACACACAACGCAACTAAGAATAAGGACGTGACAATTCAACCACCAATAGGAGATAATTAAGGAGTAGTAAAACCTAAGTAAACACATCTTTAAACTATCATACGAGCACACAATAATTAGACATAGACTACATACACTTTAGATTAGATAATTAGATAAGTAGAGCAATCGGTAGCAATACCAACCCCCCAAATACAAGCCTCGAGATTCGTACCTTTCCTTTCCTTAAAAAATATAAAAAGATAAAAAATAATCTTCCTCAACCCCAACCTTAGCGTAATAACTTCTCACTAGCATTCCTATTCCTCTAGAGAACGATATCAATACCCGTGGCTTACCCTAATACTACACTACAACGATTAGGTTCACTGCCTAGGGTGTTGAAAAACTTGCTCGACGAAAAGGAAGTTCCTTTGACCCCGAACGACGCGTGTAGCGTTATCAAGTTTTTGGCGCCGCTGCCGGGGAATAGAATAGCTAGTTAGTAGTCCACCTCGTTTAGGTTTCTTTACTTGATTCCTATCAAGTAAATTTTTCTTATTTTTAGCTTTCTCGTAGTCTATCCCCCTTCTTCGTGACCTTTGCTCGTAATCCCATCACTTTTCATCATGGAAGGTGATAACCAACCACCACTCATCAACCCACCACCAAATGACCCGCCAAGAGCCCGTACTCTTGGTGAATACTCGAGACCAAGCCACTTAGGCTATAGGAACACCATTGAGATTCCCGACCAAGCCCAAACTACGGCCCTGCGATCCGACACCATCCGGTTGGTGCAAAACGGATGTGCATACCATGGACTTCGTTCCGAAGATCCAAATCAGCATATTAGGGATTTCCTTAAAATTATCGATTCCATCGACCTTGATGCTACTACTCGGGAGACCACGCGCCTGCGTCTCTTCCAATTCTCTCTACGGGACCAAGCTAGTAATTGGCTTGAGCGACTTCCCGCCGGCTCCATCTCAAGTTGGGATGATCTTACCTCTCGCTTCCTTGCTCAATTTTTCCCACCGGGGAGAACCACTAAGCTTAGGAATGACATCTTGATGTTCCAACAACGTCAGGGTGAATCTCTCTACGAAGCATGGACTCGATTCAAGGACTTACTTCATAAAGTCCCTCATCACGGCATTGATCTTTGGCTCCAAGTCCAAATCTTTTATGATCATGTCAACTTCCCCACCAAGCGATCCATTGACCAAGCGGCCGGTGGAAAACTTAGTGATCTCACCGCGGAAGAATCATGGGGTATAATAGAGGACTTTGCCCTCTATGACAACGAAAGTTGGGATGACCCCCGTGAGCTACCCAAAACCGTTAAGGCAATCTCCTTGCCTCCCATTACCTCACAATCTTCCGACCGTAGGATGACCGAACTTGAAGATCAAGTTAAATTCCTAATGAGTTCCTACGAAAATCCTAAGTCTTCACACCATGTGAACAAAGTTTCTTCCTCGTGTGAGCCGTTTTGTGATCCTCATAACACACGCACTAGCACCCGATCCCCCGAACATGCTTCCGTTGACTACGCATCCTCGCGTATTAATGGAACGGGAGGAAGATTCCCTACAATACCCGGACCTAGGAATTTCAATGAAACCCGAGAGGCATGGAAAGGCAAGCCCGACTTCTACTGGGGACAAACCAAAGAATTCACTTCCAATGATTTTTCATGGCCCCCACCTAACGGTCCTAACCAACAAAACATCGAAGGGATGTTGCAGAACCTAGTTGCATCCCAAGAATCCCAAATAGCTAAGCTCTCGGACTGCTTTAACCAACAACAAGCCGAAATGGATAGGAAGATAGACAACCTTTTGAAAGCCATAACCAATAGTGATAGGAAGGTTAGTGCTATCTCAACTCCCGAGCCTTCCGGTGTAGAGATTAAGGACCTAAGTAAGCAAGCTAAGCACGTTCAATTCGTCAATACCATCGCCTTAGTGAAACCTAATGGAACAAATGACGAAGAGGACCATACACTTGAGAATAATGAAACAACCGAGGAAGTAGATGAAGTAGACAATGACTATTTCAATAAGTTTCCTACGGAAGAAGAACTATCTCGCCACCCTCACTTAGTGCGTGACCTTCGTCACATGCATGTTAGGAAAAGCCCTAGAATCAAGTTTGGGAACCCTTGGAATCTTAACATACCATGTTGCATAGGACACCTATTTGTGGCAAAGGCCTACATTGATCGCAAATCCCTAATCAACATAATGACTAGCACCTACTACAATTGGGTAATGAAGAAGCCTATTCCAACTAGGCAAGACCCCGATAATCCTAGGGTTAAGTGCAATTTTCTTGGTAGAGTTAAGGGATTGCCCGTTTATGTAGGTAGTTTCACGTTTCCTACGGACTTCATAATTGTGGATGATATTAGCACGGCCATAGACCCTAGCTTGTCCCACGTTATTCTAGGAAAACCTTTCATAGAAAGCATCGGGATGACCTATGATCCCTCGTTAGGAATAGTGCGATTCAAGGATGAGACCGATGACATAGCTTACCAAATGCCGTTTAAGATTGAGAAGTTTTCATCACTCTCTAATGATGAAAAGGAACTTAAACTGTCGGTCTATAATAGGAATGATGAGGATAGGGAAAAAGGAGTAGATTATGTTATGGCTAAGATTTTCGGATTCTATAAGGATTGATTGAACTTAGGACCGAAATATAGGACCGAGTGGGGAGAGGACGAACTCCTAGAGAGGTGCATCATAGGGCACTTCTACAACATGGAATCCCCCATTAGAGACCGTCAAGGTAGCGGTAATGAAGCAACGTAGGAGCACGACTACGAGCCTAGCTACAAGACTCTTAAATAAAGAAAAGCGCTTCGTGGGAGGCAACCCATGCTTAATTGTTTGCTTGTTAGTGTCATATGTCTTTTATTGATTGCTTATTCTCATGTTTAAATTTGTAAAAATGCTTTATTTTGTTTTTAACCTCGTCTTAATTGCATATAAAGGTATTTTACATAAGGGATAAGTGTAGGGAGGATTACACACATTTTCAAAAGAAACGTAAACATGAGAATAACAATTAACTAAAAGATATATATGTGTGTTTGTTCGAGTCAAATGCTTGTATCGAGTCATAATGGATGTTTCGCAGAAATTTTCTAGATTCTAAAGATGTAAATTTTCCAGAATTTTTTCCAGAAAATCACAGACCAGTTTTTGTCAGGATAACCTGACGGCGTCAGGATCGCAACCTGATGGTGTCAGGAAGGAGTAAAAACAACATATTACTTTTTTCTCGTTTTCTGAGCTACTTATAAATTTTTGGAATTTTCCAGGTCTTAATTTTCCAGAAATTCTGTAAACATCCATTCCACAAGCATTATATCCTAGTTTAAATCGAGTCTTATATATATTATTACCGCCGATTTTACGCGCAGGTTTCGTTTGTTTTCTTCAAGTGTGCAGGTTTAATTTATCAAGAAGAAGTTACATAAGATTGGAAGGAGCTTTTCATGCATAAATTCTTCTTGGAAAGGATTTAACCACTACTTCACACACGGATCCTACCGAGCTAATCAGGGGAGTACTAGTTTCTTTCGTTTTTAATTACCTTCCATTATCATAAATTTGATACTTTCGGGGAACATTGGGGACAATGTTCAGTTTAAGTGTAGGGAGGGAAAATAAAACGAGAACTTTGAAACTATGCTTATCCTTGATTATTTGCTTTGTCCAATTGTATTTGTGTAATAAACCATTAGAAAATGTCGGTTAGGGTAATTTTGGCACCAAATTTAAAATTTTTCATGACATATAAGAGTGGGCCATTAGTCTTAACAAAAGCGTCTCACGGATAGGAAGTTGTATGACTAGCACAAAAACCCTTTACCACCTAAATTCCACCCAAAATGTGAGGATCGCCATTAGATTAGTAGGAATTAAAGCATTCATCTTTAATGCTTAGTGTGTGAACCGGTAGTATATTATATTCTAGAACTTGTTTTGTGATGCATCCCGAGATCGCTAGTAAGACTGCACTTGTGTAGTTAGGAATAACTAAATGATAAGAGGCATTAGGATAACCCTTGTTTGATACCCGTAATATAATTACTTCTTCCACATTGGTTGAGTAATTCCCCCACACCCTTTGCGTTGTACTCATCTTTAGTACACGATACCCCTAGTTAACCCCTCAGAGCCTATACTTTTCGCGGTTCTCGTGATGTTTCGGTTTTTCCAGAATATCAATGAAGAGCATTATTTACACCCCACCCCCAAATATACACCCAAATCTCCTTAGCCTACCCTGTATGCACTCACTTTTAGTGCATTATTGTTATCACCCTAAACACTTAGTTCAATTATTTGGTTGCTTGCATGAGTTGCTAAGTCGAGTCATATCCTTTGTATACAGTTTTGGGACAATTGGGATTCATGGGAAAAGTTAAAGTTTATGAAATGACGGGAAGGGAACGTTAAATTCAAATTCCCTTTGTTTGCATAATAATGTACCCCAAGTGTTTTGATATTTTCAATTCGGGTCAAATTAGTGTTAGAGTAATAAAAACTCAAGTGTAGGGATGTGCCTATAAATCCCTATCATTTTGATGTTACCGTAGAGGATGGTAGAGTAAAAGTGTATGAATGAAAAAAAAAATCGAAAAAAAAGAGAAAAAGAGAAAAGAAAAAAAAAATAGAGTGAAAAAAAAAATCAACATACGGGCTACCATCCTACATCTATCCTTTAAATTTATGTTTGTTTGTTTCAGTTATTTAGAGTCTAGAGTGTCGAGTCTTGGCTTAGCAACGCCATTCTTCGTATGCATTTAACATAGAGATTTTTGACTTGCCACCACTATATAGCCTATCCCACCAAACCCTTTGTTTCCCTACCGTAAGCCTAACATTACAACCCTTTAAAGACCTCTTTGATAGTCTTTCCTAGGTGCTTACGCCAAAGCGATGGAGGTTTGATCTATTCTCAAGCCTATGGTAATCTATGTACTAGGACCGGTTAATGAATGTTTATCTTCCATTTCCAATTTGTTATATTTCATATACACCCGAGAGAGATGTGAGTATCCAAATACCCCATGCGAGGTGCTAGTATGTAATTTCCGTGCTTGTTATGACTTTTGCGGGGCTTATATGTGTTGTGGACCGTTTTAAACCAATGCTTCATGACCCCTAACTTATAAATTAATTGGCTAAAACCACATTTGCTTGAGGACAAGCAAATACCAAGTGTAGGGATATTTGATAAGGTTTTAAAAGGTACCTTTTTGAGGGGTCGTTTAAGCCCTTATTTGATCACGTTTGTATCCGTTATTGCTTAATATAGTTCCTTTTCACTTTTTAGGTCTCTTGAAGGCAAAATGCTGGAATGGCACTTATTTGGACGAAAAGGCGCGAATATTCGAAGAAAATGGCCAAAGTCAGAATCGAGACACTCAAAGCTGCTGAAAACATAAGGTGACGGCGTCACAGCTTATACGCGACGCCGTCGGAGGATTTTGTGACGGGACAGAAGCCAAAACTCCTATTTTCAAGTGACGACGTCAAGTTATAAAAGAGTAGGCCGTCGCAACTCAGACGGCCCAGATGCAATCCAGACGGCGTCAGAAGCTGAAGAGGACGGCGTCACAAGCATAAGGTGACGCCGTCGCAAGTCTAACGTGGCCAAGACGAAACCCTAATGACGGCGACACGACGACGACACAAAACATAAGGTGACGCCGTCGCATGTGTAATCTTATATATAGAATCTGAATTTTTCAGTATTTATGTGTAGTCTTTTGGAGTAAAAACCTAAACCGAACCAAGGCTGTCTTGTACAGTATTTTAGGGTTCCAAACCCTATCTTACACCAAGATAAGTGTTTTACTTCATTAATACAATTATGTCTTTGATTATTTGTGTGTATGCTTGCATGTTCTCCATGTCCGGCTAATTTACTTGTGTGTTTGCTTAGGGAATATGAAACTTAATTATTGAATATTGATTGGTTGTCACTTATCTTAGTTGATTAATGATCTAGTAATGCGATAGGTCATTCGTTGTGTACTTAATGCTTGATTAAATCTTTGTGAAACTTAGAATATAACTCCTTGAGTAGTTGTAAGCTAAACCATCCAAAGAGTGCCTTAGAGTAAGAGTTTATTATCCCTAGTGGGTTTTGTAGACGAGACCCTTTGGTAAGTTCAAAGAGTTAGGGAGAAACGCATACCCTACAACCTTAGACACACAACGCAACTAAGAATAAGGACGTGACAATTCAACCACCAATAGGAGATAATTAAGGAGTAGTAAAACTTAAGTAAACACATCTTTAAACTATCATACAAGCACACAATAATTAGACATAGACTACATACACCTTAGATTAGATAATTAGATAAGTAGAGCAATCGGTAGCAATACCAACCCCTCAAATACAAACCCCGAGATTCGTACCTTTCCTTTCCTTAAAAAATATAAAAAGATAAAAAATAATCTTCCTCAACCCCAACCTTAGCATAGTAACTTCTCACTAGCATTCCTATTCCCCTAGAGAACGATATCAATACCCGTGGCTTACCCTAATACTACACTACAACGATTAGGTTCACTGCCTAGGGTGTTGAAAAACTTGCTCGACGAAAAGGAAGTTCCTTTGACCCCGAACGACGCGTGTAGCGTTATCAAATACAGTTTACTTTAAAACTTTTATAAACTTAGCTCTTGATGCCAATTGTGGAAACCTAGAAGGGGGGTTGAATAGTTTTGCCGATTTTAAGATACTTTCAAAAACTTTAGATTCGAGGTTTTGTGAAATCGTATGGATGAAGAGAAAGTATAGATCTAAGAGTAATGCAAATAAAGAAAGCAAGTAAAGTAAAGGATTGAAATGACACAACCGATTTATAGTGGTTCGGCTACAAGGACACCATCCTTGCCTTACGCCACCCCCCGAGTCACCTACTCGAGAGTTCAAGCACTATGTCAACAAACTCCTTCAACTTGGCGGAGAAGCCTTCACAACACCGCTTACACTTTTTCCGGTACAAAGCTAAATACCGAGTCCGTAACACAGAGGACCAAACCAACACTACTATAACACAACAAATACGTGAAATATGAAATACAAGATCTTTGCTACAGAAATCTTGTGGAGGAACTAATCAATCAATGACCCCTTGCTTGGATGACTTGTAGAATGATCGTGATCTCGCCTTAGAGAAGGACCTATATGAAAATCACAATAAAAGAAAGAAGAACAACTCTCTAGATCAAGTGATCTTTTGTTAGAAGAGTGTAAGAATATATGAAAGAGTTTGTAAGAAGAGGGGTGAGTAAAAATGAAGAAATGGCTCTCTATTTATAGGAAAATTCTTGCCACTGTTGCACGGATTACATGGATCCCTCACTTGAGGGATCCGTCCAGTGTATTCCTGGGGATCCGTGGGACGCTCCTCTTTGCTCATGGGTTTTTGGGTTATGGGTCATGGGTCCTAGATTATGATCCATGGGTATCTAAATAGATACAATGTATCTAATAGATGCAATGCATCTAAACAATGGGTATGGGTTAACTCCATGGGTTATGGATATGATCCATGGGTGTGGGTCATGGGTTGTGGTTTTTACCCATCCTAATAAACTATTACAACAAATGAATTATTACAACAATTTGTATTAAATGACTATGTGTAGATGCTTTACAAAAGATAACATGTATCCTTATAATTTTACTTATGATAACATTATATTTGTTATCAACAAAACACAAAGAGATCGCTAAATATTAATAAACGTTTTTACGGTTTATTTGTATTAACAATCCCCGCCTTTTTGTTGATGATAAAACATAATGTTATGATGAATAAAACTTAAGATTAGATGTATGTTTTGAAAGCATAAGTTTTACTTCTTCTCCCTCTTTTTGTCGAAACAAAAAGTGACCCTAATGAAGAAATAAAGTGTGGAAAAATGGTCCACGTATCTCTAACTCCCCCTTGACGGTAGCTCCATCTAGAATGGGGCGTCAAGTGAGAAAAAAAATAAAAACCTACAAAGACAAGGTTAGTAGTAACATGCATAAATATTCTTGTGATTGACGAGAAACAAGATTGGGATCAAAGGTATGTAAACAAAGCCTTGTAATAAAATAAAAAAATGTAGTGGTATTTATGCCACATACAAGGATGTAAAACTAAGAACAAGACTTGTTAAAAAAAATGACTAAAAAAATACGAGAAAAAAAATAGTAAAATGATTCCTTCCATGCTTGCACAAGGTTATGGATGGAAGTTTTGGTGGGTGATGATGTTGATGCGATCTAGGATGAGGTTAAGTATGACTCGCATTTCTTCCCTAATTTCTATTGCAAGATCCCTAGTAGATTGGCAATGTTCACAATGTAAGTGATGTGGGTAATGTGTGCAGAAGTTTTCCGGGTTAGTTTGATTTGTGAAATGCGGAAGTTGTGGTGGAAAAGTTGGAAAATACGGATCAAAGTCCGGAATGTTTGGAAGTGGTGGTGGAAAAGAACCTAGATGTTCTTGTAACACAATGGGAGCTAAAGGTGGTGAGGTTTCAAGGTCTTTGAAGATTGTGTTTGGAGATGTGGGAGGTGTTAAAAAAACTAGTTCTTTTGGGTTGGTTTGTTGAGATCTTGTTGGAGTCTTAAGGAGGTCCAATAGAGTGACTTTAGGTGGAGATTTGATGGGTGATGATGTTGGTGTGCTTGTTGGAGATGAGGGAGGTGCTACTATGATTGTGATATCGCCTTAGAGAAGGACCTATATGAGAATCATAATAAAAGAAAGAAGAACAACTCTCTAGATCAAGTGATCTTTTGTTAGAAGAGTGTAAGAATATATGAGAGAGTTTGTAAGAAGAGGGGTGAGTAAAAATGAAGAAATTGCTCTCTATTTATAGGCAAATTCTTTCCACTGTTGCACAAATCCCACGGATCCTTCACTTGAGGGATCCGTCCAGTGTATTATTGGGGATCCGTGGGACGCTCCTCTTTACCCATGGGTTTTTGGGTTATGGGTCATGGGTCATGGGTCCTAGATTATGATTCATGAGTATCTAAATAGATACAATGTATCTAATAGATGCAATGCATCTAGACAATGAGTATGGGTTAACTCCTTGGGTTATGGATATGATCCATGGGTATGGGTTATGGGTTGTGGTTTTTACCCATCCTAATAAACTATTACAACAAATAAATAATTACAACAATTTGTATTAAATGACTATGTGTAGATGCTTTACAAAAGATAACATGTATCCTTATAATTTTACTTATGATAACATTATATTTGTTATCAACAAAACACAAAGAGATCGCTAAATATTAATAAACGTTTTTACGGTTTATTTGTATTAACATTATGGAACAATCGTCGTGAAATATTTCATTTTACAAGGTACGTAAAAGTTTGCCTTACCTTCTTTTCTGAGTCTAGGATCTCTATTTCACACACAACTCACAAACAATATGGGGATTTATTTTCAAAACTTAAGATAAATTACTTTTTTTATACAAGAAATTCTTCGAAACTCTTTCTAAAAAGGATACTTCTCCCCGTATCATTTTTCTCAAATCACTCTCACGTCTAGGACAAACATTTTATCTCATTTTTAATACAAAGTAAAAAACCTTTTTCATTGCATCTCATGTCTTTTGAATGCTAAAGGGAATACATAATTAATATGTGTTTTTAGGTACATTCAATTAAGCAAAAATGAATTAAGGAGCACTCGGGTTATCTCATATATATATATATATATATATACTAGTGTCAAAACCCGTCCGATGGACGGGTATGACTTGTGGTTTTTATTTTTTAGGTTTTAGTTGAACAAATATATACTAAAAAGTAATTAAAAGTTAAATTAAACAATTTACAACTATAATTGATGTTACCATAATATATATATATATATATATATATATATATATATATATATATATATATATATATATATATATATATATATATATATATATATATATATATATATATATATATATATATATATATATATATATATATATATGCATTTTTTATTTTTTTATAAGTTAGTTTTTTTATTAATATTTATCTACGTAATTTACTTTCTTAATAGTCAAAGGCAAAGGCATGAGAATAAATTTTATAATACACTTATATAGTGAATAATGAACTCAACAAAAAGAGAATGGTTATTCGATAACTTATTGTATTTGTATCTTATGAATATTAATCTCGAACCCTTAAATATATCCCAAATACATGTTTCATATCACTTTCTCATAGTTCTGTTCGGTAGTTGGGTTCTGAACTTTTTTTTTTCTTTACTTTGGTTTATGTACTATGAAAATTAAACGCCAATAATCTAATAAATTACACTCCTTAACTCATTAAACTACACTTAGGCTCTATGCTCACATTCACCTCCTTTAAAAACCTCCATATTTAAAGTGATGATACACATGATTATTTTTGTGGCTGCTCGCAATACTTGAGCCTGCCATGGTTCAACTACCTTATGAACACAGGTTCACGGCGTGCTGGTGTTTTCTTATATAGTAATGCACAAGTTACATGAATCCTAAATGCCCAATCACCTTAACTATGATATCAACTCTAACATAATCAACATATCATTAGGGTTTTGAGGAAAAGAGACATACCATTGTTTTTTTCCTAGCCAACCACACTAAAGGCGTCCACCATAGTTCTTCACGTACAAAAACCAACATAAGATCATTAGGGTTTTGAGAAAAAAAGACACTTTGTTTTTTGTCCCACCAAACCTCACCAAAAGCCTCCACCATAGTTTTGCAAAATAAACTGGTGTTTGGGATTGTGTATTTTAAGTGCTTAACAACTTAAAATTATGCTAATGTTATTACTATATAGGCGGTGTTTGAGATTGCTTATTTAACAGCGGGCATGACTTATAATTATCGTTGAAAAAACTAACTTAACCAAAAAAAAGAAGATATAAAGATACTAAATTATATATTGCATGAATTAAGAACCAAAAGAAAAGTATGTTTATCGAATATTAAAGAAAATATAAAGCTTGACAATTTGACCCATTACCCAACCCGCCCATCTTGCCATAATACAACCTACTCAATGACCTCATATATGCTAGATTAAAAAGGAGGAAATAATATAGTGTTGCAATTGGTAGAATCATCCATTCATAGACTCAAGTTAATCAAGATGTAGGGTTTACATGTACCATATGCTTATATATTCATATATATGTTTTTTTGGACTTCACAATACCAACTTTAATTTGATCCCTAGTCAACTCTACAACAGGAGGGCATAGTTTAGGCCACCAATTAGCTTCACGAACATCAGTGTGCCCCACATTAATGGCTTCACTGTACCATGATTGAAGTTCTGTGTCTGAAATAATACCATTTATGTTAGGGTAGAAATGAGTCACATATGCTTGCACCAGCTCCTGTATTGCGGACCAAATGAGTACCCCATCATTTGCGTATCAGTAGTCTTCAATGAGTAGTCTCAGTCCATGTGGTTGTGTGTCATCGGGTACTGCTATCTATGCAACTAAAATGAATAAAAATTGCTTAGCATTTTATAAAGTCGATTTCATTTTATTTAAATTATGTATTTGGTATATTGATTGTACCTTCGCATCAGATATTCAGGTAAGCCTTCTAAGTCACCAAGAGCTAAAATGACAGCAAGCGCAACAATGACAGATAGCTTTAGAGTAACACCCATTGCATGCTTAGCTTTATTGATATTCTTAGCTACATGCTCATTTGACACATGTAGGTGATTGCTTCTTTATTTACACTGCCATCAAGAATAAGATCAGATAATCAAATAATCAGTTAATTAACATAAGAGACATGTAAGTAATCTTGCATTTGTTTCAATAATCTTAATTGAAGCATCAAATTCTGATACTTAAAAACGCATTTGACTATTAGGATGTTTGGTATTGCTTATTTAAGTTCTTATTTGCTTATCTATACCAAAGATGTGCAGTTATGAGCATTTGGATGACACTGCTTGGCTGCTTGTTTTAAAGTAAGTAAGCATTTAACAGTAAGTAGGCTGATAGTTTAGCATTTAAGCACTTCAAAATAAGCAATCCCAAACATTCCCAAGGCTAAAGAATAATCATTTTACTGATTTCTTACTTGTCTTTTTACATCAAAAATCAATGTTAACATATGCAAAAGATTTTGCAATGATTGTGATTTTGTTAGCACCAGACATTTTTTTTAATTAAAGCCATAAAATCAACATAGTTTGTTGTCTCCTTATTATAACCTGAAAATACAATTTAAGCGGCTTCGACTACATGAGATTCTGCGCGATGCAGCTACACACTTCTTTTTTGGTACTATAACAATACCCACCCCCATAGTATCCGCCCTAAAATCAAGGTGATGGCACCCAAAACATAAGTCACTACCAAAAAAAAAAAAAAAAAAAAAAAAAAAAAAAAAAAAAAAAAAAAAAAAAAAAAAAAAAAAACTATTGCTTACTTGCTTCCATTTCTTGGATAATAAATAAAGATCCGACTACAACACACAGAATAAGACTTTGATGGATTTTCTATCCATTTGACGTCTTCATTTTTTAGATATAAAAATATGGAAAAAAATGTGTAGCTTAGAACATGAAATGAATTCCATCCATCTATGTGTGTGGTAAAATGTAAAATAAAAGAACCCAAAATGGGAACAAAGGGTATTTCAAACTTGCATTTCGAATCTCAATGCCTTCAACATAGATACCATCTTCTGAGTAGTATTGTGATATGCTTTGTAGTAGAAACTCAAAATCGTGTGTATTATTCATGACTCGGCACAGCTGAATCATCATCCACCCATCATCTCTACATGTTGCAAAATATGCACATAATGCTTTGCTTCCGTGTCTGTAATTTAAGTTCACATAAATAGGTTTAATCGTATTTTTTCTTGCATCACATAATTTGAAGACCAAATAAATCCCACAAAGGACATCCGCGGATAACAATTCAGTTTTGTTCTTGATTCTGATGTTTAGATTCGTAGGATCGAACATCTCCGCTACTTCCTGAAATCTGCATATTCGGTAAAGTATGAAAGTCTAATTTAGTCCTTGCCTCCCCATAGACACACTTCTACATTTAAATATCTAAATGTTTTAGCCAACATTATACTGGGGGACATGTAAAAGAAGTTAAAAACTATTAGTGCATAAAGTAATTTCAAAATAGGTTATGGTATCCATAAACTAATTACCTTGATTCTGGAACATATTCGCCACTTGTATGGACCACTATCCACGTATGAAAACTGTCGTGCTCGTATAACTTCATTTCTTTCATCGTTACTTCGGAGTAAAAACCACTATGAAGCAAATATGTTATATTGTTTATAATAACATATGCGAATATATAATTAATAATTGAAGTGTTTTATGAATATCGTTTACAAAAAAATAAGTAAATATAAATGAATTATAAACATTCATTAAACTAATACAAGATCCATTCATAATTTTTCTCTTTTACAGTAACTTATTAAAGGTGTTTTTGTTGCTGTCAGGGGCTGTTTGGATGGCTGTTATGAGAGGGTGTTTGGTTGCTCACATGGTCGACTGCAAGTTTGAGACCTCTCCCTTATTAATTTGCGAATCATGTTTTCGCACCTCTTCGAATACCATAACCTCGTTGACTAAAATAAAAGTTTCCACGGATACTGTGCTTTCTACAATCACATCCCTAATCTTCATTATCCAAATTCTCTATCCCGTTATTATCTTTTTCTAGGCTCTGGTTTATATCAAGCTTTGCTGTTATGTTATTATCTTCCCCTAAGCTCTTATTTGCAGCATTGTTGTCATACCAATGGGCTTGCAAAGAACCACCAAAGTGTCAATCAACAATAATAATAAGAGCTATTGCTGTCAAATCAATATTTGAGTGTACACAAAGTTGTAAGTTTTTAAAACTCTACATATCGGGTGAAATAACATTATAAATCTAAACATTTGTTTATAAAAAAATAATTCATCAGTGTTCAACATATTACATGAATTTATTCAAAAGATAATAGTTACCTAGCGAGTTTTCATATATACTTGAATTTTTTGTAAAAACATATTGACATGCTAAGCTTTTTTTAAAAGTTAGTAAAAATTCAACCTAATTTTATTAATTCTAGTCCCTACAGAAAACCAACTTTGACTTGTTACCTCACCCGTTCGACTGGCCTAAGTAGCAACGCGTCTACTTTTGATGTGTTATATTAGCACTGCATTTCCAGGTCCTTCTAGTTGTCCTACTTGAGCCTTGCGCTTTTAGGATCCTATGTTTCATTTTAGAAGTTGAAATATCATTCCAGTAGTAGGTAAAACAATCAGTAGCAATGTGTATATTAAGAAACTTAAGTCATTGCCATATTTCATGGAATGTTCATCGATCTAATTTCTCTGTTTCTCTTTCTGTAAGAGATGGAATACAGTGTGAGTGATTTTAGAATGAGGTTCTAGAGTTTTCGTGATTATTGTTGACACTCAGAATGGGTCGTCTAGTAACCGCATAAATAAACCATTATTGACATCAATCTAATGCATAACTGAAGTTGCACCAGGCCATGGCAAAAGTCAAAATATTACATATCTCTACACCATGAATATTTCCCCATAATTAGGCTGCTAGTGTAACATGTGAATAGTAAAGCCAAGAAAAAGAAGACAACTCATGTACTTCCCCTAACATCTCTATAAAGGACTTCCAAAACAACTTGAATAGTAAGTGTGGACTGGGTAATACAGTCTAATGTGTACAACAAAGATACTCGACAAAGCGAGGTCCCAGGTTCGACCCCTGGGACTCCCTTTTTGGAAATTTATTTTTATTTTTTTACTTTTTACTTTAAAAACTTGAAGATAACAACTTTTGTAAAAACTGATTTTAAGAAAACTGAATTTTAAGCTGGTAAAAAGATGAGATAACTTAACAGATAAGAGATAAGCCAAAAACCAAAAGAAGCTAAATCTTTTAAAGAAAACTAATCTACTATAAGCTTCAATAAGCTACCCTAAGTATAAATGAGTGAATAGGTTCCTAAAACTATTCTATTAAGCAGTTGTAATCCTAATTAAATCAAGTTAATAGGCTGAGATAGACTTTTAAGAACTAAAGAAAATTGAGTAAAAACTAATTAAAGCACTTAAGTGCCCAAGCTCAAATGAGCTTGTGCCTACTGTATTAGAAGCTCTTAAGCACTTAAAGGCAGATCTAAAAGTTAACTTTAAACTTAATTAAGCAAATCCTATAAGAAATATAAGCTAAAAAGGCAACAAAAAAGGCAAAAGGGCTGCTGTCTTACTGCAGGCCTAAAACAGTCCTAAGGAGAGATTTAAGCTCACAAATAAGCCATCATATAAGCTCTAACTTCCAAATTAAGCAAAAACATATGAAACTCATATTATAAGGATTCCAACAAACTGAAAATGAGCTATATTGAGCTTAGCATGAGCTTCTAATGGACTTGTTAAACCAACGGGTCAGACTACTTAAAACTGACCCTAATTGAAAACAACTTGAACTAAGCAACTTTAAGGTTAAATAAAAGCAAAATTAAAACCATTAGAGCTGTAAAAATCTAAAATCAGATAGAGAGTGGCTTTTAAAGAAATGGTAAAAGCACTTTGTAACTAAAAGCATCCTCAAATAAGCTAGATCTTGAGCTGTGAACACAGCTATTCAGCAACTGAAATGGTTGTTTGGAATTTATCAGGTAAGCTTGTAGAACGACTAAGGAACTATGAATCAAGTTAAAAAACAGCTAAACTACTTTACTAACAACTATTTTGACTAAATTAAACTGACTGTAAGAATTTAAACTTATGGTTTATGTGCATATCGAACATGATTGAAAACAGAGATTACATTGAAAGTAGATCCAGAAATGGATCTACCCATAAAGTACTCATACAAAAAAGAAAGCCTGAATCATCTAACAGCTCTATCCTTTTCTCTATCTTCTCGCTCCCGTGCTTAAACTTATGAAACTGAATTTTGATCACTATCCCGAACACTCCCTTAAGACTAAACTGATGTCAAAATTGTTGGGGAAAGAAGGATTATTTGCATGGGTGTCTGATTTCTTGCTATGGGCAATTTCATGTATCACTTTGGGAGCAATTGGAGAAAAGATGGAGGTCGAGATTTTATGTCAGAAGCAACATCAGATACATCTTGGACTGAAAATAATATGTAATTTTATAGATCATTAACATAAAGGTAGCATTTTGACCATTCACTTATGAATGGTCAATTTGGGTCGTGTTTTATCTCAAAGAGGTCACATAAAATACAGATTCAAAAGGGTCAAATATCACCGAAGGTGTATGTTAATCCATATTTAAACTATTATATCTAATGATACTGTTTTCTTAACACAATATATACAAATAACTTTTATTGAACGAAAGTGATTGCAGGTTGACCCAACCCATCCTGACCAATGTGGCAAGTACTAAAACATATCCTGTTTTCACAAGTATGACCTGTTACCTGACCTGTCCAATTTGTCACCTTTGCACAAGAATAAGGAGGTTTTAAACTGGAATGAAATCAATACCTGATGCTTTTGGTTTGCCCTTCTATCTCTTTACGCGATCAAATCAGGCTCTGTTACTCAAGACACATAGTTCTGCTCCAGCAGTGCCCAAGTCTTTGTAAATAGACTGTGTATCAACAACCATTTCCATTTGCATATGCATACGCTTGGTGATCCATTTAGATATTATCCCGTCTTTTTTAACAGATTCACGACTTGTAGAGCTGCAAAGAACATAAGACATGTGTGACATACTAAATTAATGAAAAGAACTACTAAAAGGTAAATTAAAACAACTGAAACATTAGGGTAAATCAACTTATCAGTGTCCACGCCATCACATTTAAAAGATAATACTTACTGATACAGAAATCTGTGAGCCCCACAAGTTTAGAAAGGAAGTCCTTCGGCTGCTGACGAAGCGAAGTGTCAAAGATGCAAGTATACTGAAATACTTATCTCAACAACCTATATGCCTATATAGTATCACATGCCAACTTGACGCCATTTTCAAAATTGGAGTGATATTTCATATGCATATATATTTAGAAAAAAAATGACCAATCCCATATAAAAAAGCCAAAAGCTAGAGACCAGCATATAAATTCGAAGATCAAGATCATAAAAAACTCTTTTATGATGTCTACTTATAGAGTGAGTGGTTTTAGAAACGAATCTAAGAAGAAATCATACAAAGCATCATAATATGATTCTTGAACTAAAAAACAACTCATATTTTCAATGTTTGCAAAAGAATTTACAAAACCTTGCCAATAAAGAATCACTGATTCATCCCATTATATGCATTGTTTAGTTTTTACCTTTGCCCTTTTTACCCTTCTTCCCTTGGCTGTTTTTTTCTTTCCCTTTATTGTTTTTCGCTTTCTGAGGGCTACCACCACTGGTTTGATGAACACACAAATGATTTAGCAGCACGCACAGGTTTCATGGTGACCCCAGGTTGCTGGGGAGTTTGTGTTTCTTGGTGTAGCTCGGGATTTGGTGCATATACAGGTCTGGAACCAGCACCGCGCTGAGATGGTACAATTCCTCTAGGAGCCTGTTGTTGTTGAGGCCCTCCACCTTGACCTTGCTGCTGCAGTTGTCCACCAGGAAATTGCTGAGGAGCTACGCCACCTCGTCCTTGTGATGGTGTACACATAAAAAGGGACTATTTCTTTTTGAATAACACTGACTGTCACTGGAGAAAAAACATACAGTGGCAGTGACAAGAATGACCACGTTTGGGGATTTTGGGACAGGAAAGCGCGTAACATCCGTGAGAGATAACACATGTCTTATTTGCTCTTGAGCTTGATAGAGTGCCATAGTTGCCGAAATATCATCTCTTAAGGCATCCATGCCGTCGCATGCTTCAATATATACACCTTCACAAAATGCTTAATTAACATCAATCAAGAACTTGTCACTTAAATACTTAATTAGCATCAGCAAGGGCAAACTATAAAATATGTAGGTTTATCCTTAATGAATATTAGCGGTGGGAAACTAAGTGGGCCTGGTGGATTGGGTAGCAGGTAGGGTTGTCAAATGGGTTAACCTGACCGACCCGAACCCGAACCCAATAAGGCCTTATAGGGTCGGGTTGATTCGGGTCCAACTTAGCTTATCGGGTTTATCGGTCAACCCGATAAACCCGATAGCCTAATAGGGTCGGTTTGGGGTTTTATTGGGTTCATTATCGGGTTATCGGGTTGACCTTATAAGCTATAATGACCCATTAACAAATCTATAATTTTTTAACTAATGACCATTTATTATAGTAGTCACAATTCTTGAACAAATTTATAAATTGTAAATTAACCTGGTGCATTTGGTGCATCAGTATATTAACCTGGTGCATTTGGTGTAGGCACAATTCTTGATCATTTATATAGTCCAGTAGTCATTTATAAATTGCATAATAACCTAGTGCATCAGTAGCTTTGTTCTAATGTATTTACATATTAACTAATGACCATCTAAATTTTATGAACTTTGTTTTAGTGTATTTGCATCAGTAGTGTAGTTGATTTTCCCTATTTTATAACCTATAAAGCATACCTTGGTAATTTGTTGATAGTCCAACGCTAAGTGGTGATAGTGAGTGGAAAATAATCCCTGCCACCGGACCTTGTTGACAAGGTATTCAAGAACTTACGCACTAAAACCAAACAAATGGTGTATGATAAATGATAACTGGTGATAATAAAATGAATGTATAAATGGGTATAAAAACTGTCCAAACATCATTTTGTAATATAAAACATACGCTATAGCTTGTCCAGCTTACGTGGCTGTCCCTCGCCCAAGTTCATCTAATGCCACAAGTGAGCTATGGGTTGCTAATGACTGTATTAATCATAAAAAAAATCATTATAAATATCAATGACAGCAAAATTATAACGGGTGTTATATTGATAAATTTTTAGTGAAATGAAAAAGTTTAATAAGAGCTTAGACAGCGAGCAAGCTAGAAGGAATCCCGCAAAGGCCCTGAGGCAAGGTCTTTTACGCATGTCGCTTTGATGCGCACTAAGACAACCACTCATGTGTACTTCTAATGAGTTCACTTCCTATAATTCTACCCTTTTACTATATACATGAGTTAAGTAATTTTAATGGAACGTGTCTACTGATCATCTTATGCATTCGTTAGAAGACCCGTTTTGACATGTAACTTGTTCCACCAATGTTACCACCTCACGTGTAACACCATAGTGTCATATTTTTGAAAAGTGAAGTTTTATGGAAGCTTTTTTACCTGGAAGTTTAGTCACAGATCCAAGAGGAGGTATAATGATGCAAAGGAAGCCTAAAAATGACGTAGCCAAGGCATATGGAACCAGAGTTTAAAACAAATGAGCGTGTTTGTTTCTGTTATTATCAATAGTAAAAGTTAAAGTTCAAGAAGTGAATCACAAATGTATATTTTGATTTGATTATTACTAAGTTTGCTTTCCATTTACTTCAATGGCATGTTCTTTAGAGGACTTAAAATTATTTCCTTAATATTTTTTATTTATCTGTGTTAGAAAGACACTTTTTAGTGATTAAGGCTGTTTACTTTTAGGCATTTTAGTTTGACTATGCTGAATTGACGGGTTAGTAGTATAAAAATAGCCCTTTGCCCAAACCTACCTGTTAATAAATAAATGTCCCAAGACTACCATTATATATAACAAAACTACACTATACTAAGCTTTGCATCTTAAATATTAGTTACTTTTATTGTAGTACAAAAGAACAGGGTTTTGCTTGAATAAACCTGAGCAGCCCCAAGCCCATTCCATGGAAGTTGCATGGTTAGGAGTTCACGCCAAAACTGCACACATCTTATTTTGCAATTCCACCCTGCTCACTGCTCGCCATAGCTTCAAACATCATCAATGGCTTCAGATTCAAACACCATCAAACTAAACATTGGCAAGAAAGATAAATAAGAAATAACAATCAGTTGCAGAGTCACTTAACGGAGTGTTTGGGATTGCTTATTTTTTCCACTATTTTTAAGCATTTTGTATTATCCAAACTTGTTATTTTGAGATTAAAAACGCGCATTCTAATAAGCAGGTATGGGGATGGATAGTTTAAATGACAGTCACAATAATTGGAAGCCCAATGACGTTGCTTAATCCTAATTACCACTATCTCACTCACTTAATCACATACCACCACGTGTCATTCCACATATATCCAAACACCAAAAAAAAATACAAAAATAACCAAAAACATAAAAACCGACATGTTTAATGAGGAAGCCTTTGGATCACTGACTTATGGTAAAAGGGAAAAGGTTTATGGAAAACACATTCACAACCCTCAACTACAACATCAAAGGAGGGTGTCAAAGGATACTAAATTACAGGCCATAAGGAGCGAAACGCTCTTTTCTATGTTTATTTGGTCTATATATGCCTATGAACGAAACACACCTGTTAAGATGTGTTTTGAGGATAAAAAAGATAACCTGCATTAAATCTACGACCTCTCCAGTTGTCAGCACAAAATCTACCTTTGTAGTCATTTGATCATAGCCATCAGATTGGTCTTGGAAAACAAAACCATCTCCCGAAGCCTCAAGCTTCTTATCATAGCAGGGCATTATCGTCACATGATATATATCACCTGGCCTGTATAGTTGAATCAAATAGCAAACAAAATGAGACATTGATGCATGCAAATGATTACACGCATGAACGGGAAAGATGCTGACCGAAGGCCTGATTTTTGGAATAGATGGGGCTTGAAGATAGCTCTAATGGATTGGTAGGGGCTCTTTACTGAGAAAATATCTGGCAGAACATATGAACCAAGTGTTTTTTTAGTACAAATATAACAATGAACAACATTATCTGAATTTGTAACTGGTTGAAACCTCGTGGCCAGGGAAGGGTCAGAAACGGTCTTAAAAATGAATAAAGATAAACGTGCTAAAACTGAAACAACTCATGGATTGTTATTACCTTTCAAGAACCATGGTTGCACACATGATATAATGAAGCTTGTCACGTATATCATACAGTAATCCCGCTTCAATCTTTGTTGAAAGCTATCTAGTGCATACATATGTTCAGTTCCAAAAAGAGATCAAATGAGTAGATACATTGCAATTCTTTTCTATAGTTAGTACGAAAAAAGGATATCTTACTTCAGGAGGAAAGTATCTCAGGAGTGCAGTGAAGAATGTTGGTGACCCAATCCTTGTGTCGAGTTCTCATTTCAGCTGCCAGTTTTAAGCAGAAGTACAGACTTAAAAGTCAGTGCATATATTGGACTTCAATATAAGAGTTTCAACTTTCATGAGATGTATTTGTATAACTAATTAACCGAAACAACATGATAACAGAGTAAACTTATCAATACCACATTAGTTAATGACCAGTTTCTGAAGGCAAAGCTAATGACGAAATCAGAGGTGTCTCCTGCGAACAACTACTCAGCTGGAATCAGTTCAAATAAATAAAAATATGTTTACCTTTATATCCACCACATCCACATTATCAAGCTTTTAAACGAAGGCTGGATATAGATGACTAACAAATGATTATCATACGAACATAGCTTAATATTTACCTACAAAAGAAACAATTAGTGACCAAAACTGAAAGCGAGAAATACCATATTGTGCACCATCAGATAGAAATATGTCATCTTATCTATGTCCTCATAAGCCGAAAAATGTGGGTTTATAAGCTTTTTGTGGAGTCCCATCTCTCTAATCACTAAACTCGTTATAAATTTCTTGATGCCACTCTTCTATCCATTATTCAGCAAACTGTGTTTGTAACTGCAAAGTGCAAATATAGTTGGTTTTTATTACCTTAAGTAGTGATAATTGAGTACAAAGTGAGACAATATCAACAAATTATAACAATACCTTGGGAGAGTTTGAGTTTCTTTTGCTGAATGTTGGTTCAACAATCTCATCTATTATAACAATATTTGAGTACAAACGTGTGTGAAATCGTATTTAATTAAAGAATTTATTTCTCTTGGCACAATTCTGTTAATAGATAAACCAAATATGACATAATTTCATGATAAAGGTTAAAAAGATGAAATGTAGCGTACATATAAAAAAGGTTTCCTTCCACTAAAAAGGATCTAGAAGCATCACTCCAAAGGCATAAATGTCATACCTCTGATTACCAGATTGACAGCGTTGAGGTTGAGTCCCGTCATTACCCGTTGGGATGCCTAAATCATCATTAGTAGGGCTTATTGATACATCATACTAATAAACAAAACATGTTATCAACGTTCATTCTATGATCACATACAAATCGTATAGTTTTCACAAACAAAACCATGTCACATATTCTGAGATTGAAAGAAGTGTTAACAATGTATAGTCCATTAGAGAGCTCTCATTTGTACATTCTGCCAATATATAATATATTGTTTAAAAATTGGGTAAAAAATAACCGAATAGAATACCTTGGCCTTGGAAAATAATTGAAACTCCACGAAGCAAAGATATCTTTATCTTTTTCGAATCCTTAACATATAAAATATAGAGCTTCTGATTTAGGATTGAGACGTAAACATAAATTTACATCCAAAACCTGCACCAATCAGAGAACAAACACAAAATCAGTAAAGTTTATAACAAGTATAGATGAAGAATGGAGAATAAAGAGACGATTAATATTAGTATCCTCATCATTCAAGCATGCTAACATCGTTAAAGTGATAATTACCTCCAGCCTAAGGGCATAACTTTAGAGAAACATCCTGCATAACGTGGTTGTACAACTTATTTGATATGATATACAATTACAATCTGAACATGATATATTGAGAAGGGAGACATAGATACATACTGATCCGTTCCACATAGCATGATATACTGTCCCATATGAACATGTAAAAATTTATGTAAAGCATAAAACATCAGGAGTGTGCACACAGATAAACAGAAAATCACGTAGGAAAAATCATTAGGGTTCTCAAAAAAGGAGGCGTAATCTTTATAATTAAAAATATAGCATATCTTCTATACATTATGCATATCTTTATATAAATACGGGATTAATATTCTCTTTATATGTATGATATTTTTTGTTGATCATTATATTTATGGGTTTGCAAGATATAACACAAAAAATAAATTGATCTAGTGGTAAAAGTTGTTATAAATGAACCAACAGATCCTAGGTTCGAATCTTGCATATTAAATTTTTAAACCAAATTAATCCGGATTTATTTAATTGAATACGAATTTTAATTAGTCAAAATTACGCTTACGTGGCAGTAATTTGTGATGACATGGATTTATAATATGGCATTTAAATTTTAGTTAAAAAAATTAATGAACAAATCATATTTTAAAAAAAATGCCACATGTATTCATTGATGACATGGAAATATGACTTGGCATTATGGGATGCCAAGTGGCATTTTATGTGGCATGCCTCCTCTTATATAAAATGTATAAATATATATATATATATATATATATATATATATATATATATATATATATATATATATATATATATATATATATATATGCTTTTTCACTTCTTTGTTTATTTTTCCTCTTTAAAAGAAGTCGAGATAACCGCAACTCCACATGGTTTTCATATAGGCACACACTAGGCACTATTGTTTCCAAATGAAAAATTTTAAGCTGCCTGAGAACACCAGTTCCACGGATCTCAGCATTTACGCTGGACGGATCCCTAAAGGAATGGATCCGTGGGAACCGTGCCACAGTAGCCAAAATTTTTTCTTATTTTTCTCACTTTGGCTAGAAACTTTCATATTTTCAACATTTTAGCATTTTCACTAATGAATATGTTACTTAATGCTTGTTTTCTCATGATCACATGCCTTAAATTCATATTTAATCATTAGATTATAGTCCACATTTTAGTTTTAGCATTCATTGCAATGCATTATTTGCTCTATAAATAAGGTTTCAAAATGCTTGCATATCCATCACTCTTAACCTCACTAACAATCATCATCATGTAATCCAAAAGATCCTCAAACATTGATGAACCATCTAGGGAAAACAATCCTTTTCAAGAAATCTAAAACTTCATCCTACCACCTTCCGTAGTACCACCACCAACCAAAGCTAGGAGAACCGCACGGTTAGCATCCAGCCTTGTTGCTTAGCTAAACCTTTGTCAAAAAGCCCATCACCAACTACTAATTCTCCACCAAATTCCTACATTGTAGCGCCTCCATCATCTCCCACATGCTCATCACCACATTCACCTAATGAGTCTCAACTTGAAACCCAGATCACGCTAGCAGAACTCCATAAGACTCCAAAAACAATTCCACTACCCGTGTCTAGTCCACCACCCGCTCCATTTCAACCATTAAAAACTGCTCAACTAGCCTCCAACTTAAACCCAAAAGAACTAGTCTTTTTAACACCTCCAACATCTCCAAACACATTCTTCAAAGAGATTGAAACATCACCACCTCTACCTCCCATCACCTTACAAGAACATCTAGGTTCTTATCCACCACCACTTACCAACATCATGGACTTTGATCCATATTTTCCTACATTTCCACCACCTATTACGCACTCCAAAAATCAAACCTACCCGGAAACCATCTACCAACATCTCCCTCACCATCTCCATTGCTAACATTGTCAATCCACTAGGGAACTTGTTAGGATTTAGAAAATCCGCTAGCTAAAGAGTCGGTCACCTCAAGTATATGTATTCATTAGAAAGCTCGTAGTCTTAGTTATTTAATGTTAGTAAGTAGTTTGTTAAGTAACACCGTGGAGGATGGGCGGGTCTTTACCCACTGTATGCCTGATCCACAGCCCGTAGGAGGCGTGTCTTGTAAGATACTATACATACCCTCTACCTCCCAAGGTAGAGGGTTGGAGCTTTGAATGTCATTTTTATTTGTCTCACTAAGTTCCCAACTCTCTTTACTTTCTCTCTCTAGAACTCATACTATACGCCTACTTTGTGCATTAGATTATGTGTTTATGAAAACCAATATATTACAAATGGTATAAATAGCCATGGTTTGATCACTCATCTTTCATGTTCTTGGATTTCTAGTGGTTTTCATAAGGTTTTTGGGTTTGAATGAGTTTAGAGTAGTTTGCATCATTTGGATCATTTCTAGTGTTAAAGTTTGGATTTTGATAGTACTTTTGTGTTTAGAATCATTATAAGTGTTTAGGTTTTGGTTTGGAAGGTTTGAATCATCGTGGTTGAGTTGTTTTTGGATTAAAAAGTGGTGTTTTTGAAAGTATCTTGGATGCGAGTTGAGTCTCGGATTGTTTTTCTTTGATGCGAGTTGTCCTAATTTTGATGCGAGTTATCTCTTCTGTGTATGCTTATTGAAGCGACTTGTCACATATTGTATGTGACTTGTCACGATTTGTGAAGCGAGTTGTCTTATATGCGAGTTTTCTATTGAGACAAAACGACAAGAAAGGACAAAGTAGTGGAAGTAGTGGGTGTACTTCTGTACTATGCGAGTTATGTTTTATGCGATTTGTCTGATAAGCGAGTTGTCATTTAAGCGAGTTGGTAATCAGGGTGCGAGTTGTCTTGTACTGCGACTTGTCTTATACTGCGACTTGTCAGGACTGCGATTTGTCCAGGGTGCGAGTTGTCTTGGGTGCGACTTGTCAAGGGTGCGACTTGTCTATTGAGACTTGTCATTTCTTCGTGTTACGTTTTTTTTTTATTTAGTAAAATCCCGTGAAAGAATCTATTTCCTGGTTTAATCAAAGAATAGTAAAATCCCGTAGAATCTGTAATCATGTCTACAATCACTTCTTCTGTTGCTGATGACGTTCAAGCTGCTGGATCTGATACTCGTCCTCCCATGCTGGATAGAACCGATTATGACTCTTGGGCTCAAAGAATCAGACTATACTGCTTAGGAAAGGAAAATGGGGTTAATATCCTCAAATCAATTGATGAAGGGCCATATCAAGTTGAGACTACCAGAGACATTCTTGAAACTGCTGCTGATGGTTCAGTTATATTAGGATTGGATAGACCAAAGACGTATGATGAACTTACTGATAAGGAGAAGAAGAGATACGATGCAGACATCAGGGCTTCAAACATCATACTTCACGGTTTACCTAAGGACATTTACAAGTTGATCAATCACAACACTGAAGCGAAGGCAGTATGGGACAATGTTAAGATGCTTCTCTCGGGTTCTGAACTGACTAAAGAAGACAGGGAGTCTCAACTGTATGATGACTTTGAGAACTTTAAGATGAATCCAGGAGAAACGGTTACAGAATACTACGTGAGATTCCACAAGCTTGTGAATGACATGAGGAATATCAAAATGACTATGCCAAATATCCAGCTCAATTCAAAGTTTGTGAACAACATGAATCCCGAATGGCACAAATTTTCCACTGCAGTCAAGCTAAACAAAGGATTGAGGAACACAAATTACGAGCAATTGTATGCTTATTTGCTTTAGAATGAGAAACATGCTGTGTTTGAACGAATGATCTTGGAAAAGTTCAAAACAAATGCTGGAGGTGCAAGCTCTTCAAATGATTCAACTGCATTCTACACTAATGTAGGAATTACCACCAAAGCATCACAGGTCATACCTACTGGAAATGGTAATCACAAACTCATTCCAGATCCAGGGTATAAACCTCCAGATTCAGACACATTCATGGAACAACTTGTTAATCAATTGGCTCTAATGGTTAAGCAAAACCTGAACTTCACTCCACACACCAACAATCATCTCAGAATGGCTTCTAATCTTCACAATCAGGCTACAATTAAAGAAGGAAAGGTAGTTGTGCAAAACGTGCAAGGAAGACAGAATGAACAAGGAATGGCAGGAGCGGGTTATGGAAATACTGGTGTAGGTGGAGGATATGTGGGTAATCAGAATAGAGGAAGGAACATGGCTCAAGGTCAAGGGAAGCCAATCAAGTGTTACAACTGTGGTGGAGAAGGACACACTGCGAGGAACTGCACTTCTCCTAAACGTCCACAAAATGCAGAGTACTTCAAGGATAAAATGCTGCTGGTACAAGCTCAAGACAATGGAGCAGTATTGGATGAAGAAGAATTATTGTTTCTTGCTGAGGGAAATGCCAAAACTTACGATGCAGACGTAGATGAACAGCCTGTGCAGGGTATGGGACACAACATTCCCAATGCATTTCAAGTTGCAGACTGTAATGCATTTGATTGTGATGTCGATGATGAACCCACTGCCCATACCATCTTCATGGCTAGCATCTCACCAATGGTCTCTCCAAAGGCTCCTTCACCACAACAGGCCAGTCCTTCCAAGGAATCAATCATATCAGAGGTATTAAAATTATACGATGACATTGATGTGCAAAAGATACACGATAAGGTACAACCAACTGAAATTATTGAATCAAATATTGAAAATATGGGTAATAGCAATGTTGTCCCATATGATCAATATGTGAAACAAAATGAAAGTGAAAGTGTACCAAGCGATGCATCTTCTGGAGTCAATGATGACTATATTGTTAATGAATAAACTGCATGTGCCCCTGATGACTCTATAACCTCTGAACTGAATGCCTATAAAGAACAAGTTACTATATATGAACAACGTGCTAAGTTTGAATTGACTAACCGTGAGCAGGAGATGGATTTCCAAATGCGTACAATTATCATAAAAAGTAACTTTAGGGAAGAAATGTTAAAACATGAGTTAAACTCCTTGCAAGAAAAGCTCAATAAAATTGTTAAGCAAAAGCAAGAACTTCAAGAAAATGTAAAGGTGCTTAAACAAGAGTTTACTGCTAAGGAATAAAAACTTTTAAATGACTTTTCCAACCTAAAAACTTTGAAAAACAAACTGTACATACAAGGGAACACCATTTAGACTGCTAACATGATCACTAAGCATATAGTCTTAAGCGATAAGCATAGTATTTCCCTTGTATAGGTACCCAATTCCGAGTATGGAAAAGTTGCTAGAGCTGCACAAAAGGTAGTCTATGATGGTAATGAGATTCTTTTGCCTAGGCAGACACCATCATGTATAGGAAGCACTGATGAGGATAGAAAATTAGAAGATGCCTCTCAGGAGAAAATGGCAAAGAAGTTAAATGATCCTAAGTGTACAAAGTATAATATAACGTTTAAACCCCATGATTACACTAAAGAGAACTGGATAGCCTTGAATAAGTTTAAACTTCAAACTCAATTAACCCCTGAGCAAGTATTCTGGAAGAAAGATTTGGACAAACAAAAAATCGATAACCTGATTGAGAAGAATCCTCCCTGTAGGAGAATGCCTCCAGCCACTGTGTATCCCCCCAATACACCTATGCATTTAGTGCCCAGAACTCTTTCTACTCAAAGCAAGACCTTAATCAGTCTATATGTAGTCTATCAATTGTTTTTTGACTTTGAGAAAACATGTAAGAAGAGAATTACACCCACAGGGATTACTGAAGGGGAAAGGGGTTTTGAGCAAACTAAAGAGTGTTATTTAACTGAGGTCATGCCTTTCTTTAAACTACTAAAAGAACAATTTGAGAGTCTTCAAAAGGGCATTGATACAAAGATAAAAGAAATGAAAAAGGTGTTCAATGAAATGGAAATTGAGGTCAATGGTTATGAACGTGAACTTAAATGTAATGAAATTGAAAGGAAGAATCTGCATATCTTAAATGAGAACTTGATTTCTAGCTGTGTTGCTCAAGATGTGTTTTATAATGTTACAAATTATTCCATTACTGCTTCTCAATTTCATGAATTATCTGTTGCTTTGAAAGTTTCCCATGATTGTTTCGTTGAGCTTGAAAACACAAATTCAAAACTGAATGAGATAATAGAACTGGATGATCATGATAACTTAGTAAAACATTTTTCTAAGCTGGAAGTTGAACATTTTGCTTTGCAATTAAAATATCATCATCTCAAATAAAATGTTAAAACCTCAAATGTCAAGACATCCTCGGATGCTCCTGAGTTTGATGCAATTTTTGAAATAAGCAAACGTGACGAACAGATTCGAGCTCATTGTAACACGATCAGAAGATTGAAAACCCAAATTTCACAATTGAAGGGTGATAAGAATATTGTGAATGGCTCCCAAATGCCTCCTCCTTTAGATTCTCAGAATTCTCAAAATTTTCATCTTCAAAACATCATTAACGTTCTACAACAAGAAAATGAGAGTTTTCTAGAAGAAAATGAAAAGGTTAAACAACATTTCAAAGAGTTATATGATTCAATGAAAGTCACTCGTGACAAGAACAATGAAAAAATAACCTCTTTACAAAAGGAAAATGAGAATCTGAAGAGTCAGGTAAAAGGGAAAATGCCAATTGTCGGTGATGAGATTCTAGTATCAAAGGCATTTGTGAATTCTAAGTATGTTGTGACTGTAAAGTATATTCCCCCTCATCTTAGAAATAACGAACTAGTATGTCAAGAATATTTTTAGTATCTTAAGGATAGTCTAGAATGTCTCCGTGAGATTGTCGAAGAGGATAGCATAAATAAACCACTTGATAGAGAAGTTAGGTATGCATGCTTATATGCCAAACAATCTCTAGAGCTTTTAGAATGTTTAAGAACAACATGCCCTAAATCCTTTTGTACTAAAGATAAAGTCATTATGCCATGCTCTATGCCTAGTATTAAGCATGTGACTCTTGATATGCCTTGTTCTATGCCAAAAGTTAAGCATGTGAACCTTGATGTGCCTGCTAGTACTTCAAATCCCAGCACTTCTAGACCAGGAACGCAAAAAGTAGCAAAACCAACTAATGTTCCCATCATTCCCTCTACAGGAGTAATCAGTGACACTAAGGCAAGTGGGTCAAAGCCTCCAGGCAATACAAAGCAAGATAGGACCTCGCAAGCTAAGAGTGATCAATGGAAGAATATAGAAGACCACCCTAGGAACAATAGGTTTTATGTCGAATAAGATGAATCGTGTTGATTCAAGTATTAGCTATAAGCGTATTGTAATTAATTCGAATTCTGCTACTACTTGTAAAACATGTAATGAATGCTTGATTTCTGGTATTAATCATGAATGTGTTGTGAATGATTGGAGTAATGCTATTGAATCTCCGGTAAAAAATGCTAACACTAGAAAACAGGATAAGAAGGTCAGAAAACCATGGTGGAAGAAGGCCAGAAAACATTGGAAACCAACAGGAAGAAAATTTAGTAATGTAGGTTATCAATGGATACCTATTGGCCGTAAATTCAATCTTAATGAGTTGTGCCCTAAATTATCTGGATCAATACCCATTAGGAAATTGATGCCCATTGGTGGAGTGATACCTTTAAGAAGTGAACACACTTTGAATAGATCTACTGTCACTTTTAGTCCTGCATCTACCTCTAGTGATCTCTTTGATTCTATTTCTGATGTGGGTGTTCCAATCTCGTTTACTAACCAAGTGGAACATATTTTCGCATGGGGATCCAAATTATCCAGTCATCCATACTTGTCTGTGTTCAACTACAGGTCATTCAAATCTTTCTGTGGTACCTGGACTCAGGCTGTTCCAAGCATATGACTGGAGATCGCTCACAGCTCATGAACTTCGTGAGTAAATTCATTGGGACTGTTAGATTCTGGAACGACCATTTTGGGGCAATTATGGGTTACGTAGATTATGTTATTGGAGATAGTGTAATTTCCAGGGTATATTATGTTGAAGGTCTTGGTCATAATTTGTTTTCTGTTAGTCAATTCTATGATTCTGATCTAGAGGTGGCCTTTAGAAAACATACATGCTTCGTTAGAGAACTAGATGGTGTTGAACTTTTGAAAGAAACTCGTGGAACCAATTTATACACCATCTCTATCGAAGACATGATGAAGTCCTCTCCAATCTGCTTGTTATCAAAGGCTTTGAAAACAAAGTCTTGGTTATTGCATCGTCGTCTCCATCACTTGAACTTTGGCACCATTAATGATCTTTCTAGAAAGGACCTCGTAACAGGCTTACCCAGATTAAAGTATGAAAATAATCATCTTTGTTCAGCATGCCAATTGGGAAAAAGCAAGAAATATGCCCATAAACCCAAACCTGCAAACTTTGTTATGGAAGTTCTTCATACTCTTCATATGGACTTATGCGGACCAATAAGAGTGCAAACGATAAACGGGAAGAAATATGTGTTAGTCGTTGTTGATGACTACACTTGGTTTACTTGGGTTAAGTTTTTGAGGACAAAGGATGAAACTCCAGATGTCATCATCAAACTTATCAAACAGCTACAGATTCGACTTAACAAAACCGTCAGAATTATCCGAACGGACAATGGAACTGAGTTTGTTAACAAAGAACTAAGTCAGTTTTATGAAAGCATTGGCATCAGCCATCAAAGAAGTGTTCCACGTACGCCTCAACAGAACGATGTAGTTGAAAGATGAAATCGGACTCTTGTGGAAGCTGCAAGAAATATGCTAATTTACTCAAAGGTTCCAATGTTTCTCTGGGCTGAAGCCATTGCCACTGCTTGCTATACCAAAAACAGTTCCCTTATCCACACCACTCATGAAAAAACTCCATACGAACTTGTCCACAATCGAAAACCAGATCTCTCTTTCCTTCGTGTGTTCGGTGCTTTATGCTATCCAACGAATGATGGTCAAGATTTAGGTAAATTAAGAGCAAAGGCGGACATTGGAATTTTTGTGGGTTATGCACCAAACCGGAAGGGTTACCGAATCTACAACAAAAGAACCTGAGATATCATGGAAACTATTCACGTCATGTTCGATGAGCTGTCTGGGCAAATGGCTCCTGGACAATCTAGTTCAGAACCCGCATCTCAACATTCATCTGCAGTTCCATATGTACCTCCTTCTAAAGACGATTTGAAGAAATTGTTTGATCCAATGTTTGATGAATACTATGAACCTATTGCTAATGATCTGTCTACACCATCAACAGTAATCCAGTCAACACAGACAATCCTTCAGTGTCTGTGTCACTAAGTCAAGAAGCGCCTGCTGCAGATCACTCATCGTCATCATCAAATCCTCAATCCTCGAGTGTACATCATGGAAATGTTTTTGCCAACTATGATGGAGATAACCCCTTTGCCACTCCAGAAGATGCACCGTTTGAAAACATTTTTTCCCCTGATCCAGCATCTGAACCATCTTCATCAGGGGATCTTAACTCTGCTACATCAGTTCCTCAATAACAACCACACGAGCATTTCAGAAAATGGACACATGATCATCCATTGGACAATATCATTGGGAGTCCTTCTCGTCCGGTATCCACTCGTAAACAACTTAATACTGATGCCTTATGGTGCTTCTTCAATTCCATATTATCAAAGGTCGAACCGAAAGATGTTAAAACCGCAATGTCTGAGGACAGTTGGTTCAATGCAATGCAAGAAGAAATTCACGAGTTCGATCGTCTTGATGTTTGGGAATTGGTACCTGCTCCTGACTGTGCTATGATCATTGCTCTCAAATGGATCTTCAAAGTAAAACTTGATGAGCATGGTGATGTGTTGAAGAACAAGGCAAGACTTGTTGCAAAAGGATATCGTCAAGAGGAGGGTATTGAATTTGAGGAATCATTTGCTCCAGTTGCACGTATAGAGGCAATCAGAATCTTCTTGGTTAATGCTGCTAGTAAGAACATGGTGGTTTATCAAATGGATGTGAAGACTGCCTTTCTTAATGGAGATCTGATAGAAATCGTTTATGTCAGTCAGCCTGAAGGTTTTGTGGATCCAGAACGTCCTACTCATGTCTATCGCTTGAAGAAGGCTCTTTATGGTTTGAAACAAGCTCCAAGGGCATGGTATGACACACTGTCAAAGTTTCTCTTAACGAACGGATTCAGCAAAGGAGCAGTTGATCCCACATTGTTCACCAGAAAGTCAGGCAAACATTTAATTCATGTTCAAATCTATGTTGATGATATTATTTTTGCCTCGACCGACCCTAATGAATGTGGCCGTTTTTCAAAGGAAATGGGCTCCAAATTTCAAATGTCTATGATGGGACAAATGTCATTTTTCTTGGGATTACAAATTTCACAAAATCCCGGAGGCATTTTTATTAATGAATCTAAATATGCAAATGAAATTTTGAAGAAATTTGGATTTGATACTTGTGACCCTGTTGACACTCCCATGGTGGAGCGCACAAAACTGGATGAGGACCACTCAGGGATCATGGTCGATCAAACGAAATATCGAAGTATGATTGGATCCCTGATGTACCTCACAGCCAGTAGACCTAATATTATGTTCGTTGTATGCATGTGTGCTAGATACCAGGCTAAGCCTACCAAAAAGCACCTTGAAGCGGTTAAACGGGTCTTTCGGTATCTCTAAGGAACCATTAACATGGGACTTTGGTATCCGAAGGACACCAATATGTCACTAACAGCATATGCAGAAGCAGACCATGCAGGGTGTCAAGATACACGTCGAAGCACGTCTGGTGGTGCTCAATTCTTAGGAGAAAAACTTGTAAGCTGGTCTTCTAAGAAACAAATGAGTACGTCTATATCCTCTACAGAGGCAGAATACATAGCCATGTCATCTTGTTGTGCTCAAATCCTATGGATGAAATCCCAATTATCTGACTATGGCTTTGAATTCAACAAAATCCCTCTGTATTGTGATAACAAAAGTGCCATTGCTCTCTATGCAACAACGTTCAACATTCAAGAGCAAAGCATATCGACATTCGACATCACTTCATCAGGGAGCAAGTGGAGAAAGGTGTGGTGGAACTATATTTTGTGAGAACTGAATATTAGTTGGCAGACATCTTCACTAAAGCTCTTCCTAGAGAACGTTTTGAGTTTATTCTTCCACGACTTGGACTTAAGAGTCTACAACCGGAAACACTCAAACGTCTTCAAGAGGAAGACGAGGAGTAAAGGCTTTTCTTCATCTATCTCTTGTACATATTTATTCAAAAAGCAAAATACAAAATTATAAAACCCACAAAAAAAATAGAAAAATATAAAATTTCAAAAATCCATAAAAATCAGAAAATCTTTGAAAAAACCCAAAAATATTATTTTTCCCATTTATTTCTGTTCTTCGATAACATCTACGGACTTTGATTTGTCACTCAAAGAATGGCACGGGTCTTTAGACGAAGTTCGAATGTACATAAATCTTTAAAAAAAATGGGATGGAGAAAAATGGTAGTTTATTGTCATTTCAGGCAGTAACCATTTTTAAATGAAAGAACAGAGTCATGCTTAAATTAATTTTTGAAACCTCATGCTCTGATTCTAATAATAAAGGTTTGTCGCCAAAAATGACAAATATTTCCATCACAAATATTTTTCCTTCTAAATATTCTTCTGAAAAATATTTGTCATCTAATGAAAACAAAATTGCTTTGAAAATAACTCGGTCTATATTTTTGAAAATCATCTGGACTTATCATTTGTCAAAATCTCTAACACTCAATCAACAGCTTATGTCATTGATTGAGGGAGAGAATGATTTCAATCAAATCAAAAAGTTATTTTTCAAACAATTGACACGTAATCGAGCAAGGTCTAATTTTGTCTTTATACAATTGGATCCAGACCAAGGCTATCGTTGTGTTTTCATAAGATACTTAAGCATGTTTAATCATTGGAGGTTAATGTCTCAGAATTTGATCCTTATCAGTTAAATGTTTTAAAAAGAAAGTCACAATTCTCCTCAAAATCTTTCAAAAACAATTTAAATCAATAGAGATCACAAATCTCAAAGGAGTTGAAAATTGTGATCGGGGGAGAATTTGTGATTTAAATTGGATATAAACTGATAATTCAATAAGTGGTTTTATAAAGATAATAACAAGCACTCCTCCCTACATGTGCCAAATGATTTCAAATTTTCCATGCACATGTGAAGGGGGAGAATCCTTCTCAAAAAAATTAAAAAAAAAAAAAAAAAAAAAAAAAAAAAAAAAAAAAAAAGATTGAAATGTGATTAATTTGTCTCTAAGTGCAGGTTCTCTCTAATATGTACAAAACACTTTCGAATCTCGATGCACATATTGAGGGGGAGCAATCATAAGAAAACCTCATCCTTCCCAAAATTCTTCTATCCAAAGTATTTAAAATACTAGATTTGATCGGGAAGCGATGATGATCATTTTAGAAAATAATATTCAATGATTAGATCTTTAATTCTTAATCTAAGATTTCAAATTCCTCTTGCCTTCATGTGATAAAACAATTTCTAATACTTGAAGCACATGTTGAGGGGGAGCATTTCTAAAATATCAAAAACACTTAATGTACAAAATGCTTTGATTCTATATCACAAGTACCTTGATTGATTTTCAAATGGTTTTCAATTGGTTTCAAGGAAAAAAGAACTGTACCAAAAGACCGGCCATTTTACTTTATGCATGGAGTTATAAGGATGGTAAGGTTAGGTATTAGTTCTCACGATCCCTCCAGTGCCGAAGGGATCTACCCAGGGACAATCCACTAGATAGTGTAGAAGTCCTTAGGTATATTGAAAAAGGAGAAAAATGAGAATATGGGAAGAGTGCCGACTGAGATAGAGCTAAAACTGGAATAAACCCAACGAAGTTCTAGTAATGAAGTCTCGGTAAGCACTAAAGGGGTTGAAGAATGAAAAAGAAATGAATGTAAAAAGGGTGAAAAGAAATAGCCCTCCAATAATTCAACCTTAGGGCAGAAACCGGGTTCAATTCATATGCTATTGGTGGTTACTAAGGTAACGCCGGTATTGAAGACAAGACGTCATGGACCCAGTGACGCACTGCACTAAACTTCCCAAGTTACTTAAGTTCCTCTTAAAAGGGCTTGTTTCATTCTCACGGGGAACCTACATAATATATTGACTTTCTCTTAGAGATCGTTGATATTGAAGAAGGAGACCCTCTCCCGAGTCTCCAGCATAGGAAACTAAAGTGCACAATTGAGTCTAGAGCCAAGAGATCATCAATAAATCTCGTTAGGACACACTATTCTTGAAGACTTTCTGTTTCACACAATGTGAAAAGTAAGAATATATTATAAGAGTCCTACGCATTTTCCTTGTGGTATTGCCAGAACATCCGAGTGATATGTAAAAGTACTCACAATGAAGATGGAAATCCTTCTAGAGCCAACATCAAACAAGCTCTTGGTGGGTGACATGTGAAATCTTTTCATAAGATCAAGCTTTTGACAACTATATAGAAACGATGGGGCGATTCAATCTTGAATCAACCTTGGTCCAGGAAATGGATTGACGGATACCTTTGAAAAACCGGTCGTTGTGCTTAAAAATTCTTTTCTGCAGCACATCGACTGTGTATTAATGTTTCAAAATTAAAAAGGGTATTTGTGATTGATAATTGATTTTCTAATAAAACCTTTGTTGTATTGCAAACACTTCATATTAAGCAATACACGATTGTTTTTCAAATCATTTTTCATCAATCAGTGAATCTCAATTCGCTGGTACACTCAGTCCGAGTTGTCTTCTTTGAGATGTTCCGGTTTGAGAACGGCTAGAGCAACTGCGAAACCCTGTCAAGGAGATTCTTCAGAATTCTACCTGATCACAGGCAGTACTTGTACTGATCAGCGGGGAACCGTGGGCCGTGTACCTCAATTCAACGAAAGTGATCAAAGACACTTCCGTGCACTTTTGTTGCTAACTGTTGTCTGCAGGAACACCCGACGGTTGCAGCTGATTAGAATTGAGAGGTCAATACATATCGGTATGCTCACACATCACGTTCATTTCGAAGAAATCATGATAAAAGCATATCTTCATCAAATGACTGATATTTTCGCTCCATGCTTCTGCTACGCTGCTGCAAATATCATGAATCAACAAAAGCTTCCACAACTCTGATGAGAAGAAATCGTGATCCAGAATGTGAGCATGTCGGTCCAAAAGTCACAACGTCACATTATGGCAACACTACAAAGGATGAGCCAGAGATTTATGGTGGCAGATGATCTCAATGCTGGCTCAAAACTCATCAACACGTGGATCAGTTAAAGACCTCCACTTTAATTAACAAAACATGCAGAACATGAAGAATCAAAGACTACGGGCTACAGAGCAAAGAACTTAATCAAGAATCCAAGAATAATCAAAATGTAACATCTGTGTGTATTCAATGTAAATTGAGGTGACCTCCCTTAGGGGGAGATTGTTAGGATTTAGAAAATCTGGTAGCTAAAGAGTCGGTCACCTCAAGTATATGTATTCGTTAGAAAGCTCGTAGTCGTAGTTATTTAATGTTAGTAAGTAGTTTGTTAAGTAACACCGTGGAGGACGGATGGGTCTTTACCCACTGTATGCCTGATCCACAGCCCGTAGGAGGCGTGTCTTGTAAGATACTATAAATACCCTCTACCTCCCAAGGTAGAGGGTTGGAGCTTTAAATATCATTTTTCTTTGTCTCACTAAGTTCCCAACTCTCATTACTTTCTCTCTCTAGAACTCATACTATACGCCTACTTTGTGCATTAGATTATGTGTTTATGAAAACCAATATGTTACAGAACTTGCAATGGAAATAAGGGACGAGATGCGCTTCATACTCAACCATATCCTTGATCGCATCAACATTATCACTCACTAAAACTTCCATAATTAACCCATATGCAAGCATGGAAGGAATGATAATATTTTTTTCTATATTTCGTTTTCTTTTCTTTTGAGTCATTTTAAAAACAATCCTTGTTATTAGTTTTACCTTTTGTATGTGGCATATATATTGTTAATACAAATAAGCCGTAAAAACGTTTATTTATATTTTACGATCTTCTAAGGTTTTGTCGATAACAAACGTAAAATCATTTTAACGAAACAAATAAAATACGTAAATGGTTTGAGCCAATAGTTTACTAACACACTTACATCTTCATATAAAACACTACACAAGTAATAGTGTTTACATTTTATAGAAATACATATGTATAACAACTAGTGTTTACATAATATGGTAATGTGCATACTTATATTGTAATGGGTAATATAATGGGTAAAAATCTAAGTACTTGACCCATTGACTAGATATATTAAATGTAGTTGGGTAAAACCCAAATTCCATGACCCATACCCGTGGAGCTTGATCCATAACCCATTATCCATTGCATGATGATAACGCTACACGCGTCATTCGGGGTCAAAGGAACTTCCTTTTCGTCGAGCAAGTTTTTCAACACCCTAGGCAGTGAACCTAATCGTTGTAGTGTAGTATTAGGGTAAGCCACGGGTATTGATATCGTTCTCTAGGGGAATAGGAATGCTAGTGAGAAGTTACTACGCTAAGGTTGTGGTTGAGGAAGATTATTTTTTATCTTTTTATATTTTTGTAGGAAAGGAAAGGTACGAATCTCGGGGTTTGAATTTGGGGGGGGGGGGTTGGTATTGCTACCGATTACTCTACTTATCTAATTATCTAATCTAAGGTGTATGTAGTCTATGTTCTAATTAATGTGTGCTCGTATGATAGTTTAAAGATGTGTTTACTTAGGTTTTACTACTCCTTAATTATCTCCTATTGGTGGTTGAATTGTCACGTCCTTATTCCTAGTTGCGTTGTGTGTCTAAGGTTGTAGGGTATGCGTTTCTCCCTAACTCTTTGAACTTACCAAAGGGTCTCGTCTATAAAACCCACTAGGGATAATAAACTCTTACTCTAAGGCACTCTTTGGATGGTTTAGCTTACAACTACTAAAGGAGTCATATTCTAAGGTTCACAAAGATTTAATCAAGCATTAAGTACACAACGAATGACCTATCACATTACTAGATCATTAGTCAACTAAGATAAGAAACAACCAATCAATATTCAATAATTAAGTTTCATATTCCCTAAGCAAACACACAAGTAAATTAGCCGGACATGGAAAACATGCAAGCATACACACAAATAATCAAAGACATAATTGTATTAATGAAGTAAAACACTTATCTTGGTGTAAGATAGGGTTTGGAACCCTAAAATACTGTACAAGACAGCCTTGGTTCGGTTTAGGTTTTTACTCCAAAAGACTACACACCAAATACTGAAAAATTCGGATTCTATATATAATGTTACATATGCGACGGCGTCACCTTATGTTTTGTGACGCCGTCGTATCGCCTTCATTAGGGTTTCGTCTTGGCCACGTTAGACTTGCGACGGCGTCACCTTATGCTTGTGACGCCGTCCTCTTCAGCTTCTGACGCCGTCTGGATTACATCTAGGCCGTCTGAGTTGCGACGGCCTACTCTTTTATAACTTGACGTCGTCACTTGAAAATGGGAGTTTTGGCTTCTGTCCCGTCACAAAGATCCTCCGACGGCGTCACAATTAACACCTGACGCCGTCACCTTATGTTTTCAGCAGCTTTGAGTGTCTCGATTCTGACTTTGGCCATTTTCTTCGTATAATCGCGCCATTTCGTCCAAATAAGTGCCATTCCAGCATTTTGCCTTCTAGAGACCTAAAAAGTGAAAAGGAACGATATTAAGCAATAACGGATACAAAAGTGATCAAATAAGGGCTTAAACGACCCCTCAAAAATGTACCTTTTAAAACCTTATCACATGACATTGGTTTAAAACAGTCCACAACACATATAAGCCCCGCAAAAGTCTTAACAAGCACGGAAATTACATACTAGCACCTCACATGGGGTGTTTGGATACTCACATCTCTCTCGGGTGTATATGAAATATAACAAATTGGAAATGGAAGATAAACACTCATTAACCGGTCCTAGTACATAGATTACCATAGGATTGAGAATAGATCAAACCTCCGTTGCTTTGGCGTAAGCACCTAGGAAAGACTATCAAAGAGGTCTTTAAAGGGTTGTAATGTTAGGCTTACGGTAGGGAAACAAAGGGTTTGGTGGGATAGGCTATATAGTGGTGGTAAGTCAAAAATCTCTATGTTAAATGCATACGAAGAATGGCGTTGCTAAGCCAAGACTGGACACTCTAGACTCTAGCTAACTGAAATAAACAAACATAAAATTTAAAGGATAGATGTAGGATGGTAGCCCGTATTATTATTATTATTATTATTATTATTATTATTATTTATTTTTTTTATTTTTTTTTTCATACACTTTTACTCTACCATCCTCTATGGTAACATCAAAATGATAGGGATTTATAGGCACATCCCTACACTTGAGTTTTTATTACTCTAACACTAATTTGACCCGAATTGAAAAGATCAAAACACTTGGGGTACATTATTATGCAAACAAAGGGAATTTGAATTTAACGTTCCCTTCCCGTTATTTCATAAACTTTAACTTTTCCCATGAATCCCAATCGTCCCAAAACTGTATACAAAGGATATGACTCGACTTAGCAACTCATGCAAGCAACCAGATAATTGAACTAAGGGTTTAGGGTGATAACAATAATGCACTAAAAGTGAGTGCATAAAAGGTAGGCTAAGGCGATTTGGGTGTACATTTGGGGGTGGGGTGTAAACAATGCTCTTCATTGATATTCCGGAAAAAACCGAAACATCACGAGAACCGCGAAAAGGATAGGCTCTGAGAGGTTAACTAGGGGTATCGTGTACTAAAGATGAGTACAACGCAAAGGGTGTGGGGGAATTACTCAACCGATGTGGAAGAAGTAATTATATTACGGGTATCAAACAAGGGTTATCCTAATGCCTCTTATCATTTAGTTATTCCTAACTACACAAGTATAGTCTTACTAGCGATCTCGGAATGCATCACAAAACAAGTTCTAGAATCTAATATACTACCGGTTTACACTCTAAGCATTAAAGATGAATGCTTTAATTCCTACTAATCTAAGGGCGATCCTCACATTTTGGGTGGAATTTAGGTGGTAAAGGGTTTTTTGTGCTAGTCATATAACTTCCTATCCGTGAGACGCTTTTGTTAAGACTAATGGCCCACTCCTATATATCATGAAAAATTTTAAATTTCGTGCCAAAATTACCCTAACCGGCATTTTCTCATGGTTTATTACACAAATACAATTGGACAAAGCAAATAATCAAGGATAAGCATAGTTTCAAAGTTCCCGTTTTATTTTCCCTCCCTACACTTAAACTGAACATTGTCCCCAATGTTCCCCGAAAGTATCAAAGTTATGATAATGGAAGGTAATTAAAAACGAAAGAAACTAGTACTCCCTTGATTAGCTCGGTAGGATCCGTGTGTGAAGTAGTGGTTAAATCCTTTCCAAGAAGAATTTATGCGTGAAAAGCTCCTTCCAATCTTATGTAACTTCTTCTTGATAAATTAAACCTGCACACTTGAAGAAACAAACGAAACCTTCGCGTAAAATCGGCGGTAATAATATATATAAGACTCGATTTAAACTAGGATATAATGCTTGTGGAATGGATGTTTACAAAATTTCTAGAAAATTAAGACCTGGAAAATTCCAATTTTTTAAGTAGCTCAGAAAACGAGAAAAAAGTAATTTGTTGTTTTTACTCCTTCCTGACGCCGTCAGGTTATCCTGACAAAAACTGGTCTGCGATTTTCTGGAAAAAATTCTTGAAAATTTACATCTTTAGAATCTGGAAAAAATTTCTGCAAAACATCCATTATGACTCGATACAAGCATTTGACTCGAACAAACACACAAATATATCTTTTAATGAATTGTTATTCTCATGTTTACGTTTCCTTGAAAACGTGTGTAATCCTCCCTACACTTATCCCTTATGTAAAATACATTTATATGCAATTAAGACGAGGTTAAAAACAACATAAAGCATTTTTACAAATTTAAACATGATAATAAACAATCAATAAAAGATATATGACACTAACAAGCAAACAATTAAGCATGGGTTGCCTCCCACGAAGCGCTTTTCTTTATTTAAGAGTCTTGTAGCTAGACTCGTAGTCGTACTCCTACGTACCTATATAAGTAAGCCTATCCTCCACAATGTCATAAGGATCAAACTTATCATTTAAGTTCCTAATAATACGTTCGGTTAGATATGCCTTTTCAAACTTTTCTCCATCGGGATCATAGATTGTTATCCTAATGTGCCATTCTCCATTACCGTCACTAGGCGGTCTATCCCAATCCCATTTGTGTTTAGATTTCTCAACTTTCCACTTATTCATGACAAGGTTGACGGGCAAGCTTCCTAAGAACTCGGTCATCTTCCTAAATACTAAGGCGTCCTCGAACGGGTTCACTTCCATGTCCCTAGCCATTTCTTTTTCTTGGAAAGTTGCTTTACTAGTGAAGGCTTCATCTAGGTAAAAAGGTCTTTGGGGGCCTATGAGGTTCTTATCTATCCAAGGTCCATATCTAGAAGGCTCTCTATCCAACTTAATCTCATGTGGGATTTCCTCTTCTTTGTAGTACGTATGCTTTTTGACATCGTAAATTGACCTAGCACTCCCTTCTCCTACCACTATTTTGGACATCTTACAATCGATGATGGCACTAGCGGTAGCTAAGAATCCTCTTCCTACTAGTAATGGGCATGTCGGGTCCTTATTCATGTCTAGCACATGGAAGTCGGCCAAAAGAGTCAACTCTCCTACGTGTACTACCATGTCTTTTATTATTCCTACCGGACGTGCAACACTACCGTCCGCTAGACCTAAGATGGTTTCCGTTGGTTCTATTTTACCTAAGTTAAGGCTTCTATGGAGGGACAACAGAACAAGATTGATGCATGACCCTAAGTCGGCTAGAGCGTCGAGAGGTTTGGAAGTTCCAAGCCTACACGGAAGAGTGAATAGCCCGGGAACGTCTAACTTCTTAGGTAAATTATTTCGCACAAAAGCGAACCCATGTTTTCCAAGCTTAAGTTCTAACCCATATTTTTATTTTAAAGCATTATAATAAGGTGCATGAGCTAAGACCTCAAGAATCGGTTTTTCTTGATGGAGTTCCTTGTACTCCTACTCTAAACTAGGTTTGGATTCTTGGTTGACGGGTTTCTCAAGAGTGGGTTCCACCAACGGTGCAGGGCCTTGGTACCTTTTGGATGGCTTGGAACCCTTTTTGATAGCGTTTACCGAGTGAACCGTTGGGTGTGAGGGGCATGGATGTGTGTTCTCCCATGGTGAACAAGAACATGAAGTCGACGAAATCGAATTCACTTTTGAGTTCTTTATAGTGTCACTTGGGAGTGCTCCAACTTCCCGTTCATTGAAGGCTTTTAAGAGGGCATCAAGCTTGTTTGTCATCTCGCTTTGTCTTTGCTTAAAATCGGCTTCAAGCTTAGTCAATCGAGTCTCTTGAGATGACAGGAATCTAGATGCAATTGCCTCAAGATTAGTGGGGTTCCTGGTGTTTAGAGAGTTGAACCTATTAGGTGGACTAGATGAGCTTTGGGGTGTGCTTGAGTTTTGGTTCCACTTAAGGTTAGGGTGATTTTTCCATGAGGGGTTGTAAGAGTTTCCTAAGTTGTTTTGTTCAGGCTTGAAAGTGTACCACTTTTCTCCTGCTCCGTCGGTACGCATGGAGGCGTAGTTCACAAAAGCTTGTTCGGGAAGTCTTGTGCAATCACGAGTGCCATGGGGACCACTACATAACTCACAAGGTAGAGTGATTTTATTCACTTGACGTGAGGACTTAGGATTTTCGTAGGAACTCATTAGGAAAGTAACTTGATCTTCAAGTTCGATCATCCTACGGTCGGAAGGTTGTGAGTTAAGGGGAGGCAAGGAGATTGCCTTAACGGTTCTGGGCAGCTCACGAGGGTCATCCCAACTTTCGTTGTCATAGAGGGCGAGGTCCTCTATTATACCCCATGATTCTTCCGCGGTGAGATAACTAAGTTTTCCACCGGCCGCTTGGTCAATGGATCGCTTGGTGGGGAAGTTGACATGATCATAGAAAATTTGGACTTGGAGCCAAAGATCAATGCCGTGATGAGGGACTTTATGAAGTAAGTCCTTGAATCGAGTCCATGCTTCGTAGAGAGATTCACCTTGACGTTGTTGGAACATCAAGATGTCATTCCTAAGCTTAGTGGTTCTCCCCGGTGGGAAAAATTGAGCAAGGAAGCGATAGGTAAGATCATCCCAACTTGAGATGGAGCCGGCGGGAAGTCGCTCAAGCCAATTACTAGCTTGGTCCCGTAGAGAGAATTGGAAGAGACGCAGGCGCATGGTCTCCCGAGTAGTAGCATCAAGGTCGATGGAATCGACAATTTTGAGGAAATCCCTCAGATGCTGATTTGGATCTTCGGAACGAAGTCCATGGAATGCACATCCGTTTTGCACCAACCGGATGGTGTCGGATCGCAGGGTCGTAGTTTGGGCTTGGTCGGGAAGCTCAATGGTGTTCCTATAGCCTGAGTGGCTTGGTCTCGAGTATTCACCAAGAGTACGGGCTCTTGGCGGGTCAATTGGTGGTGGGTTGATGAATGGTGGGTGATTATCACCTTCCATGATGAAAAGTGATGGGGTTACGAACAAAGGTCACGAAGAAGGGGGATAGACTAAGAGGAAGCTAAAAATGAGAAAAAAAGTTTACTTGATAGGAATCAAGTAAAGAAACCTAAACGATGTGGACTACTAACTAGCTATTCTATTCCCCGGTAGCGGCGCCAAAAACTTGATAACGCTACACGCGTCGTTCGGGGTCAAAGGAACTTCCTTTTTGTCGAGCAAGTTTTTCAACACCCTAGGCAGTGAACCTAATCGTTGTAGTGTAGTATTAGGGTAAGCCACGGGTATTGATATCGTTCTCTAGGGGAATAGGAATGCTAGTGAGAAGTTACTACGCTAAGGTTGTGGTTGAGGAAGATTATTTTTTATCTTTTTATAATTTTTTAGGAAAGGAAAGGTACGAATATCGGGGTTTAAATTTGGTGGGGGGGGGTTGGTATTGCTACCGATTACTCTACTTATCTAATTATCTAATCTAAGGTGTATGTAGTCTATGTCTAATTAATGTGTGCTCGTATGATAGTTTAAAGATGTGTTTACTTAGGTTTTACTACTCCTTAATTATCTCCTATTGGTGGTTGAATTGTCACGTCCTTATTCCTAGTTACGTTGTGTGTCTAAGGTTGTAGGGTATGCGTTTCTCCCTAACTCTTTGAACTTACCAAAGGGTCTCGTCTACAAAACCCACTAGGGATAATAAACTCTTACTCTAAGGCACTCTTTGGATGGTTTAGCTTACAACTACTCAAGGAGTCATATTCTAAGGTTCACAAAGATTTAATCAAGCATTAAGTACACAACGAATGACCTATCACATTACTAGATCATTAGTCAACTAAGATAAGAAACAACCAATCAATATTCAATAATTAAGTTTCATATTCCCTAAGCAAACACACAAGTAAATTAGCCGGACATGGAAAACATGCAAGCATACACACAAATAATCAAAGACATAATTGTATTAATGAAGTAAAACAATTATCTTGGTGTAAGATAGGGTTTGGAACCCTAAAATACTGTACAAGACAGCCTTGGTTCGGTTTAGGTTTTTACTCCAAAAGACTACACACCAAATACTGAAAAATTCGGATTCTATATATAATGTTACATATGCGACGGCGTCACCTTATGTTTTGTGACGCCGTCGTATCGCCGTCATTAGGGTTTCGTCTTGGCCACGTTAGACTTGCGACGGCGTCACCTTATGCTTGTGATGCCGTCCTCTTCAGCTTCTGACGCCGTCTGGATTACATCTAGGCCGTCTGAGTTGCGACGACCTACTCTTTTATAACTTGACGTCGTCACTTGAAAATGGGAGTTTTGGCTTCTGTCCCGTCACAAAGATCCTCCGACGGCGTCACAATTAACACCTGACGCCGTCACCTTATGTTTTCAGCAGCTTTGAGTGTCTCGATTCTGACTTTGGCCATTTTCTTCGTATAATCGCGCCATTTCGTCCAAATAAGTGCCATTCCAGCATTTTGCCTTCAAGAGACCTAAAAAGTGAAAAGGAACGATATTAAGCAATAACGGATACAAAAGTGATCAAATAAGGGCTTAAACGACCCCTCAAAAATGTACCTTTTAAAACCTTATCACATGACATCATGCATGAAGTCATGTTGGGTACTATCCATGGACCATGACCCATGACCCATGATCCAATGTCTAAATACATTACTTCTTGTATAACCCATGGTTCATAACCCATAACCCATGACCCGGTTTGCAAACTAAAATCCGGACTTATGCTGACCCAGATGCCGGATCCCTTGGATTGCACTAGCCGGATCCCTCCGTGGGAACAGGGGAACAGTAGAGAAATTTTCCTATAAATAGTGAGCTATTTCTCTCTTACAACTCATCCTTTTACACATACTCTCTCTTAGTATTGTAAACTGTTTAACCTCAGATCCAAAGGATCTTTCTATGTAGTTTTGTGTTTGTGTGATTCTCTAGGTTCCTCTTAAAGGCGAGATCACCACCTCTTGAAGTCGAGCAAGCTCAAGTCCATGGTTGCCAAGCTTCGTCATCATCAAGACTACTGAAGTTATCTTGTTGATAGTTCTTTCCTCCCTCATTAGAAGTGTTGTGTCGAAGGCCTTAGTGAAAGGTGCCGAAGGTCTGTGTCAAAGGCATTAGTGAAAGGTGCCAAAGGTTCATGTCGAAGGCATTAGTGAAAGGTGCCAAAGAGTCAAGTCGAAGGCATTAGTGAAAGGTGCCAAAGGGTCGTGTCGAAGGCATTAGTGAAAGGTGCTGAGGGAGTACACTCGATATGGTGCATCGATGTACAAGATAGATAGGTTGGGTTAAAGGATATTGATATCCTTTATGTTGTTGTAATAAGGAGTGTGTCTCCTTTGGGGTTGTTGTATATTGGTGTAGTGTTGGGTAGTAGTTCCTCCTTTGTAATGGAACTCGGTATCTAGCCTTGTACCGGATAAAGTGTAGGCGACGTTGTGATAGGTTTGGTTCTACCTCGTGGAAGAACTCGGTGTCTAGCCTTGTACCAAATAAAGAGTAGGCGACGTTGTGAAGGCTTCTCCGCCACATTAAGGAGCTTGTGTTGTGTAGTGCTTACGAACTCTCAAGTGGGGAACTCGGGGAGTGGAGTAGGGCAAGGAAGGTGTCCTTGTAGCCGAACCACTATAAATACTCGTGTTGTGGTTTTGTGTTTCTTACTCTTTATCTTTGCTTTACTTACTTATATACTTTATCTATCATCATCCAATACACACATTCAATAGATTGACATAAGTTGATCCTAAATAGTTTAAAACAAAGTTTTAATCGGTAAAACTATTCAACCCCTCCCTTCTAGTTTTCCACATATACCACTACACTTTGATATTTTATTACAAGGCTTTTTTTATGTACCTTGGCTCTCTATCTTATTTCTCGTCTTATACAAGATTATATTACAAGTTACCACTAACATTTCTTTGTAGGTATTATATTTTCTCACTTGATGCCGAAATCTAGGGGGAGCTACCGTCAAGGGGAGCTAGTGCTTTGTGAATCATACTTATTTTTATTCCACACTTTAGTTCTTCACTAGGTTCACTTTTTGTTTCGAGAAAAAGGGGGAGAAGAAGTAAAACTTTCATATATTTTCAAAAAGATCATCTAATCTTAAGTTTTACTAATCATAACGTTATGTTTTGTCATCAACAAAAAGGGGGAGATTGTTAATACAAATAAACCGTAAAAATGTTTATTCATATTTAGCGATCTCGTTATGTTTTGTTGATAATAAATATAAAGTTATCATAAGTAAAATTATAAGAATACATGTTATTTTTGCAAAATATATACATTTGGTCATTCACATAAAATGTTGTAATAATTCATTTGTTGTAATAGTTTATGTAATAGGATGGGTAATATCCAAGACCCATGACCCATAACCATGGAGCTAATCCATAACCCATGACCCATTGCATGACATCATGCATGAAATCATGTTGGGTATTATCCATGACACATGACCCAATGTCCATGACCCATGACCCAAGAACCATGACCCATTGTCTAGATACATTGTATCTTGTTGGGTAACAATGACCCAAAGTCCATGACCCATGATTCATACCCATAACCCATAACCCGGTTTGCAACCCAAAATCCGTATTGGTACAACCCATACTGCTGGATCCCTAAGATTGCATTGGCCGGATCCCCCAATTGAGGGATCCGCCGGAACCGGGCTACAGAAGGCTTTTTGTGCCTATAAATAGTGAGCCATTTCTTCATTGTTAATCACCCTTTTTCGTACAACTCTCTCATATATTATCTCACACTTCTAACCTGTGATCACTTGATCAATCTAGTAGTTCTTCTTTCTTTTGTTGTGATTCTCATATAGGTCCTTCTCAAAGGAGAGATCACGATATACTACAAGTCATCCAAGCAAAGGGTCTTTGATTGATTTGTCCATCCACAAGATTTCTATAGCAAGATCTTGTATTTCATATTTCACATAGTTGTTGTGTAATAGTTGTATTGGTTTGGTCCACCATGCTAAGGACTCGGTATTTAGCTTTGTACCGGAAAAAGTGTAAGCGACGTTGTGATGCTTCTCCGCCGTGTTGAAGGAGCTTGTTAACATAGTGCTTGAACTCTCGAGTGGGGAACTCGGGGAGTGGAGTAGGGAAAGGATGGTGTCCTTGTAGCCGAACCACTATAAATCACTTGTGTTGCTACTCTGTATCCTTTACTTTACTTGCTTTCATTATTTACTTTACTTATTGCTTTACACTATCTATCCATCCATACGAATTCACATAAGATCAAATCTAAATCTTTAAAACTTAAATTAAAATCGGTAAAAATATTCAACCCTCCTTCTAGTTTTCCACAGTTATCAACCCTAATTCATTAATACATACATGTTTTATGTGATCTTCAGTGTGGCAGGTTTACTCAATATAGTTTTTATCAATAAATATTGTTCAGATTGGTAAACTTTTTGTGATAATATGTCTTAAACTGTGATTACAATTATATTATTATCGATATCATGCAGATACCTTCTTTTGTAATTGGACTTTACCATGGAAATCACTAAAACAAATAACAAAGAAACAGTCAATGACAATGAGGCCAAATTATCAAATAACATTGATTCAAATATGAAAGTTAATGGTACAGATTCAGTTTTTCAAGTTAAAGATACAAAGAAAATAGATAATATTAATGTTGTTGATGCTGAGCTACAAGGTGTTGAAGATTCGAGAAAAAGTATAAAGTGGAAATGGTTGGGGATGGTTCGATTGCGACTCTCTTTATTATAAAAATAATGATTTCGGTCCAACAAATCCTATGCATTTTTTTGTTACCGTCCGACATGTTATGGGTATTGTCAATGTGAGTGCATGAACAATGAATGTAATTGCCTAATAAATGTTTTCAACATTTCATCAGAAGAAGACGTATTTATACGTGTTATGAATTTTGTTATTATCGAATTTTGAAAAAACATTGGTTTATGTTCAGAATTTGTCTTTTTCCAGGCTCAAGCGAATTGGGAAAAAAACTACAAAAACATACGGAACTTAAAGCCGTTGATATAATTGAGAATTAACCGAAGCCAAAAAGAACTAAAAAAAATGAACAAGATGATAGTTAATTTTTGATTTTAAACAATTATATTATGAATTTTTTTATTTGTGTTTTGGATTGCATATTAGAATTCTATCATGGATTTGTTTATGTTTGTACTTGCACAATCTGATTCTATATATTTAATAAATTAAAACTTATCTAACAAAAATTAAAATTCTATATATTTAATAAATTAAAACTAATCTGACAAAATTAAAACTAAAACCCCGTGCGTGCACGTGGGTCTAAAACTAGTAATATAAAAAGGTTTTTCTTTTAAAACATAAAATTGAGTAATGTTTAATTCATAAATTACCTCTTTAAATATTGAATTTGACTATTTTATTTATTTTCTCACTTAAATGCTTTTAAAAATAATATTTGAAATAACTGCTATAAAAATATTTTTAATTTCTAAAATTAATGTTGTTTTTAAAATTACTCAATCTTAACTATTTTTTTTTCACAAATTCATCATAATCCTTTTCTCAATTTCGATTCATATTTCAATCTCAATTTGTTAAAGTGGAATTGGTATGATGTTGTTGTCATCTCGGAATATAATGAAAACTTGGCAATGTCAATTGTTAAATGTTGTACAAAATACTTATTCACAATATCTCAACTATAGCTATTATAAAACTAAATTAAGTTTTAACATTAAAGATAAAATACGTTATACCACATCAATAAAATGCTACTTTTCTATAAGATTTTATCTTAATAAAAAGGTATTGAGGAACCCGAACTTCTTCTTTCATTTTAGATTAATAAGGGGCTAGTTAGGGAGGAAATATCGATGGCCCGGAGCGAGCCCCCCATAGAGGCAATTGAAGTTGGTGAGCCGTATGATGGGCAACTATCTCTTGCGGTTCGGAAGAAACATCGACTAGAAAAGAAGATATTACTACAAAGACATTAGTGAAAAATCCAGAGCAAAGCTTAGTCAAAATCCGTCCTTCGGCTACCTTGGATCAAGGGTAGAGATAAGTAGGCTAAAGTATTTTTAGCAAAATCCAAACAAAGGTCCGTTTCTTAAACAAATGGTCCAAAAGTGTCATGGTCATTCATTTGTTTATTACTCGTATTAGGCCATGTTATACATATCTTTTGTCTTACAAGAAACGTACAAAAAAGTATAAAAATATGTTTTCTTATCCCCTAGTTTACAGTACAATACTCCCTCCGTCCCAAAATATAAGTCCACTTTAGTGTTTTTGATTGTCCCAAATTTAATGTCCATTTTCATTTACAACCAATCAAAATGCTTCAAATTGGTTAAAATGAATTTTTATTGGTTAACATTGTAAGGGCCCCACTTTTCTTAAACTTTGTGAAATATAAAAGTGGACATATAATTTGGGACGGAGGGAGTACAATTTTTTATTAGTTTCTGTTATGTATTTTTTTGTCAATTTAATACTTTTTAATTGTAAAATTTTATATTTTTTATTCCTCACTTTCCGTTTTACAGTTTTATGATAAAAATAATAATAAAGAAAATAAAATAAATAAAACCCCAAAAGCCCACGTTGTTATGTATCATTGATTAAATTTAATGTGTACTATTTAATTAAACTTATTGATAAAAAAAAAGTGATAGAAAGTATACCAATACACTCACGTTGTTATATATCATTGATTTCATTGTTGTTTCTTTTAACGAAACAAGTATTGTTATTTTTAAATGACAAATATTGTTTTTTAACGACTCATATGTTTTTTTTTTATTTGAACGACTCAAATATTATTTCTTTTTTTTTAATGACTCAAATTTTTTTTAACGACTCAATATTATTTTTAAATAATAAAATCTTAAATAGGTCCAAGATATATTAAAGACACACAAAGAAGATTGAGGGAGTGTGTATGCTAAATTTTCAGTATAATAAAGTGGTTCAAGATTATTATTTTATAATAAATAGGGGTGTATATATACGATATTTTGTATTATAGGGCCTTTTAAAATGTAGCACGATTTATTTAAGGGTGATGTTATTGGTATCTTTCTTGACCAGTTTTACCTTCTATTGAAAGACATTTTTTATCGTTTTTTGTTCCGTATTTTTTGTCTTTTAATATTTTTTGTCTTGTCAAATTTTATATATTTTGTGGAAAACTAGAGGTGGGGTTGAATAGTTTCACCGATTAAAACTTGGTTTTAAACTATTTAGATCGACTTATGTCAATCTAGTTGAACGTGTGTGTTGGATGTTGATAGACAAACGTATAGATAAATGAAAGCTAAGATAAAGAGTAAGAAGCACAAAACCACAACGCGAGTATTTATAGTGGCTCGGCTACAAGGACACCTTCCTTGCCCTACTCCACTCCCCGAGTCACCTACTCGAGAGTTCGTAATCACTACACAACACAAACTCCTTGTGGCGGAGAAGCTTTTACAACGTCGCCTACTCTTTATCCGGTACAAGGCTAGACACCGGGTTCTTCCACGAGGTAGAACCAAACCTATCACTACGTCGCCTACACTTTATCCGGTACAAGGCAAGATACCGAGTTTCATTTACAAAGGTGGAACTACTACCCAACACTACACAACTCCTATCACAAAGGAGATCTACTCCTTATGACAACATCAACAAGGATATCAATATCCTTTGACTCAATACAAATCTATCTTGTACATCGACACACCATATCGAATGTACACCTTAGGCACCTTTCACTAATGCCTTTGACTCAACTTCTAGGCACCCTTCACTAATGCCTTGTGACTTGACTTCTAGGCACACTTCACTAATGCCTTTTGACTTGACTTCTAGGCACCCTTCACTAATGCCTTCAACACGGACTTTCGGCACCTTTCACTAATGCCTTTACTTTGACTCTTCGACACTTTTCACTAATGTCATCGTCTTGACCCTTTAGACATATTTCACCTATGTCTTCGACACTACACTTATAATGAGAAAGAAAAGAACTATCAACAAGATACCATTAGTAGTCTTGATGATGACGAAGCTAGGCAACCTATGGACTTGAGCTTGCTCGACTTCAAGAGGTGGTGATCTCGCCTTTAAAAGGAACCTAGAGAATCACACAAACACAAAACTACATAGAAGATCACTTGGATCTGTGGTTATAGCGTTTACAACACAAAGAGAAAATATGTGTGAAAGGGGGTGAGTTACAATGAAGAAATGACTCACTATTTATAGACAAAATATTGTTACTGTTCCACGGATCCCTTACTTGAGGGATCCGTCCAGTGTAAATTGGGGGAACCGTGGGATGCTCCTCTTTGCCCATGGGTTTTGGGTCATGGGTCATGGGTATCCAAGTAAATACAATGTATCTAGAATATGCAATGTATCTAGTCCATGGGTTATGGGTTAGCTCCATGGGTTATGGATAATACCCATCATGACTTATGCATGATGTCATGCAATGGGTTATGGGTTATGGACTTTGGGTTTTACCCAACTATATTCAATGTATTTAGTCAATGGGTCAAATACTTAAACTTCTACCCATTATATTACCCATTATAATACATACTAATTATGTATATATCTACCCAATATGTAAACACTAGTTGTTATACATATGTATTACTAAATCATGAAAACACGATTACTTGTTTAGTGTTTTATGTGAAAACGTAAGTGTGTTAGTAAACTATTGGCTCAAACCATTTACGTATTTTATTTGTTTCGTTAAAATAATTTTACGTTTGTTATCGACAAAACATTAGAAGATCGTAAAATATAAATAAACGTTTTTACGGCTTATTTGTATTAACATGTTTTGTTTCGTACTTTTAAATCCGTAGTTTCATAATAAAAATAAAATTATAAAAATAGAGAAAAAAGTTAATAAAATTAAGTAAAAGTAAGAAAGTACAAGGGTATTAAAATCATTTCAGGAGTTATGTGTAACTTGTCCTTTTACAATATTTGATTTTGTGAAGTTTTTTCAGAAGGAATTGTATATATATCTCTTTAAAAATTCAAATTTGCGTTTATATTCAACTTAACTTTATAATTACATAATCCTCCCAAAAGTTTAAAAATAGCATATATATCCAACTTAAACTTATAATTACATTTATATCATTTCAAAATCTTAAATATGTCATATATAATACACCATTTTATTGTAAATTTACTTTATCAAATATACATATATAACAATCATGATATCTATTATGATATATAACAATCATGATATCTATTATGAGTTTGTTTCATTTATTCGTATTGTATATGAAATAAAATGTTTTTTAGGTTAAAATATTGTCTTAATATATTGTTTTTGTTTGTCTAGTTCATTTTGAACCTCATGACATCATACCCTTGAAACAAATATTGTTATTGCTATTTTTAATATTATAATTATCACAATTTAGAGTTTAAAATTTAATTAAATAATTATTTTGATATATATGGCATATTAAAGGTTTAGAAACGATATTTATGCAATTACGAAAGTTTAGAAAGGACATATATGCAATTAGTAGTTTAAGTTGGATATATATATAATTTTTGAGCTTTTGAAATAATATCTATGTAATTATAAGTTTAAGTTGAATATATATGCAATTTAAGCTTTTAAAGATATATATTGCAATTCCCGCTTTTCTTTATGTCCTTTTAACATAGATAACACAAAAGTTCTTTCTTTAGCAAAAACGAAAGCGATTCAAACAATTCCACTCATTTAATATCCTTTTGGTGTCATTAACATCCATATCGAATTCTCTACAAAAAAAAAAGAAAAAGACTCTCGAAAGGAAAGACTTATCTATCTAATGAATGGGGGTCTGCTGATCTAAGCATAAATAGATATTATGTTATCGTAGGTGGACGATATCAACCGGATGGTATCAATGTATCATAGTACTTAAATAATCTATCTACAACTCTCGCAAAACTCATAATATTTCCCAATTATACTTGTGAATAGATTCGGTTCAAATATGCTATAAGATTAAAAAAAAAAAAAAAAAAAAAAAAAAAAAAAAAAAAAAAAAAAACAAAAAACTTAGGATTTCTAAGGCCACGTGTTCAAATCAACTCGTTTAGTAGGTTGTTAATTTGTTATTAGTCTGGCGGTAATAGTGACCATGATCATCATCGTCAACTCAATGTCACGTCAGCTTCTCTCTCCTCAATCAACATCACCACGACATATTGTAATAACATAACCAACATCACCACCCATATATATACCCCACTTAAACACAACTATACCCCACAAAAAATCAAAATCACACACACTCACACCTCCCACAACTCGGTCTTGGCAACGACCAAGTTCTCCCTAAATAACACCTAAGATGTTTCAATCGAGAGTGACGCTAATAGAGTTGGAAGCGTTGATGGGGTGCCACCTAGGCACAAGACGCCTCTTGCGTCTCTTATTACCAGTAGTCTTCAGTAAATATACAAACTTCCTTCAAATTATTACGTAATCATTTAATCATATTAACTCACTTATCTCTGGCTTAATCAAAGTAATTAATGAATTGAACTATCACTCAATTTTCTCATGAACTCCTAGGTAGAATTAGAAAGTACAAGACATATGTGAGTAATCATAGATAATTTGAAGGTAAACAATAGATCTTAGGGCAAAAGTATAAATTTGTCATAGACAAATATCTACTACTTTAACTGACTTATATGATTACGGTTACACATATTTTATTGGGAATATGATATATTTTTATTTACGAGTAAACTACACCATTCGTCCTTGTGGTATACGTTGACCATCAAGTATCGTCCTTTGACCAAAAAAATTGCACCGTTGGTCCTTAATTGCGAAACGTTACTCAGCGTTGGTCCTTCGCATTAACGGCACACACTAACCCTCGTTATGTTGTCACATGTGAACTCCACCTAAGGGTATTCAGGTCATTTTACCACTTTCTTCTTCCTCCATCAACCCATCTTTATCATCCTTCTTCACAACCACACTAACAATACCATAATCAATTCATCATCATCATTTCACCACCGCCATCACCATTATCACCATAAATCATCATGAAACACAAAATCCATTTCCAAATCTCATCTTCACCCATTACACTCAATATCTTCATCCACCCACTCAAAAACATATTAACAAAACCCCTAAACACCAAAATATCATCTTCATACCTGCTAAAACATAAGAGCACCACTAAAACTAAAAACCAAAAAAAAAACAACGCATTCTTTCTTCCTTATAAATATTACCAAAAAAAATCACTTCCCCCAGTTCATTAAAAACACACAATCAACACATATGAAAAACCTACTATATAATTAATCAAAATGAAGATAATTTATTTATTAAACAACTAAACCCACTTCAAAATCAATTAAAAAATAAACACCAGCTACGATTCACCAACAGTTCTTCCATGGTTTTCTTTATTCTTTTCTGAGTAACATTCTTCCATGGTTTTCTAAGTAACATTCTTTTCTGAGTAACATTCTTTTTTTATGTGAATATTCCATTGTAGCTTTCTGAAAAACCCACTAGCTGATGTTTGTATACATACAGTTGATGATGAATGTGGCCATCTGGGTTAATTAGTGGCAAACCTAGGAAGATTATGTTAGGATGAATGGGCTTGATATATGATGGAAAAAATCGTCTGGCCACCACCATCCTTCTCAGTCACCGCCGTCGACACATACCACCCACCGTCGAGCGGTGCCACCATCGTCGCCTGTCGGATCCTTTAATCCACCACTATCTTTATCAAAAACCATACAATGGTGGGACCCACAATCCAATAATCTATCAAATAATTAGAATGACATAAGTGCTTGAATAGATCCAACAACCCTTTTTCTTCAATATTTGGTACAAGGACAACAGGTTTATTCCCATAAATATCAGCCAAGTTAACATCAGCTGAAGCTTCAAGTAAAAGCTTAACAATCATAACTCCGTTATGAGACCCACCCGCTGCAGCGCAGTGTAGCGCTGCAGCGCCATCAGAATCCGAAGATTTATTGACATCAACTTTCTTGACCCTATCTTCAACCATGATAGAATTTAGTCTAGACTTTGTGACTTTACACATGAAAAGATGTTGTGATATGTTTGTAAAATGATGAATAAAATGGTTTTTGATGAAGAGAATGAGTTGTGGTTATAGGCTATTTATATGGTGTTGCATATAAAGGTACAAATATTGGGGGAATACACGCTAATGGAAGGAGCGGAGGAAAGTGTTACTTTTCTTCTTCTTTGTTTCTTTAGTCAAAGTCAAACTTTTCAACACTGAATGAGTATTACTCGTATACAAGGGGTACAAGGACCAAAATACCCTCACATGGGTATCACGTGTTGTCACTTAACGCCCGTTACTCAGTCCAGTTAGAGTGAGGGACCAACGCTGAGTAACGTTTCGCAGTTAAGGACCAACGGCGCAATTTTTTTGGTCAAAGGACGATATTTGATGGTCAACGTATACCACAAGGACGAATGGTGTAGTTCACACTTTATTTACTTATCTCTCCATTTCATTTTCTATCTCTTTTACTTATTCCAATTCATTTGTTTAGTATAGTGTGCACTGATGTGACCTTTCGACATTATGGATACATCAGACTAACAGTGAAAGTCATTATTCTTATGCACAAAATCACTTTAGACTCTCACTTGTGCAAAGAACAAGAAGTGATAAACTTTCACTGTCAAGAAGATGCTCCTAGTCCATAGCATTCAAGACATACCAGCTAGGGGTGAGCATACGACCCGAACGGATCGGACCGACCGACCGAGACCGGACTGGATCGGACCGACCACATTCGGTCCGGTCCGCGGTCTCGGCTTTTGGGCTAATTCGGTCCTCGGTCCGGTCCGGTCCGGACCAAAACCAACGAATTTAGGCTAATTTGGCCTTTTTGGACCGGACCGACCGAAGGACCGACCGGACCGACTCGGACCGAGACCGGACCGACCACATTCGGTCCGGTCTCGGTCTAAGATTTTTTCTGAAATCAGGTCTCGGCCCTGTCCGGTCTGGTTTTTGGACCGTGCACACCCCTAATACCAGCTAATTGAAACCAATTAAATACCCATGTAGTAATTTTCATACATCAAAAAGTCTAGCTGAATTACAAGTATATGACTATGTTTTTTTTGCATTTGCGATATTTTGGAAACTACAGACAAGGATATGTTAATCTCGCAATACTTTCATCCTTTCTTGTAATCGAAATGCTTCCCAAAGTGTGCGTCGAAACTTGTCGCATGGCCATGCTATCATAATTCGACTCACCAAAAGGGGCTAGGAAAAATATATTCTCTTGCTTACCAGCAATAGTTCCAAACTTGCCATCTCGAAAAATTATAATATCCTATTACATTTCCTATCTGCCCGGTAATAGCCCTTATGGATGCACATTTACGAAACACAGTTTGACCACTCAGTTTCAGACTGGTCAATATGCGAATACTATATATTCTCATGTCTTTAGGATAGTACACCACAATATGAGAATGCACGTAACTTAATAATTCATGTGACCGCTTCTCGATTTTGGTCAAGTCTAATATTCGCCTCACACAATGCATGTGAAACACTTAGCTGGCGATTTTGTAATGTTGATCAACACCTTTCTGTTGCGTTTTTGGAAATAAAAGAAAATAGATACAACAAATGATATATCATAACTTCGTTATGGTACTAGTCATAAGAGCCTTAGGTGTGGTAACCTAAGGTTAAACCTTAACATTTGCCACGTCAGCGTCACATCAGCTTTAACATTTCACCTTAACTTAACAAAAAAACACTCTTTATCATAACATTCCCAAGTTAAACCTTAACTCAAATATTTTCAAATTCAACCCCTAAACTAAAATAAACACTTCATTTATTAAAAAACATATCATTAATTCTTAAACATATTACAATACGAAATATAAAATAATTAAAAAAAATTACAACGAAAAAAAAATAACGAAACATAGCAAATACTTATTCATCATCCTTACTCTCTTGTCGTTCAAGATGGCTTTGCCAAACATGCTCCATAAGGTATATTTGGAGTTGAGTATGCGTTTCTCGGTCGCGTATTTCTTTTGCCTTGCGACGGTGAGTATCACATCTTTCGACCCACCTTTGTTGCCTCATACGTGCTGACGGATCCACCCACATTTAGTTATAGTCACGTAATGCAAATTTTTGATCTTTTAAAATCATGTTATGCAAAATAATGCAAGAACACATGATTCTACGTATCTTGACAATTTCCATTTGACGTATCGGTTGTTGTAGTATACCCCAACGTCCTTGAAGCACACCAAAAGCACGTTCAAGATCCTTTCGGGCACTTTCTTGTTTCCTTTTAAAATAAGTATGTTTTTCGTCAGTTGTTGACGAGAAGGATTTGACGAAAGTTGCCCACTGTGGGTAAATTTCGTCAGCCAAGTAATACCCCTGTTCATAACCTAGTTCCATTAACCATATAAGGGGCTCTTAGGGCAATGTCAGCAAGAATGTCGTCGAATAACGGAGAGCTGTCTAAAACATTAATATCGTTATTCGCCCCCGCCATCCCAAAAAATGCATGCCAATCCATAAATCTTGAGAAGCAACAGCTTCAAGTATAATTGTTGGGTATTTTTTATCACCCCTACTAAATTGCCCTTGCCAAGCCACCGAACAATTTCTCCATTCCCAGTGCATACAATCAATGCTACCAAGCATTCCCGGAAAACCATGACACTCTTCATGTCGTTGATAAATATTTTGAATGTCGGCCCATGTTGGTTTTCTTAAATACTCCGACATAAAAAAATCAATAACGCATTTGTTAAAATTATCAAGACAATCACGCGAATTATGCTCACCCATTTGCAAATATTCATCAAACGCATCGGGTGAGGCGTCGTACGCCAATTGGCGTATGACAGACGTACACTTCATAAGAACACTTAAACTCATTCGACCCGTACAATCGGGTGATTGGCTAAAGAATTTAAAATGATCTGGAATATTTTCGGAAGTATAAGATTCAATACCTTAGACTATTTGCAGAAATAGTTTCCGGCTCATACGAAATCTTCTTCGAAAATTCCGGTTCGAATACTTACAACCTTGAATGAAATAGTCGTTACGCAAACGTTCTTATGCAAGCTCACGTTCACGATATACATGGGTACGAGTTAAGCGAGGTTAAGTTGCTTCTTAGATTCAACTGTTGCGGATACTCGTACGCGGCCATCATATGTTCGAAGTTAGTTTCGTCATCAACGTCTGACCATTGCTGAGGTAATTCGTCAATTTGATTCGGATCTATTGTGAATGAACAAGGTTTTTTTTTGTTATAGAGAGGAAGTATATAAACTTGAATTTGAATTATGGAAGTGTGAAAAAATGATGTTTTATTTGGGTATTTATAGTGGTAAAATAATGGTTTTAATTTTTTTTAATTCAAGCTACCCGTTTGAAACCGGGGGGGGGGGGGGGGGGGGGGGGGGTTGTGTAAAATGATTTTTTTAAACCCAACGGCTACTTTTTTTTATGCTACATTGCCTTTAACGCAGCGTTATGCTAGTAACTGTGCCTCGTTAACGTGGGTGTAACGTTGGTGACGGTGTGGGTAACGTGGGTTAACGCTAGGGCGTTAACCTCTAACGTGCCTATAGAGGTTATTACCGTTCGCTCTAATAGTGACCATTACCCCCACCCTCATGTCAGTGACATATCACCATTTATCACATCATTAGTCACCATCATCATCACCTTTAACCTTTAATGGCATCACCATTAAAAATATCTATTATATACAAACATATCTCACAAGATACCTTACACACAATTACAAAAAATAAGATAAAATAAAATGCTGAGGGTGGTCACCATAAAACTAGTCACAATAGTGACCATTCCCCACACCTTCACATCATCATTCAACATATCACCACTCTCCTCACCTTTAAGCTCTAATAGTCATCACCATTAAACAAACTCACTTTATACAAAATCCTCACACACACTCATAAATAATTAAAAAAAAAAAAAAAAAAAAAAAAAAATTGGTGAGGCCAATGGATATGGTGAGGCCTTACTCATCATGTAAAGGTTACTGTTCGAAACTATAAGCCTCAAATAATATTAAGTAAAACTTAAGCGATGATGTTAAATCGAGGGTAATGGTGGGTGACCCATCACCTCAATCCTCAATTACTCGCGGACTCATGTTTTATATGTTGGTTTGGTGGTACTAATGGATTTAATGATGTGTTAAATGACGATAGACGCTAATGTAGATGTTGTGTATTTAGTGAACATTACTTGGAGCCTTTATTATCACATAGTGTACATGTAATAAAACCAAAGGTTTGATATTTTTCATTAATTACCCGGATTAGACATTTAAGAAAGGGGAGATCTTTGGTTTAATAAATGTAAATGTAAATACTAGGAGTAATAAAGAATAGTTTGGTCCGTACTCTGACAAAGACCACTGAAGGATGGTGTCACATGCTCTCCTGTCATCATCAACATCTCACAATAACAATAGTACTAATAATCAACGGTCTTCTTCTTCTTCTCTTCTTCTTCCTGTGTACGGCCCTGATCTCACACTCTTGTTCATGTCGGGTCGGATCTTCCCTATATAACCCACTTCATTTCTCACTTGCCCTCTTCTTTTTTCCAACTTTTTATGAATAAATAAATATGGGTCTTTGGGGGATAATAATGCATGTTCATGTTTTGTGCTTTAGAGTTAAGAAGAAAAGATTGTGTTAATTAATAAAATCAAATCATGTTTTTCTTTTCTAAGGGTTTGTCTAGTTCAAGGTTTTTGGTTTCTTAAAATAAAATATTTTAAAGTTAAGGTTTAGATTTTAGGATAAAAATGAAGCTTTCAACATCAGGGTCTGGTCAGCAGCTTCAAGAAGGTAGTAGTAGTTTTATCATATCTTTTGTTTTTTGACTTTATATTCTTCTTATGTCCTTTTCATAGTTTATGACAAATTAATCTAGTATTTTTTTTTTTTTTTAAGTTAAAGACGAGTCCATGTGGATTAATTTATTGTTTCTTTGTTTATTTAAGGAGAAAAGAAATGTTTGAATTCGGAGCTATGGCATGCTTGCGCTGGCCCTCTTGTTTCGCTACCGACATTAGGCTCTCGCGTTATTTATTTCCCTCAGGGTCATAGTGAGCAGGTGCTTAATTCATCTTGATTTTTGAATATTTTTTTAATGAGTGGTGTTTGATTCGATTTGGTAATGTGAACTAGGTTGCTGCCACCACGAATAAAGAAATTGATGGTCATATACCAAATTATCCTAGCTTGCCTCCGCAATTGATCTGCCAACTTCACAATGTCACAATGCATGTAAGTTGGTTGATGTCATTAGTTTTATATGGTTAAAGGTGAAAGAAAGACTGATTATTATTGTAATTTCAGGCAGATGTTGAAACCGATGAAGTGTATGCCCAAATGACATTGCAGCCATTGACTGAGGTACAATCGTTGGTTAAAGTTACAATGTGGATTTATATAGTTATAAGAAGGATTGATTTCAAATGTTATTTGTGTGTAACGTGTTGTCAGCAAGAGCAGAAGGATACGTTTCTTCCTGTTGAATTGGGTGTACCGAGTAGACAGCCAACAAATTACTTCTGCAAGACGTTAACAGCTAGTGACACAAGTACTCATGGCGGATTCTCTGTTCCTCGGCGTGCTGCTGAGAAAGTTTTTCCTCCACTGGTAATGCTGCCTGCTCCATCATATGCTTATCTTCTGAAAGTTTCGTGGATCAGATTAGCATGTTCTTTCTTTGCTTTTTCAGGATTTTTCTCAGCAGCCACCTTGTCAGGAACTCATTGCAAGGGATCTCCATGACGTTGAATGGAAGTTCAGGCACATTTTCCGGGGTAAGCTCATAATTCTTTAGTGTTTAAGTACATACCGATTTCTATCAGATAAAATTTAACAAAAAAAACATGTTTGTGAAAAAAGAGATGTTTTGTGAAACGAAAAAAAGGAATAAACGTCTCTTAGAGCAACTTAAGAGAATGCGTAAATAGGGAATTTTAGTTTACTCAGAGATTTGGTTTGATAACCCACACATTAGCATGGTGGATACTCGTACTCATACTCATACTCATACTCCTACTCAACATCTAATCTGTGGCGACGGGCGAGATTAAAGATTGTACAATGGTTTAATAATTTTTGCACCACCGTTCTTGTTTTTGTTTATATTTGTGCTTCTTGTAGATTGTGAGTCTTAATGTTATCTTGAAATTTCATCTCTTTGTTGAAATCCGGACTTAATTGTTTTCCTGGTTCATTTGTTTAGCAAATACAAAATAGTTCATAATGTTTTAACTTTATCTGTATTCAATTTAGCTTGTATATTAGCCAGGTTACAAAATGTTTGGTTATTTGATAATTTCATGTAACGTTACATATTTTCTCCTTCCCATGCAGGGCAGCCGAAGCGCCATCTACTTACAACAGGGTGGAGCGTGTTTGTTAGCGCAAAGAGACTTGTTGCCGGAGATTCTGTGCTTTTTATCTGGTAGTTTTTCAGTTTGATATTAATGACATGCAAGTAGTTAGTTCTAGAAGTGACAAGTTTCCATTCATTAGCCTAAATGGGTACATTTGGGTTGTATTTTGTCTCCAAATGGATGACGGGTAAAATATATACGTAGAACTTAGCTAAATTGGGAAGATTTCGAATGGGTCAGAAGGCTCCTAAATCTTTTATTTAAGAAAAGAAAAAAAATTATATGTTAAAAACGGAAAAAATATATTATTATTCTAACAAAGCAGTTTTAAGATCTTATTCGGTAACTAATAGAAATCTAAAAATTGGACATAGAAGTGTTCGAGGGTCAACAATCAGCCCAACGTGACTTGTATTAAAAGGTACCCCGTTTTTACCCATATCCAAGCCGAATTGCCTGGTTCATATTGCCACTCCTAGGTAGGTCCTTCTAAAGGCTTGTAGCCGTGATTTGTTCCCAAGATTGAGGTGGATGTTAATTTGAAAACTAGGAACGAGAAAAATCAGCTCCTTTTGGGAATCCGGCGTGCTACTCGCCCACAGACCGTGATGCCATCATCTGTTCTGTCCAGTGATAGTATGCATATCGGCCTTCTTGCTGCTGCTGCTCATGCATCCGCCACTAATAGCTGTTTCACAATATTCTTTAATCCAAGGTAGCAACTGAAATATGTGTATTATATTATAAAGTATTCTCTTTAGCTTCTTCTTACAAATGTAATTGCATTCAGGGCTAGTCCATCCGAATTTGTCATACCCCTCTCAAAGTACGTCAAAGCTGTGTATCACACACGTGTTTCTGTTGGGATGCGTTTTCGTATGCTGTTTGAAACTGAAGAATCAAGCGTACGCAGGTATCATTGTTGATTCTTACATGTTATGAACTTCAAATGTTTGTGTTATCTAATGTGGGCAATCTAATGATTAACCATAAGTAGTGAGTTATTAATACTTTATTAACATATTCACCGTGTTATCTTACATGTGCCGTTTAATAATTAACCATAAGTAGGGAGTCATTAATACTACATCTAAAATATTCATCCATAGGTAAGGCCAGACTACTAAATATCTTTAATTTTCAATACATATATATAGATACATGGGCACAATAACTGGCATTGGCGATTTGGATCCTGCTCGCTGGCCTAATTCTCATTGGCGATCTGTTAAGGTAAATCATCTTATTCACTTCTTTATATCAGCTTTACACATTTTTTTCGTTTTTACAAGTGGTCATGTAAGTAAGCTTATATTTCTTGTTTTAGCTATATGGTGTTAACACGAGGGGCAAGCGTTACTCACTGTATAAATGAACAAGTAAATGTAAATATCGACATATCATACAATTGAGGGATTGAGGTTAAATAATTACTGCCTTTTAAAATGTAACTGGATTACATCTTCTGAAGAAAAATTACAAATGAATTTAAAATGGTATATACTTTCATTTTGCTTTGTGAAAATGATTTAGGCTCTTTGGTTTAACCATTCTACGTTTCATGGACACTAATGTGAGGTTGATATAGATAGGGCCTAAAAAATAGTGAAACGAGAATAGGGGAATGTGATATAATTTATTTTGTATCTCAGAGTAGTTGAAACAATCATAAACCACAGAACTATGTGATCAAGCGAGGAAAAGGTAATTGGTTGAAGATATAATTAATTATTGCACTTTCCGTGACTTCCATATATATTTTAGTTTAATTAATATGAACATGTACATTTTCAAAATGTATTTTTGTTGATCATGATAGCAAAGTGAACCCGTTTTTTACATTATACTTGTTAATCATCCATGTTTGTACTTCATACAAAAGAAATCTCTTTATGTAGGTTGGTTGGGATGAATCGACTGCAGGTGAGAGGCAGCCACGGGTATCCTTATGGGAAATTGAACCTTTAACAACCTTCCCTATGTATCCGTCGCTGTTTCCCCTTCGCTTGAAACGACCTTGGTATCCCGGAGCTTCATCTTTTCAAGGTATTGGCCTTAAATTTTATAAGTGTCCAATCTGACCCATTTACTTATAAACAGGTCGCTTTGGGTTGTGTTCTATCTCAAAGTGTTCAAGTTGGGCAGATTATGTTCTTTGTCTCAAAATGATTGAATAAAAAAAATAAGCTAAAAGAGGAATGGATCAAATGGGTTAATTGTCTCACTCAAAGTCCAACTTTTTAATCCATATAACCTAAAATAAGCTTATTCAAAGATATATATTATTGTTAATTTGTTATGATGATTTTTTTTTTTATTCATTAGTATTTACAGAAACGTGTTTGTTGGTAAAATGACCATTTTCAACCTAAATCAGTCTCAACTCCTCTTGCGACGTTTGCTAAATTTAATAACTGGCTCAGAAGGCATAAACTTTCTTGACCCTTCGGCAAACCTAAATCAAGGGACCGTAACCGACCATTCTTATTACTTTTTCTCTTTTCAATTTTGATTCTATGCTTGCAGACAGCAGAGATGACGCAATTAATGGGATGTCATGGTTGAGAGGTGATACTGGCGAACAAGCGCTCAATTCTCTAAATTTCCAGTCCGGTGGCATGTTTCCTTGGATGCAGCAAAGGGTAGATCCGTCATTTCTCCAAAGTAATCTCAGTCAGCAGTACCAGGCGGCACTGGCAGCAGGTTTGCAGACTGGAAGTGGAGACGCCTTGAAACAGCAAATGTTGCAATTTCAGCAGCCCGTTCAATACCTTCAGCAGTCGGGCATCTCGATTCCTCACCACTCAATTCAGCAACCGTTTGTGCATGGTCAAACTCAAACCCAAATGTTGGACCCAAGGTCACTACAGCAACAAGTTAATAACCAAGAGGGACAACAACAGCAGCAAAGTTCATATCCCGATACCTATCAGATGCAAAACGAGCAGTTTCAATCAAGGCAGCAATCGAACGTTCCGGCTCCTTTGTTTCCAAAGACAGATTATATGGAGTCGAGTCCTAAATTTACTTCCAATATCGCCCCATCAATGCAGAATATGTTGGGTTCATTATGCTCAGAAGGGACTAGCAACCTTTCAAATTTCTCAAGAACTAGTCAACTAGTGACACCGGAGAATCAATCTAATCGGCAATCGTGGGTATCAAAGTTTTCTCAACCGCAAGTTACTGCATCATCAACTTCACCATCTGTTGAGCAGCAGGAATCTTCAAGTTTGGATGCTCAAAATCATTCTTTATATGGTGGTCTTAATATCGACTCATCTGGGCTTCTGCTTCCAACACTCGATGCTGATTTGTCCACAATGCCATCAGCATACGTTGGCTACATGCAAGACTCTTCTGAGTTGTTGCAGTCTACAGGACAAATTGACCAACCTAACCATAACCCAAACCGGACGTTTGTCAAGGTGTGAAACCATGATATCTTTAACTGGTAGCAAGTGTGTGTGGTTGTTTAATATTTGGGTGAGTTGACACTCTGGATTTGTGTGATTTGTTGCAGGTTTACAAATCAGGGTGTGTTGGGAGGTCACTAGATATGGCCCGGTTCAACAGTTACCATGAGCTACGAGAGGAGTTGGGTCAAATGTTTGGGATCGAGGGTTTGCTTGAAGACCCTCAAAGATCAGGCTGGCAGCTTGTATTCGTTGACAGGGAGAATGACGTGCTTCTCCTTGGAGACGATCCTTGGGAGTAAGTACCTCAATATTTGAATCTATTGGCTGTTTCTAGATATAATATTTCCGTTAGAGGTACCGAATTTGCGGGTTGGATAACATGTCAGAACGAGTGATATTTTTTATGAAAATAGGTTGGGTTGGTTTAATCCAGAAACACACTTTTTGTTTAAATTTTCTGGTTTTTTAACAAATAAAAAGATAAAGATATAGGAGTATATTATTACTACAACAATCTAGTGTCTATTTCTCTTAACGATTTGATAAAACAACAGAAGGTTTTCTGCATTGAATATACAATTTGGTCTGCTTTGACCCGTATTACTGTCTATTATTAGCTTAAATTTTTTCACTTTATTCATTTGAGATGTCATTAGAGGTAAAGCATATACGAAGGACCGAGTGACCGACTCATTTAGTGGTAATGGGTTGACTTTGCCAACCTCAAGGTCCTGCTTTCTCCTACGTATTTATATGCTTCTTGAATTGGGTTTTGTTATTCTACTAATGTACTCCACCGATCCCATGAAATTGCCCTGAAAAGTGTACTGCTTAAAGCAACTACATATTATCGCAACTTATCGTTATCATTTCAAATGAATCTATGAAATTGATTTAGGTCTACCACATTCCCTTTAATAAAGTTCCCCATTTTAGGTAGCAAGTCAAAACTTACAATATGTGTCTGAGTTGAGGTTTATTAAGAAATTTATGGTTAATTTTATGCTCATTGAGTGTGTTCACCTAGCATTGTCTATTGTGTCTGGTATATTAAAATAGTCTATTCCAAGGACTTGGGGCTTACAAGAGTCTTCTGTATGTCGTTATTGAAGGAATGGTATTTCAGATATTTGACGAATAATCGATTATTAGCTATTTTTTTGTATTTTTGGTGCAGGGCATTTGTAAATAGTGTCTGGTATATCAAGATACTTTCTCCCGAGGATGTGCAACAACTTGGGAAGCAAGAGGTTGAATCCTTTGGCCAAAACTCGGGTGAAAGGATCCACAGCGTTTCTGGACTTCCTCCATCAATGGGATCACTTGATTTTTGACAACAAAGAGTCAACTTTGGTGATCCTGAAACCAAGGAATTATCTATCTGGTTCTTTTTCGCTTTTGTTGGTCTCTTTTGACCTGAGCGTATGTTGTGTGTGTCGTACAAACCCCATTTAGTTGTTATATTAAGTAGTAGAAGTGATGACTCAAAATTTAGAACATGTATCGAGCCAATCTGACTATGAATTGCTGACTATCTTGGAACTGTTGTTTGACTCTTTATCGTGTGATCTATGTATCAAAAACTTTTATTCTCTTTCTTGAATGTATACTTGTAGGATGTGTTAGGTGTACTTCTAAATTGGCTCTTCTTGTCAGATAAGCTTTTCCAATTATTGGATCTTGGAATTTATAGTGACAACAATTCTACTAGAATTTAGTAATTTAAGTAAGGTCTTGCTAATGACAGATATAAGGCTGTAGTTAAGAGACAATCTATTGTTGTAAATGATTGCAGAAAATTTACCCATCCGATCACAATCTTTTGAGGTTGTATTCTTGTCTTGAGGGACTGTCATGAATGATAACCATTGCAATGAAAATATTTTTCTTAATCATAGTCTAGAGTTCTTGTTAGCTATACTAATCTGTGATTGTAAAGAAATAATTTATATGTTGTAGGAAAATGCAGAAATTTCATTTTGAGCTTAAAATAAAGGAAAATGATTCTCATGTAAATACATGTCTAACAAGAGGATTAAGATATGTGACAAACTAAAAAGTGAAGATTAAAAAAGATAAAATGAATAAAACACATGTCAAGTAATGAATACATGGAAAGACATCTAGTGAGAAGATAAATTAAAATAAGAAGAATGAGAAGAAATTTGAGCCACACATTTTAAATGAGGAGGAAAAATTTAGGGGGAGATACGTCTATTTTTTTTTAAGTGCATCTAAAATGTGCGGTTGTGATTTCTTCTAACTCTTCTCATTTTAATTTTACTTCTCATTTGATCCTTACTCATGAATACATTAGTCATGCTTTTAGGCATAAATTTTAGGGCCTTCATATTATGGAAGATTAAGATTATTTTTTTTTTCTTCAAAAAATTATCACCATTTAAAGCTGAATTTACTAAATTGTTACAAAAAGAAAGAAAAAAAAAAGGTAGTGTGGCTGCTGAATACATTAGTCATGCTTTTAGGCATAAATTTTAAGGCCTTCATATTATGGAAGATTAAGATTATTTTTTTTTTCTTCAAAAAATTATCACCATTTAAAGCTGAATTTACTAAATTGTTACAAAAAGAAAGAAAAAAAAAAGGTAGTGTGGCTGCTGAATACATTAGTCATGCTTTTAGGCATAAATTTTAAGGCCTTCATATTATGGAAGATTAAGATTATTTTTTTTTTCTTCAAAAAATTATCACCATTTAAAGCTGAATTTACTAAATTGTTACAAAAAGAAAGGAAAAAAAAAGGTAGTGTGGCTGATGGGATTCGAGCCCAGGTCTCCACGGCCACAACGTGGAATTCTTACCACTAAACTACAGCCACTTCTGTTTTTGTTTGACCTATAAATATTTAAATATATTAAGTAACCGATAACAAAAAAAAAAAAAAAAAAAAAAAAAAAAAAAAAAAAAAAAAAACAAATTATCGGTTAAGTAAACTTGCTATCTTTGCATACGATAAAGTTACGTTTTCCTTCTCTTCTTCATTTTTATAAATATTTTGCAGAGTAATAAGAAGTATCATTTATTTATTTGTATTTCTTAGTGTTCTTAATTAATCCAAAAGCATGCGTCCAATAAAACCTCCAACAAACCTAAAAACTTAGCGCGAAACTGATAAAAAAATATTTAAAAAAAAAGTCAACACATCAAGATCACAAGATACTCGACAAGAAAAAGAACAACATGCACACAATATATACCATCAAAACCATTTATTAATAATCAATAAAGACTTACATCAAAACTAGCAGAATAAATTAAACTAGCATCATGTTACCCATATCTATAAAAATAACAGGGGTACAATCCCCATAAAATTAAAATTTCATAGTATCATTACTTGTCTTGCGCACCAAACAATTCTAGTTTAAGTATCTTTAAACCGATAAAAACTTAAATTTTAACCATTATAAAGCTCTAAAAACAAGGAAAATAAAATGTGTACCGTTAAATCTCACAAAAATTCCTATTCATACCATGTTTTAAGATAAGTTGTCTTTTTAAGACAAAGTAAGTAAACTATAATCACTCAAATATCCATATATCGGATCTTGATATCAAATGTTGTCTCATAATCAAAAAGAGTGGTGAACACACACATAACTAGAGAGAGATAGAGAGAAAATGTTGTATTGAATGATGAGCATCACTCTTTACAAATGAGCTAGTCATGGGTATTTATACCATTACACCATATGAATAAAGAAAGAATAAATATATTACAAAATAGCCTCTATACTAAATGATCTTCACTTTTCAATTACCAAATTCTAACTCAAAAGTGCAAATTTAAATTCAAATTCAAATTCATAGGTTAAAAAAAAAAATAATAATAATAATAAAATAATAAAATAAAATCTAATGTCATTGTTCTCTATTTATAAGAAATCAATGACCTAATTGCCAAATTTTAAAACGACTTGTTAATACAAATAAACCGTAAAAACGTTTATTCATAATTAGTGATCTCTTTGTGTTTTGTTGATAACAAATATAAAGTTATCATAAGTAAAATTATAAGAATACATGTTATTTTTGTAAAGTATATACATTTTGTCATTTACATAAAATGTTGTAATAATTCATTTGTTGTAATAGTTTAATAGGATGGGTAATATCCAAGACCCATGACCCATACCCATGGAGCTAATCCATAACCCATGACCCAAAGACCCATGACCCAATGTCTAGATACATTGTATCTTGTTGGGTACCCAAGGCTCATACCCATGATCCATGACCCCGTTTGCAACCCAAAACCCGGACTGGTTCAACCCAATTTGCCGGATCCATTGGATTGCACTGGACGGATCCCCCAAGTGAGGGATTCGCCGGAACCGGGCTACAGTAGAGATTTTTGCCTATAAATAGTGAGTCATTTCTTCATTGTTACTCACCCCTCTTCTTACAAACTCTCTCATATATTATCTCTCTCTTCTAATCTCAGATCTCTTGATCTATCTAGTAGTTCTTCTTTCTTTTGTTGTGATTCTCATATAGGTCCTTCTCAAAGGCGAGATCACGAGATACTACAAGTCATCCAAGCAAGGGGTCCTTGATTGATTTTTTCCTCCACAAGATTTCTGTAGCAAGATCTTGTATTTCGTATTTCACATAGTTGTTGTGTAATAGTTGTGTTGGTTTGGTCCGCCGTGTTAAGGACTCGATATTTAGCTTTTGTACAGGATAAAGTGTAAGCGACGTTGTGAGGCTTCTCCGTTGTGTTGAAGGAGCTTGTTGACATAGTGCTTGAACTCTCGAGTGGGAAACTCGGGGAGTGGAGTAGTGCAAGGAAGGTGTCTTTGTAGCCGAACCACTATAAATCACTTGTGTCACTACTTTCTATCATTTACTTTACTTGCTTTCATTATTTACTTTACTTATTGCTTTATACTTTCTATCCATCCATACGAATTCACATAAGATCGAATCTAAAGTTTTTGAAACTAAACTTAAAATCGGCAAAACTATTCAACCCCCCGTTCTAGTTTTCCACACGACTCAAATTAAGAAACATATCAAAAACTAAATACGAAGTTCACTGAAGACCCTTTAGAGTTTAAGTCACTTTTCTAACAAAAATACTACGCATACTTCCCTTTGAATTAAACCTCGCCACCACCAACCAAATACTCGAAACAACTTTTTGATCAAAACGATACAATCGGTTTATTGTCCTCACTGCCGATGTCGCCACGCGGGTCTTAAATATCTCATTTACCGAATCTTCTAACTCAGATCCATAGAAAATTGTTGAATTTTAGAAAAGGTCGTTCACATTTTCGCGATCCTTACGAAAAACCAAACAAAACCCATATAAGATTGGTGATAAACGTCAACGATCAACGCTGGCAGCCGCGTTGTCAGTGTTGGTTAACGAATTTTTATTCAAAAAAAACATTTCTTACAGTGAGATTAAGACGTAAAGCCATTCAAGAGCTTTCCTATTCAGCCGCGTACCTATACATATGTCTGGTCAGATTCAGATCTGAATACCGTTTTTTTTCCCTTGTAGCCTATTTTGTCCAGTAGCAAAAAAGGGATTTTGCTATGGCTTCTCATGATCAGCAGTGGTACATGCTGGGGCAACTTCTCACTTTTCCTTAGATACCGGTAACCTTCAATCGTTTTGTATGAATCATAATTTTCATTTGATATTATGGATCTTCCATAGTATGTATAGATTCCCAATCTCTACCATCTCCTCCAACTGATAATAAACGCTCAATTGACTTCGATACCTATGGTTGCGGGATTATCATACTCGTAAAACACTTCTTCGTTGTGACAACACGGGTGATCTAAACCCGTTACATGTTGCGGCCTCAGCCTTTGCTCTTATTACTAACAGCAATTCCCTCGTGCACCAACGTCTTGGTTACCTTGGTAACTCTGTAATTCAAACGCTCTCGTACTGTGGTCGTGTGTCCTACAATCAGCAAAATACTCAATCCTTGTGTCGTGCTTGTCGGCTAGGCCAACAAACAAAATTCCATTTCCAGCGATCTATCCCTGTTGTCAGACTCCCAAAGACATCATAAATTAAGACCTTTGGACATCTTTTGTTTCCAACATGAGTGGATTCAAATACTATCATTTCTTAGTACACTATTCCTATTTCCTTTGGGTGTATCCATTTCAAAAAAAAATCCGATGCCTAGTCAAAATTCTTGCAATTATGTGCACTTGTCAAAACCCAATTCAACCGTGAAATCAAATCTTTCTAATGTGATCATGGCGGGGAATTTGACAACACCTCCTCCATGAGTTATTTTTCACTAATGACATTAAATTTCATTTCTCATACCCACGTACATTTTAACAAATGGAAAATTTGAAAGTATGATTTGTACCATCAATAACAATGTGCATTCTTTTCTCTTTAAGCTCGTCTTCCTTTCGAATATTGGGGCGAAGCACCACTCATTGTCGCTTACCTACTTAATATCCTCCCATCCGCCTCTAAAAACAATTACATCACTTACACAAAATTATTTAATAAATCAACCTCATACAACCATCTTCGCACATTTAGATGCCTTTGTTTTCCTTACGCCTTTCCACCTAACAAACTTGCCCCTCGCACCGCACCATCTGAACAACAATTTACAGTGGGTCTATGCTTCTAAGAGCATCCACAGTGCATCAAGTCTTTAAAGACTTGATGCATTTAATGCATTAAATACATCCTACAATTAATAACTAAGACTTGAAAGAACTTGGAAGAATGACTTGAAGTTTATCAAGCTTTTGTAAAAAGCTTTTCATAAAACTTTGAATGCAATGCTAAAACCTCTCTAAAACAGTTTTTTAGAATAGTAAAAAGCTATTGTTAGTTTTTGCATTGGAGATGCTCTAAAGGTTGCAATTGTTGGTTAAACTACATAATAGGTGTATGTATTTATCTTATTTTTGTGTATAGAAATTTATAATAGGTGTATGTATATGTATATATTGTGTTGGATACCTGGTGTATAATAGCGATGTCGTCGTCAATACAAACAAACATCTATCAGTCAGACGTTTTTAAATGAAAAACAAACTGTCTTATTGTATTCAGATTCAGACATTTAAGCCTCAGATTCAGATTCAGATGTGTAAATTTGATTTAGATTCAGAGCCTCTTAATAAACAAATAACACCTTAGTCTATTGATTATCTTCACCCTGTTTTGGGAAGACAACCATTAACAACGTTATCATACCGAACGCTCTAAGAAACTCTGGACGACTTTTAGTGTCTTTCTATTTGATTGCTTCGAGATAATACCATTTTTCTATTAGACAATACAAAATAATCCAAGGTAATTAGATTACCCGGAAATGGGTCGAAATTTGTAAATGGGTCAGAAAAAAACACGAGGAATATATAATAACGTGCAAGTTGATGGGCGATCCATCAAAAATATATTCAAAGTACACAAAATACAATGTTGTGCTTACCAATGGAAACAAGCCTTGTAGGCCAAACTTGAAAATGAAATTATTTCGAATATGAATTACTCCTACAATTTATTGCAATATTAAAAGTCAAAGTAAGAGGATCTCGAATTATAGTTTATTCCAATAGCAATTAACAAATAAAGGTCACTATCACATTAAACGTAAACGAAGTAACCAATTCAACGACCTATATCATCGATTAATTTTGTCAAATTCTTCTCATCCACATGGGAATGAAAATAATACGCGATGACAACAAGGCTCTTATCTTTTCGTCGAAGATATTATATGTTTGACCTTTCCAAAGTCAAACTCAAAGATTTTTGTGATCGATGAATGACTATTGTACTAGATCTTTTGCAACAGAGATCAGTAACTAATAAGACTTTTATAAGAAAGAAAAGGCTTTAACAATTTTTTATGATGTGTAAATTTATGTGAAGCAACTCAATCACATGAGTTCAAATGACTCGTAAATGGTAAATGATTGGAGGAATATTTGAGTTTCATAAGTGGTTTAAATCATTCATTATAATAATAAGAGAAAACCTTTATCGTGACATTGCGTTTTGTTTTTTTTTTTCCTTTTACTATGATTTATGACTTTTTGACCGACTAATCCACGGGGTTTAAAGTCATCGTCTCACAGACTCAAACCAGGTAAAACCTTCTCTCTTCAAAAGGTTAACGTAACAATTTAAAGTTATTTGCACATAGAAAAAATTAAACTTAAGACCTCTCACATTTAATAATAATAATCGCGAGCCCTTTTATCGTGACATTATTATTGCTCAATTAGCGATACATGTGTATTACTAGAGAATTACATATTTAGTATGTGCTTTGATCATACGTTAGGCTGAACACAATGCATCGGTTGTGGGGTGGTCGGTTGTGTTGGGTTGAGAGGCCAAAAAGGATGAACTAGTTTGCATACTCGACCAAGTTTAAGGCTAGCATGTGGGTTTAAAAAAAAAAAAAATCTCAGTTCACCACTGAGGCAACTAGGTCGTCGTCAGGTCGTCGGAGAGAGAAAGCTGATGTGGCACAGATGAACTAGGTTGCCACTGTGTTCAGTCTTAGATTGTCAAGATTGGTATACAAGCATTACGAAAAATCCGACTTTTTGCTGAGGAGCGCTTTTAGCGACGAATAATGTCGTTGCTAAAGGATCACTAAACGACAAAATATGCCATATGTTTAGACTTTGACTCTAACAATTATGTTATTCTTTGCTAAAAGTTTCTCGAGACTTTAAAAGTTTACTTTCAATCAATGTTTTCAAACCCGGGTCGACCCGGCCGGTTCAACCGGTCGGACCGGTACCCGGCCACTAAAACGGGTAAAAAAAACCCGGGTTTCTAAAACCGGGTCAACCGGTTAGACCCGCCGGGTTTTGAGTGACCCGGGTCAACCCGGGTCATGAAACCCGACCGGGTTTGGTTTTTTTCAATTTTTTTTTATGAAAACCGGGTTGACCCGGTTAGACCCGGCGGTCGAACCGGTTGACCCGGTGATCAAACCGGTTGACCCGGTCGGAAAAAATAAAATAATAAAAAATGGAAAACCGGGTTGACCCGGCGGTTGAACCGGTCGACCCGGTGCCCGGTGCCTCGACCGGGTCAATTAAAAACCCGGTTTTTAAAACATTGCTTTCAATGCTTAATTACTGTTTGAAAGTTGATGATCATATTAAGATTTTGAAACTAGTTGCGTTATTTGCAAGACATACATGTAATAGTCGTAATTGTCTTACGGAATTATAATATGAATGCAATTCTGGTATCCCTACCTTTGGTCATTTCAACATCCAGCATGCGCGTGTATGTTTTTTTTTTCCTTGTGCTCACGAAGATTCACTTGCGCCGATTTCAGACTATCCAAAAGGGTAGTTGTCATGGGATTAATCGGCTCGTACTATCGAGTCGAAAACCCATATAAAAAAAATCCAGCATGCACGGTATCATCATTTGATGCCGTAAGTGACTATGTCACGTGAGATCGAACCCAGGTGTTTTTGCCGTTGTCTCTTGCCTTTGGTTGAGTTACATTACGAGAAGATCTGATCATATATAGTAGGATTATATACACATATTATTGTTTTTATCACGATTCGGCAATAATTTTGTGCAAAATTTGGCACCGAATGGTTAGAATTATGTACATGGTAAGAAAATGAAAAAAGTAGTCTTACATAAAATGTTTTTTCTTACCGATCCACATACTAGATACTTGTTCGGCTGTGAACCCTTATGGGATTGATGATCATAAAAGTGTATATTTTCTTACAAACTTCAACAATAATCAAACTACTACTTTCTAAAGGAAAACAAATACCTAGAAAACAAACAAAAGACAAATCATGGTTTACTTAAAAAAGAACATAGCCCATAAAATTTATACACGAGCATCATATCGCTTGTCCCTGACCCTATTAACAAACAACTTTAGCGTTATAAACTATAAACCCAAGTTTCAAATATTATAACAAGCAGGGTAATTTTCTCCTGCATATATCAATCACCAAAAAGAAAAAAAAGAAACCAAATAAAATAAAATGACAATAAAAACGAACCATAAAGAATGTACCCCCAAAGGTTATAGTTTGTATCAAATGAAACTATGCCATGGATCGGTCTGTATAACCCGAGTAATTTTCTCGGCTCATTGGACTCCAGTCAGTTTCGTATTGACTTATTGACAACGGGGTTGTGTCAATTGATGTTGCTTGTGACATATCATCAATTGGCATCATTGCTGGCCACACGAAAGAAGGCTTGAAAGGTGGGACTTGCGGTGCAGCCGTCGCCCCTGATAATATTTGCACAATGGCATGTGTTTTCGGCCTCTCTTGAGCTATAGGGTGCGAGCAAGCTAATCCTAACAACAAGAACCTTTGGGCTTCCTCTTTGTCGTAATCGTCTTCAATTCTTTTATCAACAACATCTAAGATGCGTCCTTCTCGGTACAATGACCATACATAGTCAACCATGAATTGGAACCCGTTTATTTTTGTTCCAGGACGTTGACCCGAAACAACCTCGATAAGTAAAGCACCAAAAGCATAAATGTCGGACTGTTGAGTGGCTTTTCCAGTGTGGAAGCATTCTGGGGCGATATAACCAATGGTTCCAAGCACACCTTCTGCTTCCGCATAAGAGGTTTTCTCATTGTCTATGGCACGTGCAAGGCCGAAATCACCTAGGCGGGCATTGAAATTGGAATCTAGCATTATGTTACTCGCCTTGATATCACGATGAACGACTTTTTGGTCATATTCGTAATGGAGGTAGTGGAGGGCAGAGGCAACACCCTTTAAGATCTTGCGACGAAGGGTCCAGCTCAAAGTCTCACCTGTTCCCGTGAATAAGTGCATATCGAGGCTACCTTTTTCCATGTACTCGTACACTAGTAGGAGTTTACCATTCTTGTGACACCATCCTGCATTGTTTGAATAAAAGTTACTCAATGTACCATCAAATTAAGCGACATGTAATCATGGTATTGGTGATCAAAATATGAGCATGTTGGATAACATGTCAAATGAAGTGATTTGAAACACATGCATGTCTAGTATAGTTCAGGTGTATATAAGTTGAGCTCTTTGTGAGCTAGTCGACCTCGGCTTGTTAAAAACTCGACTTGAGCTCGATCAAAACAAGCTCAACCCGAAGCATAAGACGAGGCTCGTTTAAACAAGATATTATTACATATTTATCGAAATTCCAATCATAATAAAATAATATAATATTAACAGTTGCATCATTTGACAATACTATTTGATTGCTTCGAGCTAATTCCCTTTTTCTATTAGACAATAAAAAATAATCCAAGGTATTTAGATTATTCAGAAATGGGTCGAAATCTGTAATGGGTCAGAAAAACACGAGGAGAATATAATAAGCGTGCAAGTTGATGGGTGGTCCATCAAAAAAAAGATTCAAACTACACAAAATACAATGTTGTGCTCACCAATAAAAACAATAGTTGTAGGCCAAACTTGAAAATGAAATTACTTAGAAGATAAATTACGTTTTCTTCCAATATTTAAAGTCAAAATAAAGAGGATATCGAATTATGATTCATCCCAATTGCCAATAGCAATTAACAAATAAAGGTCACTATCACAAGTCCGTTAACATAAAACGTAAACGATATTTAACCAATTTAACAACCTATATCATCGATTGATTTTGTCAAATTCTTCTCATCTACATGAGAATAAATATAATATGCCATGACAACAAGATAATTATCTTATCGTAGAAGATATTGTACATTTGACCTTTCCAAAGATAAACTCAATATCTTATTAGTGAAGACTTTTTAAAAGAAAGACAAGGCTTTAACATGTGGAAATTTATGTGAAGCGACTCAATCACAGGTGTTCAAATGAACTCGTAAATTGGAGGACTATTTGAGTTTCAAAAATTGTTTAATTCAAATCATTCATATAATGAGAAGAGAAAACCTGTATCCTATTTCAACATTTTCAAAATTTTAAAGATGATAGTGTATAAATATATGGGACCATTATCAATTAACAATTATTTTATTATACGGTAAACCATTGAAAAAGTATTAGGAAGGAATAGTCATCCTAATCAAGTACTTAAAATACCATTAGATAAGACGAGATAGAAAACTCAAGGAACCTTTACTGCTTGTCATCATCACTATTCAAGGACTAGTAATTGCCAATTAATAATATGCACAAAATTTTTTTATGATGAAACATTTTTTTCATTTATTAGAAGGTAGGATTATTAATTAAAGAATAAGAATATCCATTTGAATGCAAAAACAAAAATGAAAACACAAACAAACAGTTCAATGTTATTAATATGTCCAAAAATACACAGCTAATTTAATCTACAGCCTGCCAATATGAAAACAAGTTGCCCCACTTTCATCATTATCTACCACTATGATTGTCATTTCTTATAAAAAACTTATCTTTAAACAGACTTGCAATCAAAAATTCAATTTTAGTACAAGTTTTTATACAACTTTTGTTCTGGCTTTAAACTTTATTACTCTGTAAATGATATTCCTTAACAAACAAAAAATCATTTTCATTTTTCTTTTTTGTCCAACCCTACCACTTTATTCCTTTTTAAACCACTACCATATTCTTTTCCGATTACACTACGGGCATCCCAAAAAATTAACGAATTCTTAATTGATATTTTAAATAAAGTAACTATATAAACAATTATTTTATGAATACTTGTTAGTTGAAAACAGCAACAAGATTTGAACAATTATCTAATAGAAAAATACTCATTTATTTTCTTTATAAAACACTATGATATTCTAAGACCAAACGCGGTTATATTTTTTCATCTTGATGTTAACGAACAGGATATATTCGAAATTATTAAATTAAGACTATTCTTTCCATAATATGTAAATGTATGGTTGATAATTTATTTACACGTTTTTGTAATAATATTTACGTATAGCCTAAAAAAGCCATATTCATTGTTTATAATCTATTCCCTATCGCATTGCACCAATATAGTAGCACAAATGTATAGGTGTCGTTATCCCCCTGTCGCATATATCGACAAACTCAAAATAGCATTATTAAACTTATACCAAGTCTACTTAACCTAAAAAGCATACCAAAAATAAAATGAAAATAGACAACCCTAAAAATGACTGTACAGATAATTTGACTAGAGTTTTTAAAACGAACTATTCGCACGTTCTTATAGAAGAAAGCAATGAATGCAAGTCTAAGCACAAGTTTGATGTTTACCGACGCTAGTTATTGAACATAAACGTGAATTGTTCACATGTTCTTTGTCCAATGTTAAAGCACACTTAATGCAAGTCTAATAATCGCATCTTTAATGTTCCACGAACGCTAGTGGACATAAACGTGTTTTTCTACGAATTTATCAGTTTTTGAAAATGTTTGACCAAAAGTATAGTAGAACAATATGAATATCAGCAATAAATGAAGTACGTAGAGATCTTACCTAATAATCGAACAAGATGTTTATGCCTTAGTCGATTGATAATCGTAAGTTCAGCTAGAAAATCATCTTCCCCTTTTAAGCTCTCCCTCGAAAACCATTTCACGGCCACTTCCTCATTATCCTCGGGCAACAAGCCGCGGTAAACCACCCCGTAACCACCTTGACCCAACTTCTTCCTCTCGTCGAAATTATTTGTAGCTTTCTTAAGTTCCCTAAACCGATACTCCTTGGGCATTCCTGGCAAAGTCCTTAAGCGGCTCAATATATTCGACTGCGAACGTTCCACCAATCTCTTCTTATACAAATAATACCCGAAATAAGCCCCAAGAGCCAACAACCCTACAACTAACGGAATCCCAACACCAAGCCCGATTTTCATTATCGGACTCTTTGGCCCGGGTATATACTCTATCGTTATGTTCCATCTTAGAACACAGTTTAGCTGAATCAAAGTGCCCGTAGAAGCCGCGAAACCAAAGTAGGATTCCTTATTCACGACCTTCCTTAAATCTAGATTGTATTGAATGATTGGGGTTCGTGGCATAGGCGGGGTAGGAGATGTTTTTTGGGGTTGGTCAGCTATATACACACGAATGATCTTTTCCGTACCATTATATCGAATCCATACATTATGAAAAGCAGGTGTTCCTGGAGCTAGAGTAATATTTAACGGTCTTAATGATCTAGCAACAACAGATCTGATAGAATGGATATTGAGACCGATATGGTTGTTATCTGGATCAAAGCTTTGTTTGACAGTATCTAGCTCAACGGCTAAGATACCATTTGTTGTTTGGCTGTCGGTGTCAGGGTTGGTCAGTCCGAGGTACTGACCATGGCTGTTATCAGGTAAGTTAATAGAGGGTGCAATAACAAAAGCTAGACCTTCACCAGGTGTACTATTGCTGCTAGGACTAGGAAACATATTGACAAGAAAACTTGTGTCAAAAGAGGCGACTGTAGAGTTTTCGTTGTCTCCGTCCCACAGTTTGAATTTCTTTTTGAACATGATCCGACCAGATTGGTTCGCGAGGCTAAACACACCAGGGTTGTTGGTGTCGGGTGTGATCTGGAGTGCATCATTGTGGATGGTCGCGTATCTCTCGGTTTTTAGTTCTGCGTTGGCTAGGTCCACCATGGATAAGTCAAAGGAGGGGTAGGTTCGTGGGAATGTTTCGAACTTTGCAGTCGTGGTGGCTATGCAAAGAAAGAGCACGGCGATCTTGAGGGTCGCCGCCATCTCATATATATATATATATGGTGATGGTGTTTGAGAGGAAGAGTGCTAATATGATAGGTTTGTTTTTTGAGATGTTGAGAATATTTTAGGTTTTAGAGGAGGGGTGAAGGAAATGGTTGCTGCTCGGAACTTGCTATAGGCATTGTGGTTTTTTGATAATATTAGTGATGTTCGATTGTTGACAAGAAATAGTAGCAAAAAATGGGCACTTTCCTCCCAAATCCAAAGAAAATATTAATTTTTAAATACTTAATTAGTTGTAGTTTATTATATGCTTTTTTGGTTTTGATATCACAGGATGCGTTTTTATATCTTTAAAGATTCGCTTACTATGAAGAATGATAATTTATTTGCTAAATTGCAAATAATATTCATGTATGTTTTGGTTAGATTCGCACTTCTTCTCGAACAGAAATATTTTCTTATAAGAACAAACAACTATTATTGATTGTGACATTGTTTATTGCTCAATTAGCAATACATGTGTATTACTAGAGAATTACATACTTAGTATGTGCTTTGATCATCGTTAGATGTCAAGATGCAACATTGATGATGTACATGCACTACGAAAAATCCAACTATTTGCCAAGGAGCACTTTTAGATTTTAGCGACGAACAAAGTCGTCGCTAAAGAATCACTAAACGACAAAATAACACAGTATGTTTAGATTTTGACTCTGACAATTGTGTTACTCGTCGCTAAAGTTTCTCGAGACTTTAAAGTTGACTTTCAATGCTAATTTACTGTTTTTAAAAAGAAAAATTGCGAAAGATAGTAAACAATGTTTCAAAATCAGGGTCGACACGGCTGAACCGGATAGGAGATCGGTCCGAATGTGGATGGGTCCCGTTTATTTGAAAACCAGAGATTGAATCGGAAGTATTTCATTTACCCGGGTTGATAAACCAGGTCGGGTCGTGATTTTTGAAAAACTTTTCTTTCTTCTAAAACTAACAACATCTTTTTGTCATTTCATTTTCACTAAACTCAAACTTTATGTTAGGTCAAATTCTATTTTATATGGAAAAGCATATTATAATTTGAAAAGTTTCTAGTTAAATTGAAAAGCTAAAATGGTGATGGCTAACGTGGTTAAGTTTTGATAAAACAATAAATTAGAGTTATAAATTAATATTGGTATTATATTTACTTGATTTAAGAAGTTCATTAACAACAACAAGATTATAAAAACACTATACAGTAATCTCATTTTCATAAACTAGAGCTGTAAATTTGTTGTAAACTAAAATTATGAATTGATTGTTTTGGCATTCTTTTAGTATTGTAGGTATGAAATTAAAGGCTAAAACCCAATAGAGTCATCTCATTTTTATCGGTTCAATTGAATTTAAAATCGAAACTTAACAAATACCTACGTATCAAAGATGTTATGAAAAGTATATATATGTATAAAACCGGTTCGACCCGGCAGTTGAACCGGTGAACCGGCGAATCGACCGAGTTAATTAAGAAATCGGGTTTTAATTCGTTGATAGTAACCCTTTCGTATTTAAAATGTATTTACATAAGATTAATTTTTTTTCTTTTAACATACGTGGTCGTTAAAATGTTTTATGATTTAAATTTGAATTATTTTTCGCATCAAATAGTATTTAAAAAGTATTAAACTTATTAAAAAATATTTAAAAAAAAGTATTAAACTATAAGCAACGACATGTTTCATCACTATTTACATTGATTACACACTACTAGTGGGCGTTCACACTTCAAGATACCTGTTGAGAAATAAGGACCTAATCTGCTATCTGGTCTTAACCTTAGGGACTAACTTTGCTCCTTTATATTTTCAGTTTTAGTCCTAAGGATGAATTTGTAGATGTTGTGCTGCTTATGAGCTAAAGTTGAAAGATTTACCGTCAAAGAAATAAAGATAAGCACGGAGGGGCTGCTTGTGTAAATTACCAAGGACCAACTCTTGCAATAAAGCAAGAGTTGGAAATCATATGTATATAAGCTCTTTTCCATGCTTATTTGTGTATCTCTCTCATTCCAAAATTTCTCTCTCAAGTCTTATTCTCTCTCAAAGTGTAAACTCTAGTTCAAATCATCTTGATCTTTCAATTTCTTGTTATTGGTTGTAATAGTACTATTATCAATTAAATAATAGAATCATTAGAGTAGATGTGGTGATTTGGTAGATTGATTTGGTTAATTTGTTTGAGAACAGTTTGGTTGTTGTTGATTTAGATCAATAAAAGTAGTTTTGATTGTGTTTTTCTACATGGTATCAGAGACAGGTTACAATCTATCTTGTTCTGAAAATTATTTTCAAAAATTAGGGTTTCGATCTATTTTGGGGGTTTTTTTTTTTTTATAATTACTTTGGTATTTATTCAATTAACCTTTGTTAATTGATAGATCTGTTGTCTAATCGCTTAGATTTAAAAGTTTTTTTGAAAACGCCTATTTTTTGAAAAATTATGGTTTGGGAAGTTTAGGGCTTTTTATATTAAAAGACTTTTTGTGTTGATTAAATATCTTTAATCGATAGTTCTGGTGTTCTTGGTGCTATTGGAAGTGATTTTGTGAGATTCGCCTAATTTTGGAAAATTAGGGTTTGCTTGTTCTTGGATCCGAAATTATTGGCCTAATTGGTATCTAATATATCCCTTGACTAAGTGAATCAAGGGTGTAGTAGGTCTGGTATTCCGCTGCTGTTATTTTTGTGTGCACTGTAACACCTCTCGCACTCTCTTTTATTTATATCTTCTTTTATTTTCTTGCAATAGATTGTTGTATGATATGATTGGGAAACATTGGAAGTTGAGGATTGATTGTGTGGTGTTTATCTGTGTTTATTGTTTGTTTCTTTGCATTTATTTGTTAAGATTGCTTGTGTGCGCCCTTGACCTACCACTTTAGTGGTAAGGAAAGCCTGAGAACTACCTTCTCTACTCTCTTGTGTGTTTGATTTGTTGTTTGTTTGATTTTTGTTCACCATGTCTATTCATGGTTAAACTGATGATGAATTTGAACCTAATGACCCTGTCACTTAATAAGTAAATTTGATTTGAGTCACCCATTGCATTTACATCCTAATGCTTCAGCCTCTTTAACTGTTGTGTCTATAAAATTAAAAGGGGCTGAGAATTATAATGTTTGGTCCTGTGCTATGCTTTTGGCCCTTGAGGGTAAAAATAAATCTGGTTTTATTGATGGCACATGTAGAAGGTCTAATACTGATGAAGTTTTGGGTAAACAATGGGACAGGGTTAATACCGTTGTTTTGGGATGGATAAACTCTATTTCAGAAGAACTATTTCTGGGTCAAATTGTTTCAAAAATAGCTTCTGATGTTTGGAATGAGTTAAAAGATACCTTTGATAGGGTTGATGGGTCTGTTATATTTAACTTACTCCATAAAATTCATTCTTTAATCAAAATGGTACTACTATTGCTGAGTATTTTAACAAGTTAAGCACTTTGTGGAAACAATTTGATGCTATGGTTTAATTACCTAGATGTACTTGTCATGCTGCAGATGATTTTAAAAAGCATAATCAACTTATGAAACTAATACAATTTTTAATAGGATTGGATGATACTTATATGCAAATAAGAAGTAATATCTTATCTAGATATCCTTTGGGTGATGTTAGAGGTGCTTATGCTATCATTAGTAGTAATGAGTCACATAGAAAAGTTGTTTTGATAACACTAGTAGAAATCATAATTTTACGTTTGCTACTAGAGTTGTTAATCAACCTGTTGTCAGACCTGTTAATAAGTCTAATAATCCAACTCCTAATTTTAATAGAGTGACTGATAATAGGAGGAATACTGGTTTTGGTCCTACTGTTATTTGTGAAAACTGTGGTTTTGCTGGTCATACTCAAGCAGTGTTGCAAAAATCAACCTAGGCAGTTGATTAATCACAATGCGGGGATTAACCACCCCGATTTTCACTAATCAGCCTTATTAATGAGTTTGGTCAAAACTTGATCAACATACCGATTAATCGGATAAAAATCGGCCAAATCAGGCATGAATCGGCCAAATCAGGCATAAATCGGCCAACTCGTTTATGGATAGAAATCGGCCACTCTGTTACGGATAGAAATCGGCCAAATCAGACATAAATTGGCCAAATCAAGCATAAATCGGCCAAATAAAAAAAACGGCTAGATAAGCCAAATCGAGCATATAGTTTCAAATTTATAATTTTACATATAAAAAATCCAATCAGATTAGTCCCCGATTAACCCCCGCCTAACCGATTAATCACTAAGCGGTACCCGGTCGCCTAGCTACCGCCTAGCGATTTTTGCAACCTTGTACTCAAGAAATATGTTTTAAGTTGATTGGATATCCTCCTAATTTTGCAAAAAGGGTAACAATAACAAGTTTCAGAACAATAACAAGAAGTTTTCTAATAACAACTGTGTTGGGTCCATTTCATCTTCTGGTTTTACAAATGAACAATTAAATACTCTCATTTCTTTTATCAAAGACAATTCTCTCAATGAAACAATGTGCAGGCCAATATGGCATGTACTTATCATAATAATAGCATAATTTTCAATCAAAATTTTCACATTTTTTTTGTTTTAACAGTAATCTGCAATATAAACTTACCTCTAATGGTAAGATTGTAGATTCTTGTGCTAATTAACATATGACTTACACTGATAAAGATTTAGTTAATGTTTTTGACATTTCCCATCTTAAAACAAAGGTTAGACATCCCAATGGGACATAGGCCTTTATTTCTAAGATTGGAAATCTCAAGTTAACTGAAATTCTATATGATGTGTTGGTTATCCCAGAATATTCTGTTTCTTTGATTTTTGTTCATAAACTTGCCAAAGATAATAAAATATTAGTTGCCTTTGATTAGAACAAATGTTATTTTTTGAATCAGGATTTGAATCTGAAAAATGTTCTGGGGACTGGAAATCAATGTGGAGGACTATATTATTTCAATGCAGGAGGTATTCCAAATAATTTTTATAGCTATGTTCTCAAAAAAAAGTCTTTCTCAATATGACTGGCACTGCATGCTTGGTCACCCTGCAGAACCGCTCTTAAATGTTTTAAAACCAAGTTTACAATTTAATTCTAAAGATAAAAACATTGTTTTTGAAATTTGTCAAAGAGCCAAACAAACTAGAGAACCTTTTCCTTTAACTCGGAGTTAGATAAGCTTTCTAAGGATTTGTTGAAAGTGTGGTATGTTTGGGAATATGTTTTGAACTTTGTGGCTGTGACTATCGAAAAAAGGTGTACAAATATCACGATGGTTTTGAGGGTCGCCGGTGTTTGTATTCCCATCTCATACGGTGGCGGCGAGTATGAGAAGTGAGAGGGTTGAAATGATGGGTTTTAAGATGTTGAATTGGAAAAAAATAAATAAATAAATAGATTTTAGAAAGTTGAAGGAAATGGTTGTTGCTCGGAAAATGCTACTCCCTTAGAGCACTCCCATCCATAACGGGATAACGCCCGTTATGGAATTTTTAACGCCGTTAATGGCGTTATACCGATGGAAGAGGAGCAGGTTAACGCCGTTGGTCCCTAGCCGTTGGCCAGTTAACGCGCGTTATGCGCTGAAACAAAAAAAAAAAAAAAAAAAAAAAAAAAAAAAAAGCAAAAAATTTTCATATTTATTCCCTCTAACGGCTACTAGCCGTTAACTTTAAAAAAAAAATTCATTTCAGGTCCCTAACGGCTAGAATTGATTAAAAAAAAACAAAAAAAAAAATCAAAAACTTTTTTTTACCACTATAAATACACAATCAAAACACCATTTTTATTCACACTTCCACTTCTAAATCCTCTCAATACTCTCAATCTTTCAACTTCACTTAACTGCAAAAAAAAAAAAAAACAATGTCGGGAGGCAACGACGATACTTTCTTCAATCTACTCAATGATGGGTGGAATCCCTCAAACCCGGGTTTATCATCTAACCCGAACGCTGGTTCATCTTCAAACCCCAACCCACTAGGCTTATCAAGCCAAGAAATGTGGCAACAACAACAAACATTACTGTTTTGGCAACAACAAAACTAACAAAGCACCTTAAACTCCAACTTTCAAAACCTACAATTCACACAACAGTCACAACAATCACAAACTGAAACACAAGATGTTGCTGAGACACCCACATCTCCACCAAAAAAAGGAAAAGGTCGTATTAAGCGAAAATCAAAAAAATCCAAAGACCCCGAGCCCGAACCAATTGATTCTGATGAGGAGGTTGTCGTTACCAATCGTTGGAATTCAGCAGAGGAAGCATTACTTGCAAGGTGTTACATAGCTGTTTCGGAGGATCCAAAAGTTGGAAAGTGCCAACCTAGAGATACGTTTTGGTATCGGGTCAGAAATGAGTTCAATAGACTCAACTTTCAACGGCGCACCAAGGACATGATGTCAAGCAAATGGACAACGTTGAACAGGATATGCACAAAGTTCAACTCTTGTTACATACGTGCGCAACGGGATCAACGAAGCGGTGAAAGTGATGTGGATGTGATGAAACGGGCAAAGCAATGGTATCGTGAGGAAAACAGAGGAGCACTGTGTGGTCTCGATGACGCTTGGGATGTTTTGCGTCATTATAAGAAATGGGAGACGCCGGAACCGGTTGATTTAACCGGCGAAGTCCCAAGCCACACAAACGAGGCTTTGTTTGGTAATGATGAACAACCACGCCCCATGGGAAAGAAACGTGCTACCAAGAAAGCACGATCCGAGACTACAACAAGTACTGGGGGAACAAGCACTGGAGGAACGAGCTCGTCAGCTTATTTCACAGAAACTATGGCAAACGAGTTTCGTATGAAACGAGAAGTCTCCGAAGCTGCGTATCAGGCCCAGCAGGAAAGAGATCTCACATTAACAAGGTTGGAAGAGATCAAGTTTTTGATGACGTCTACTGATGGGCAAGATCCAATGGTCGTGCAGTGGATCAATGACGAAAAAGATCGAATCACGCAAAATATAACTTGAAACCTCGTCAGTAGATCGTATTTTCTTTAATTTGTTGTAACGTTTTATTTGAAGTGTGTTTTTTTTCGTTGTAATTTTTTTTTTAATCTCGTATTGTAATATGTTTTTAGTTTTAATGAAATGTTTGTTTTAGTTTAATAAATGAAGTGTTTGTTTTAGTTTAGGGGTTGAAATTGAAAATATGAAATATTATTGGTGTTATGGTTGTGAGTGTTTTGTGGGGATGTTAATGTTAAATGTTAAAGCTGATGTGGCGCTGACGTGGACGGTGTTATTGGTGTTATGGTGTTATGGATGGGAGTGCTCTTATTCCTTCCGTGCCAAAATTAATTTTTTCGGCATAAAATACACAAAGTTTAACGAAAATGTATTAGTTACTGTTTTGATATTACGAAAACCAAACAAAGAAAATCTTATCCTTTGACAATTAATTAATGCGTACTTTTTGTTTTGTTAATATCAAAGTTATAAATAATGTGAGGCGTGGTGCGGCGGCGAAGCCAAGCCTCAAGCCTTACGAGCGGTAGCAAAGCTCCCGGCGTTTTTTAACACGTGACTTAAAGCGACATAATTTCTTTTTATAAATTTTTATATTTATATCATATTTCATACATACATATATATATATATATATATATATATATATATATATATATATATATATATATATATATATATATATATATATAAATAATACATCAAGCTTACAAAAAGCGTTATACATAAGAAATAAACTCAAAAAACTAAACTATCCTTGCATTTTTTGTCATTTCTTTAAATAAAACGTGCTTCATCGGAGTAGTTGTCAAAACCTTCTTCACTCATTATATGAGTGGTAGAACCATAGAAATAAATTAAAAACTTGAAATTGATTTATAAAGTTACCATGCCCAAACCCAAATCCCTTATATCAATAATTCAGTAATTCTAGCTCAAATACTAGTAAATCATTTAAAAGCTTCAAAATAAGGCGCCACGTCTCGCGCTAAGGCGCGCCTCATCACGCGCCACACCTTAAGAAAACGCCTTGGTCTATTTCGTAACGGCGAAACCACGCCCCGCACCTTAGCGACGCTAAGACGCGCCATTTAGAACCCTGGTTAATATCAATTTTAATTAAAAACAACATATTAAACTTAAATAATTCCAACTACTATTTTAAGTAGTGGACAAAAGTTTTGAAACATAGTAAAAGGAAAGATAGATAATAAAATTAGGACGAAAGTTGTATAAGACCAGGCGTAATAGGGACCACAGTTCACTACTGTCACATTCGCGTTAACTCAGTTTTCTCTCTCTACAACATTTTTCATAGCCAATTTAGTATAATAACAACAGTGATCATCATTTTTTTTTTTTTTTTCATTTTCATTCTTTTTAAACGCTAAAATTAAAATTATATTAATAATTAAAGAACATTACATTGATAATTCAAATAAAAAAATACAATAAAATTTCAAATAAAAAGAAACTACAACTCAGCGTAATGGTGACCGCGGTTACCATTATTTTTTTTCAATGTCTGCCGTTTGGGAGTATTCATTGTAGCTCTTTTTTTTATCACGCCAAACGCTTGTTCCACATATTTTCTTGCTGCTTCATATGATTGCTTATATCTTATTCGCTTAGTATCTTTCGAGCCTGGCTATGAAATAGACTTAACAAGAACAGACCATTCCATATATATATATATCCCGTTAGTAAGATAACATCCAAATTTGTAAGTCACGTCATTAACCACAAACGGAACATCTAGTACTTTCCCGTCTTTGAGATCGTTGAATATAGGCAATTGACATAATTACTACTGTAACGCCCCGACCCGACAAGGGTAAAGGAATCACAAATAATGGTGTCATATCAAAGCAAACATAAATATCCAAAAGAAGTCTTAACATAAATGCTGAAATAATTCAAGTCAACATAACTTCAATACATAGGTCCCAATGGAAGATAAATTCCAACAGAAATAAAGTGAAATAGTAAAGTCTTAAATGGCATCATAAGATCAAAGCTAGATATCTCTAAGGTAAGTCCACACTCATGCACTCATCCCAAAGCAAAACCCAGCTCCATTGCTTAGATACCTGCCGCGGTAGAAAAGAAAATGCGGCTGAGCTTCAAAAGCTCAGTGAACAGATATAAAAGCAAAGCAAATACGAAACGAAATCGAATACGGAATATAGTGAACGAAAGATAGCAAAAATCATAATCATTTTCATTGTATAAATCAGAATTATCGAATAAGGTTTATAGTTAACTACCACGAGCCCAGAAACATATATCAGATCATAATCATATTCACATAAGGCAACATTTGTAGGGGAGACCTACCAGAGTTATGAAGGACGTGCATGCACGCAGCATCAATCATCAGATAACAGATAACATATAACAGATAACAGATCTAGGATGCATCCATACGCCCCACAGACAGATATTGGCCATATAACATAATTTGAGCTCATAACAGATAACAGATAAGGGACGTGGCAGAACATCACTCTACTGCCCTAGAGTCATGTCAGAGGTGCATCACTGACACGGACATGGAACCCCCATGACTAGTGAAATATTTGGCTCGGGTGTCAAACTATCTTAGGTCAAATCAGAATGTCAAAACTGACACAGATCATACTTTATCATAAGGTTAATCATATTTCCAAAATCAGAGTTTTCATATCATATAGTTTCAAAATCTGATGTTTCATAATTCCGAAATCAGAAGTTCAGATAAGCAACAGATCAAACAAACAGAATGAGGTTCATAGCAAAGGCTTAGGAAACCCTAATATAAAAGCTAACGAAAAGAAAACGTTATAAGGAACCTTTACTGAAAAGGTCAGAATATATGTACCTTATTCCAAAGCAAATGACCAAAAAGCAGAAAATACGGAAAGCAAAGGATTACTCCTTCTTCACAGAACCTATACACATTAATGGTCGTACATGTTATTTATGATTCCATAATCGTCGAATTGATCTTTTAATATTGGGTGTTTATACTTAGTGTATTCAGTGATCTTAATACTTTAGGGTTTTACAGTTAAATGAGACTTAAGTGTTTTATAACCAATATTGTAGATTAAGGTTCATTATGTCATTTATTAGAGTTTAGGGTTAAGTGTGAAAATAGTTTAAAAGTCATAACTCACAATGAAATAACGAATTAATATACTTAGCTTCAAACCCTAATCGACTCTCATTTATGTTCTAGGTTTTTCCCATTCTTTTAATATCATATTAATGCGCATTTACTTTACATGTTACGTCATTTAATGACTCATTACTCATGCATGCAATTATACCAATAACTCACACACGACGACTCATTTACCCAACGTTAACCAAGCAAACCTTTCTTTCCTTGCTTCACCATGCACGCACACGCACATGCAAATCCCAACTTAATCACACGTTGTTTCCCGACTTACAAAACAAATCGACACAAACCATACTACAACATAAAGTTAACGTGACTCTTACATACACAACACATTCATGACCTAAACCATACGTTAATTATACACATATAATACGTCAAGTTTATGATTTTATGTGACAATATACAAATTACTTGTTATCCGATATATACACATGATCGATACATATTTATATAGGTTTCGGAAACATGAATACGTAACACATTTACACGACAACGCTCACATGTTTCATTAATACGGTTCGACTCACTCATGTGTTTTTACGTTAATCATACCTCACGGTTTACACAAGTTTTAACGTTTCATTCATGTGGTTCGGTTATACATGTTGCTCGACTCACAGCTTTAAGGGTTTTACGTTTGCATGTTTTACAAATACTTAACGCATGACTCACGTTTCATTCGCATGCTTACTTTTTGATCCGTACGGTTTGTTAGCCTAACTCACAGGTTTCATGTTTTAAACGTTTGCATGTAAATATAAGTGAGACGAATGGAGGATGTTATACCTTAGCTTGCCCGGATCAAACACACGCGAACCCAAGGATGTAGCAGCTATCGATCGGAAAAAAAAGAATAAGAATGCAGAAACTTTTATGTGTGCCGTGACTTGTATAACTAGGGTTTCAAATTCTAAGTTTTGTGTTTGTATTTATACCATGTATACCGATCGGGTCATGGTGGGCTTTGTGTGTGTGGTTCTCGGCTCAAACCCAACCCATCCGATCCATGGGTCTAAGCTAGTCGGATCACCAAAAAGGAATAAGGCCCGAGTGGCTTAAGTTGCTCGGCTTACCAAAAGAAAACGAGGCCCAAACATTTACACGCGTGACTTATATTTTTCGTCGTACAAAAGTCGGTTATTTAATATACTCGTTAGGTTTTTTTTTAAAACATTCATAAGTTAGATCTTTTAATTTCATTAAATGAACGTTAATATATTTTACGTATTTTATAAACTTTAATTTTAAAGGGTAAATTAGTCTTTAGTATTTGTTTTAAATTTTCAGGTTTTACAACTCTTCCCCTCTAAAAGAAGAATTTTCGTCCTCGAAAATTGGAATGAAACGAAACAAAAACGAAATGAGAACGTACCAAACTATTCAAAGAAATGAGGATAACTAGCTCGCATCGACTCTTCGGTTTCCCAAGTAGCCTCACGCTCCGGGTGATTTTTCCAAAGAATCTTAACGAACGGAATGACTTTGTTTCTCATGACTCTTTCTTGTCTTTCTAAAATAGCTTCCTGTTCTTCAGATAAAGACATATCGGACTGAATTTGATCAAACGGATAAGAAGCAACGTGTAACGGATGATAGTTGTATCCCCTTAGGAGAGATACATGGAAACATCGTGAACATGCGATAACTGAGGTGGAAGTGCTAACCGATACGAAACTTCTCCTATACGTTCCAGAATTTCAAATGGACCGATGAATCGAGGACTGAGCTTGCCCTTGATTCCAAAACGTTTCACACCTCTAAACGGCGAAACTTTCAAAAATACACGATCTCCAACCCGAAATTCTAAATCGCGACGATGCTTGTCGGCATAACTTTTCTGACGAGACCTAGCCTCCTTCAACTTTTCTCTAGCAACAGCTACTTTCTCATTAGTGATTTCAATCATTTCCGGACCTTCAATTAAGCGTTCACCTACTTCATCCCAACAAGTAGGTGCTCTACATTTCCTCCCATAAAGAAGTTCAAACGGTGCTGCCTTAATGCTAGCATGCCAACTGTTGTTGTATGCAAACTCTGCTAGACACAAATATTCATCCCAGCTGCCCGTCCATTCCAAAGCACAAGCCCTTAGCATGTCCTCTAAGGTCTGAATAGTCCTCTCTGACTGACCATCCGTTTGAGGATGAAATGCTGTACTGAAATTAAGTCGAGTACCCCAAGCTTTTTGCAAACCTTTCCAGAAACGGGAAGTAAAACGCGGATCTCTGTCGGACACAATAGATGCCGGAGTACCATGAAGCCTAACGATCTCTTGCTGAAAAATTTCCCCCAATCTACCAATACCATAATCCTTTCTGATTGGTAAGAAATGAGCAGATTTGGTTAGTCGATCAACAACTACCCAAATCGCATCATGCTTCTTCCAAGTAAGAGGTAGCCCAGTCACAAAATCCATAGATATCTTATCCCACTTCCATATTAGAATATCCAATGGCTGTAACAGTCCACTAGCCCTTTGGTGCTCAATTTTAACTTGCTGACAAATCATACACTTCGTCACAAACGTCGCCACATCTTGCTTTATGCCATTCCACCAGAAGTACTGTTTCAAATCCTTATACATCTTGGTAGAACCAGGATGGATAGTGAAAGGAGAACTATGAGCTTCAGTCATAACTTTCTCGCGAAGTACCTGATCATTAGGAACACAAAGCCTATCTTCATACCATACAATTCCATCATTATCCACCTTAAACTCCGTCTGCTTACCTTCTTCAACATTTTGCGCCACAGCCCACAGCTCACCATCATCTTTCTGAGCTTCTTTAATTTGCAGTATAAGGTTCGACTCCACCTTCATACTAGCCCAGTATCCATCAAAACCTCGTACGCACAACTCAACATCCAAACGCTCTAAGTCACGAAGAATCCTAGGTTCAATCTCAATACTTGCAAGAATGCCTGATTTTCGGCTAAGTGCGTCAGCAACTACATTAGCCTTACCGGGATGGTACTGAATGTTGGTGTCATAATCCTTAAGGAGTTCTAACCATCTTCTTTGTCTCATGTTAAGCTCTTTCTGAGTGAAAATATACTTGAGACTCTTATGGTCAGTGAATATATCACACGTCTCTCCATACAAGTAATGCCTCCAGATCTTCAACGCGAACACCACTGCAGCTAACTCAAGGTCATGAGTTGGGTAATTCTCCTCATAAGGTTTTAGCTGCCTTGAAGCATAAGCTATTACCTTTCCATGCTGCATCAAAACACAGCCCAATCCTTTCTTAGAAGCATCACTGTAAATTTGGAATCCTCCATAACCAGATGGAAGAGTCAAAATAGGAGCGGACACCAATCTCCATTTCAACTCTTCAAAACTCTCTTCTCGTTCATCCGTCCATACAAACTTTTCACCTTTCCTCATCAATTGGGTTAGGGGTAGAGCTAAGCGAGAGAAACCTTCAACAAAACGTCGGTAGTAACCAGCAAGTCCTAGAAAACTCCTAACCTCAGTCACTGTCGTAGGTCTTGGCCATTTAGTGATAGCCTCAACCTTAGACGGATCCATGGTGATACCATCAGCAGATACAATATGACCAAGGAAAACGACTTGTTTTAACCGAAACTCGCACTTCGAAAATTTGGCGTACAACTTCTTCTTCCTCAGAATCTCCAAAACTATCCGGAGATGTTGTTCATGCTCTTCTTCAGACTTTGAGTAAACCAAAATGTCGTCGATGAAAACGATAACGAACTTATCGAGGAACTCATGGAAAACACGATTCATTAGGTCCATAAACACCGCAGGCGCATTTGTCAAACCAAAAGGCATAACGAGGAATTCATAATGACCATATCTGGTACGAAACGCGGTCTTAGGAACATCTTGCTCCCTCACACGTAGCTGGTGATAACCAGATCTCAGATCAATCTTCGAAAAGAACTTCGCTCCTTGCAGTTGATCAAACAAATCATCAATACGCGGAAGAGGATAACGGTTTCGAATGGTAATACGGTTGAGTTCACGGTAGTCGATACATAGACGCATGCTTCCATCCTTCTTCTTCACAAATAAAACAGGTGCACCCCATGGAGAAACACTGGGTCGAATGAATCCATTCTCTATCATCTCTTGTATCTGCTCCTTTAACTCCTTCAGTTCTACAGGTGCCATACGATACGGAGCCTTCGAAATTGGTTCAGCACCAGGAATTAACTCAATGCTAAACTCAACTTCTCTAGCTGGGGGAAGACCGGGAAGTTCATCGGGAAAAACGTCGGTGAATTCACAAACAACAGAAAGGTTTTCAATGTTAGGACTCTCCAAAGATGTGTCCTTAACAGACGCCAGAAAACCTTGGCACCCATGAGCAATCATGGTCCGTGCCTTCATAGCAGAAATAAATTTAACAGATTTGAGGGGTTGAGAACCATAATAAACAAATTCAGGATGTTTTATGTCTCCAAAGATTACAGTTCTAGCATAGCAGTCAATGGAAGCTCTATGATAAGCCAACCAATCCATGCCTAGAATGATATCAAAGTTGACCATATCGAGAGGATACAGATTTGCAGAACGAATACGATCATCAAAACGAAGAGGGCACTTAACGTATTTATGATCAATGATCATATGGTTTTTCATAGGCGTAGAAATTGATAAGTGGTGTGTTAGTGGTTTGGGGGTCATATTAAGTTTCTTAGCAAATGTGACAGATATTATGGAGTGTGTGGCACCGGTATCAAATAAAGCGAAGACAGAATAATCATCAATGAAAAGAGTGCCCGTAATGGTACCTGAAGTGCGCTCCGCCTGATTCCGAGTAGTAGCATAAACGCGTCTAGTAGTAGTTGGCGGCTTGATGTAGTTTCCAGGAATCGTCGGGTTCCTCTTAAGGCAATCCTTGATCTTGTGAGTAGTGGAACCACAAGAGAAACATCCACCAGTAGCCTTAAAACACTGCCCCGGATGAGCCTTTCCACAAGTAGTACAGAGAGGTGGGGGAGGCAAAACCTCAGCTGTCCTTTGCTGACCAGAAGATCCTGAAGCACGACCCTGATATGATCCTCGAGCTGACTGATCCTTGTTGTAACGCTGGTTATTGTTACCTTAATTCTGACGATCATTTCCATTTCTACCAGCAGCTCTGCTATCCTGACTCCTCGCCTCAGGGCGCCTAGAGTCCACATTCCTTCCTGACTGACCCCGCTGATCATAACTCCTATCCACTTGACCCCTCGAATCATAACTCCTGCCAGAATTTCCCTTATAATCATTACTTTGAGTCCTAGCTTGAACCCGATCACCATCGCGGTTACGTTTGTTGGAACCCGAAACCTCATGAAAGATCTCAATGTTACGAGCTGCGTCATTGCAGGCCGATACATCCTCATACTCAATATTCAGCAGTCGGTCCAACACCCACTTCTTCAGTCCCCACTTGAAGTGCTTAGCTTGGCGCCTACCATCTCCAGCAATCGTTCCCACAAAACTTACCAGCCTCATAAACCTGCCCATGTACTCATTGGAGTTCTCATGATCAAACTGGTAAATCGCCTGATAATCCCTCTCATACCTTTGCTGCTCAACATCAGGGAAGTAACGGTTATAGAAGATAGTCCGAAACTTAGCCCAAGTACAAGTAATAGCAAAAGCATCTCCTCCTCTTTCCTGTTTGAGTACCTTCCACCAATTCAATGCATCACCTTCCAACTTAAATGTAGCCAAACGGGTCTTAAACTCGTCTCCACAACCCAATACTTCAAACAGCTTTTCTATGTGAGTGATCCAGTCCTCGGCCTCAGTGGGAGTAGCAGCAGTGCTAAAAGAAAGAGGCTTGAGCTTACCGAAACGCTCGAGCCAAGTATGAATGCCGACGGGTTGATTACCTCCACCACTACCCGAAGGACCAGTCTGGTTTCGAATGTTGTTGATCACCTGTGTCATCATCTCAGGTGTGGTAAGACCAGGGAAAAGAGTGTTGAGAGCATTAGCAATCGCAGCATCCATGTTAGGAGCATCATCGTCTCCATCCAATTGACCGTTACGACGAGTTTGAACCATCTGAACGATATTCAAACGATTAGCAAAATGAACAAAGGTGAGATACGAAATGGAAGTACGCAGAAGGAATCCTAAAGTCTACCCAATCCTCACAGGTCATAGCCTAAGCTCTAAGGGTCTCAAAACCTGGGCTCTGAAACCATAAATTGTAACGCCCCGACCCGACAAACGCTTGTTCCGACAAACGTTTGGGAGTATTTATTGTAGCTCTTTTTTTTATCACGCCAAACGCTTGTTCCACATATTTTCTTGCTGCATCATATGATTGCTTATATCTTATTCGCTTAGTATCTTTCGAGCCTGGCTATGAAATAGACTTAACAAGAACAGACCATTCCATATATATATCCCGTTAGTAAGATAACATCCAAATTTGTAAGTCACGTCATTAACCACAAACTGAACATCTAGTACTTTCCCGTCTTTGAGATCGTTGAATATAGGCAATTGACATAATTACTACTGTAACGCCCCGACCCGACAAGGGTAAAGGAATCACAAATAATGGTGTCATATCAAAGCAAACATAAATATCCAAAAGAAGTCTTAACATAAATGCTGAAATAATTCAAGTCAACATAACTTCAATACATAGGTCCCAATGGAAGATAAATTCCAACATAAATAAAGTGAAATAGTAAAGTCTTAAATGGCATCATAAGATCAAAGCTAAATATCTCTAAGGTAAGTCCACACTCATGCACTCATCCCAAAGCAAAACCCAGCTCTATTGCTTAGATACCTGCCGCGGAAGAAAAGAAAATACGGCTGAGCTTCAAAAGCTTAGTGAACAGATATAAAAGCAAAGCAAATACGAAACGAAATCGAATACGGAATATAGTGAACGAAAGATAGCAAAAATCATAATCATTTTCATTGTATAAATCAGAATTATCGAATAAGGTTTATAGTTAACTACCACGAGCCCAGAAACATATATCATATCATAATCATATTCACATAAGGCAACATTTGTAGGAGAGACCTACCAGAGTTATGAAGGATGTGCATGCACGCAGCATCAATCATCAGATAACAGATAACATATGACAGATAACAGATCTAGGATGCATCCATACGCCCCACAGACAGATATTGGCCATATAACATAATTTGAGCTCATAACAGATAACAGATAAGGGACGTGGCAGAACATCACTCTACTGCCCTAGAGTCATGTCAGAGGTGCATCACTGACACGGACATGGAACCCCCATGACTAGTGAAATATTTGGCTCGGGTGTCAAACTATCTTAGGTCAAATCAGAATGTCAAAACTGACACAGATCATACTTTATCATAAGGTTAATCATATTTCCAAAATCAGAGTTTTCATACCATATAGTTTCAAAATCAGATGTTTCATAATTCAGAAATCAGAAGTTCAGATAAGCAACAGATCAAACAAACAGAATGAGGTTCATAGCAAAGGCTTAGGAAACCCTAATATAAAAGCTAACGAAAAGAAAACGTTATAAGGAACCTTTACTGAAAAGGTCAGAATATTTGTACCTTATTCCAAAGCAAATGACCAAAAAGAAGAAAGTACGGAAAGCAAAGGATTACTCCTTCTTCACAGAACCTATACACATTAATGGTCGTACATGTTATTTATGATTCAGTGATCTTAATATTGGGTGTTTATACTTAGTGTATTCAGTGATCTTAATACTTTAGGGTTTTACAGTTAAATGAGACTTAAGTGTTTTATAACCAATATTGTAGATTAAGGTTCATTATGTCATTTATTAGAGTTTAGGGTTAAGTGTCAAAATAGTTTAAAAGTCATAACTCACACATGAAATAACGAATTAATATACTTAGCTTCAAACCCTAATCGACTCTCATTTATGTTCTAGGTTTTTCCCATTATTTTAATATCATATTAATGCGCATTTACTTTACATGTTACGTCATTTAATGACTCATTACTCATGCACGCAATTATACCAATAACTCACACACGACGACTCATTTACCCAACGTTAACCAAGAAAACCTTTCTTTCCTTGCTTCACCATGCACGCACACGCACATGCAAATCCCAACTTAATCACACGTTGTTTCCCGACTTACAAAACAAATCGACACAAACCATACTACAACATAAAGTTAACGTGACTCTTACATACACAACACATTCATGACCTAAACCATACGTTAATTATACACATATAATACGTCAAGTTTATGATTTTATGTGACAATATACAAATTACTTGTTATCCGATATATACACATGATCGATACATATTTATATAGGTTTTGGAAACATGAATACGTAACACATTTACACGACAACGCTCACATGTTTCATTAATACGGTTCGACTCACTCATGTGTTTTTACGTTAATCATACCTCACGGTTTACACAAGTTTTAACGTTTCATTCATGTGGTTCGGTTATACATGTTGCTCGACTCACAGCTTTAAGGGTTTTACGTTTGCATGTTTTACAAATACTTAACGCATGACTCACGTTTCATTCGCATGCTTACTTTTTGATCCGTACGGTTTGTTAGCCTAACTCACAGGTTTCATGTTTTAAACGTTTGCATGTATAAGTGAGACGAATGGAGGATGTTATACCTTAGCTTGCCCGGATCAAACACACGCGAACCCAAGGATGTAGCAGCTATCGATCGAAAAAAAAAAGAATGCAGAAACTTTTATGTGTGCCGTGACTTGTATAACTAGGGTTTCAAATTTTGAGTTTTGTGTTTGTATTTATACCATGTATACCGATCGGGTCATGGTGGGCTTTGTGTGTGTGGTTCTCGGCTCAAACCCAACCCATCCGATCCATGGGTCTAAGCTAGTCGGATCACCAAAAAGGAATAAGGCCCGAGTGGCTTAAGTTGCTCGGCTTACCAAAAGAAAACGAGGCCCAAACATTTACACGCGTGACTTATATTTTTCGTTGTACAAAAGTCGGTTATTTAATATACTCGTTAGTTTTTTTTTTTTTTAAACATTCATAAGTTAGATCTTTTAATTTCATTAAATGAACGTTAATATATTTTACGTATTTTATAAACTTTAATTTTAAAGGGTAAATTAGTCTTTAGTATTTGTTTTAAATTTTCAGGTTTTACAACTACTTTGTTGAAAATACGGCGCATTATCTAGTTAATTCCCGAACAATGCGTGTGAATAACGATCAGCTCTCGGAACCGCTTATGAATAATTTTTCGTCATACATTGAGTTTTCATAGAAGTAGACGGCCACTAGATGATCATGAGCACCGTATCGATATTTATCGATAGCGTTTCGTGGAATTTTTGGGGTTGTAGAAGTGGGAGGTTGAACAAGCATAACGACATCTTTTAAAAACTCTATATCGATACTACTAACTTCGTCTTCCTCATCTAAGGATGTAGAATAAATTGATCAGAATCCATTTGTTTGAGTTGAGAAGATTAGAGTATATATATAAAGATTGGGTTTGAAAGTGTATATAAAAATGAAGATGTATTAGGGTATTTATAGGGTAATTAAATTTTTTAAGAATTGTTTTTAAACAAATGACAAAACGGTCAAACAATAAGCCGTTGGGGTGGTTTTTCTTCTACATGACTCGTTCTTTTTTTTTTAGGGAGGGGTAGCGTAGCCTAATGGTCATAGTATGGCAGATACACATTCAGAATATGTAAGCGCAAATCTGTGTGCGGCACTGGTAGCATGTGCTGTGTCAGGTTGTTCCGTGCTTGTCTCAATTAGCTCACCTTTTCCTTTGTCAGCCATTTGTCTGCAACCGGTTGTCAAAAAAATTAGCAAAACCGACATGCTGCGGGGTAATATTTAAGGAAAACGCTTACGTTAGTAACTGACCATTAACATTTGTGAGCAATCAATCATGCATCATGCACAAATATGGATAACGTAATTAAAAATCTAATGCTACCGAATATTTTGGCATCTAAAGAAACGAATTCGTTACTGAAGCAGTACCTGTGTCTCCTATATATTAACATAACGCTAGAAAAATAATGGCTAGACCTGTTGCATTCTTATTTTTTTTTAAATCTTTATACACTATGTTTTTGGTTGTGTTGGAAGGCTAGTTTGGATGAGGTCCAATAAGTATTTTCAAACCCCTTGGTGAGGTAGCTCTCGAGAGAGCCACGTATAGCTGACCATGCCCAAATATAGGTTTCGGCAAATAGATCCCTATCTTTGTAAGTGACTGGCCTTGGCTTTTGTTTATCGTCGTAGCATAGCACAACTTAATAGGGAACTGTTTAAGCTTGAAGACAAACGACATCTTATCATCTTTGATTGTCAACAGAATGCGCAGTATAAAACATTTCTCTCCTATTCTGGTGCCTCTTATAATTTTTGCCTCAATCACTTTCGTTAACAACTGAGTGATGATCATTCGTGTCCCATTGCATAAACCTCCCGTCAGGTTTAAATTACGCATCAACATCATTGGTACACCTACTCTTACCTCTAAAGAGTGGGGATGGATCCCTGCAAACTTCATAGAATTAAGGTAGTCCTCTGGATATAATAATTATGTGGCAGCGCCGTCGCTCCCAATAGGCATTGCGTCGTCAGCACTTAAATAGAATTCAGATGTTCCGGTTACTAGTTGCAATATATGTGCATTAATTATGTTAGCAGTGTCGTTTTTCAGACAGACTATTGCTTTTTCCTGAAATGTTCTGATCGTCGGGGTTTGCAATGAGTCATTATCATATATAAACTCTATCAAATCATCTACCGCTAGTTCTCCGGCCTCAAAACAGTGAACATCTGGAATTCAAACCCACGAAGTATTCTTAGGGTCATCTACATCTTCGGTGCCAACATTCCCGTCACCAATGTTCACCAACCATTGCGAAAACGATTGGCATTCTAAATTTTCTTCTTCCGTCATGCCTGGCTTTTGCAACCGCATTTTTTGTAGAAAAAAATACCTTAAAATGCTGCCACAACCTTGATTCAGCTATGGACGCACCAATAATTGCTTCTCTAGAAGCTCCCTTCTTTACTGGCAACGCCTGTCGAAAATCGCCGCCTAACATTTTTTTACCGACATACCCCCAAAAATCATGTGGCGCTTGTCCAAAAGGTCGCGCAGTGTCCTCTCTAAAGCCTCAAAACATCTCTTCTCGTCCATTGGCGCTTCATCCCAGATGATCAACTCTGTCTTGCATAGCAGCTCACTCAATTGTGTATTTTTCTTAATTGATCATACCGACTCATCGGTTAGCTGCAATGGTATTTTAAACCGTGAATACGCTGTTCCCCCAGATGGCAATAATAGTGATGCAACGCCAGATGAACCTACTGCCAACACGATCCTCCCCTCGGCTCTAAGTGTTGTGATGACAGTCTTCCACAGAAAGGTTTTACCCGTCCCTCCATGGCCGTACACGAACATTAGCATTTGCTGACTGCTGTGTACGGCGGCTATAATTGTATCAAATACTTGCCGCTGTTGTTGGTTTAATTGCAGAATGAGGCTTCTGCTCTCCGCAACCATTTCTTCCCTGTTGTAACATGTTTCTTCCATAACAGTGCGGTTTCTGAATAGGACTAACAGCCCGGGTGGGGGGTTTGGTAACCCGTAGTCCCTTAGCAATTTGCCATGGATAGTAAGCAATGCCTGTAGTTCATACAAAACACCCCCTTCTAATTTCGGGTCATTGACGAATAAAGGTCGTATACCTAATGCTTCTGACAGTATGCGTGGAACGTCATCAGACATCTGCCTCCAAAACATTCGCCAAAGAGTAATCGGACTTGTGATGTCTGTGAATAACAAAATTTAGGCAAAGAGCGCTCGTAACTGAGCTGAAGTAGCCGTTGTACAACTTTCTTGCATCGCGGTGACCCATTTATGATCATCCTGTAATAATCCCAATGCTTCGCAAGCTTCCCTGTTTGGGTTGTGCGTATAACCATCAACAATCCTAATGCCTCCAAACGACATACACCCTTTTTGATGACAAAGCAACATACGTTGGTAAAAAAAGGTCACCTACAGTCGGATGTACGTACGCCAACCGCCCAATCGAAGGTTTATGGTTACGTCTAGGTGACCATTCTCTGTCTGCTTTAGACCATACGAACTCCGATGGAAACTATAAATACGTTAGATGCCTACCAACCGTTGACGATTCGTTAAACGCTAACCACTCGGTCAGCGTAGTCCGTCTGGCACTTGGATTGTTAAGTATGGACTGAACTGTTTGCGATGCTCTGAAAGAAATATGCTGCATGTTCTCTAAATGGACAACTAGGATCTGAACCGCGGGTTCTCTACTAAGGAGATTAAAACCAAATATGCGCCAGCAAGATTCGTGTGGGCCTATATAACCCTCGTCGACAAAGTTTTTGATTTCATCAACACGTGTGCTCGAACTGGCAGCTGAAGTTGAAGCGGTTGAGGACTCAACGTTTGCATCACCTATCTGTCTGGATACTCGAGCGATTATTCTGTCCGTACCTTTCGAAATATATTTAAATAAATACTTAATAAGCATCGTCCAACCACAGTACTCAACGTTTATATGCGCGTAAAATCTCATGTATAGTTCGCGACTGTATGGCACGACATACGCGTTATCTAATCTTACACCATTACGTTGCAGTTCTATATGCATGTCTCTACGTCTATAATGTGCATAACCCGCCTTATCAAAGAATGTTGCCTCACAGTACTCCTTGGGGAAAAAATTTTTGCACGTTCCTCTATCACGCATACACACTGCATTAGAAAAGGCCCCCCCCCCACATAGACCATGCATCATAAACTTTGTTATCACTCTAAACCCCTCCGGATCATCTTCCTGATGTGGTAGCTCTGCACTTATATACCTATCGACATCATCAATACTCATACTTTCAGATCTACGTGATATCCATAACAATAAGTGGCAATGTGGCAGGCCTCGTTTATGAAACTCTACTGTATACAACAGTGGAAAAAAATAGATAAATATTAGGCCACATCGAGCAACAACAGATAAACATGCATGTATCATATTTAAAAGCAACAAACATAGACAAACCATACCTGCCTTTATTGAGCCAAAAGGTCGAAAATCTAGAACATATTTAATAAGGGATTGAATCTTGTGTTCAAACATACGGTCAATAACATCAGGCCTGTCGGATGCTGAAAGGTTAGGATACGCAGTCATGTATTTTGTATTTCGGGCCATCTTGTGTTACATGTAAACGTTATGAAAAAAGCTGGGTTGCCGTGCACCCTACAGATTGCTAAAGCGTCTAAGTAATGGCTATACATGTAGTGAGGCCCCCCAGTAAACGACGAAGGTAAAATAATTCTAGAACCCACATCTGAACCATCAGCATCACCACGTGAAATTGCATCATACAACCCTGTCAAGTAATCGCCTCTAATATTTAATTGGTTAGCTCTTATAAAATCCATTCGTTCTTGCTCTATACTGCAATATGCAGTAACAATGTACTGCTGAAATAGTTTCCCGTCTCTACTCAACAGGTTATAATAGCCGTTCCTATCATGCAATTGATAGCAATAGAAAGCTTTCATGGACATTCATTTTCCCCTGCGAGTAGAAGTAGTTGACACATTGACATAATGCAAATCCAGATGATAGCCTTGTTCTCCTAACACGAACAACAAAGGGAATTGGGCTGGCATGTACAATGCGTGTAGTTTATTAAACAGCTGCGGCTCACCAGAATGCGCTTCCAGTATTATATCAAAATCGCTCTCCGTTTCTTCCATATCATCAAAAATAATAGCCCCAATCGAATCAGCAGTCGGTAACTCATATTGTGGTGCCTTTCCTGCGTTGAACATCCTAACTTTAAACGACGACACATCGTACTGCTGTAATTTATCCCTTGCTGTCCTAAAAAGCTGAACTAAAGCATTGTTCTCATCAAGTAATGCTATCAGCGCTTGCACGATCTCTGACCTTAAAAGGTTTCTAGCACCCTCTTGAAAATGATCCATCATGTTTTAAACTTCGTTTTCTGTATCGTAAATATACAGTTGCAAGAATCTTGGGGATGTACTGGGTACCGGACATAACCTTCCTATCCTATGGTATATTTGTCCCGACACCTAGAAAACATAAGGGCCTCTACCAACATTAATAGACTGGTCTATATCCACGCCCAAAGAAGTCATGGCGAACATTTGGTTATAAGCTCTTATATTTTCCAAAAAATGTTCGTTGGAAAAAAGCTCATGCACAATTGACGGATATTCCTTGACTGTTACAAGCTTGACCATGCCTTCCAAACAGCAGTGATTGTCCATAGGCCCTCTGGATACAGTTAAGGTACTTAGCTTCTCCTCGTCCCAAAACAAAGCCCTGCAATGGCGGCAAACACGGTTGCAAGGACCAAACCTCATGTATTATGTCGGCGACCCTGATTAAGAACATAGCCATCGCCAACAAACATTGTGTCAACACATACTTAAAATGTGCATAACATGAAGAAACCATACCACCAACGCATACCTGATACAACTGAAGGACGGGTGCCGGTTTGCCTAGCCGGTGGCTGCACATCAGGCACAGTTTGTATTGTGAACTAACGTTTTCTAGGACGGCCTCTCCTACCCATACCAGACTGCGAATCAGTGTGATGGAAAGAGGTTTCCTCACCGTAACAAATACCCCCGACTGGAAATCCAAATCAACAGAAGTTGGGACATTCGTCGTGTCAGCAATAGATATGCCACCCGAGCGGAAATCCAGATCCAAAGGAAAATGCAACAGGCCTACAGCGTATAGCAAAAAAAAAACACATCTGTTACAACCTTAAAGCATATGATAGCACATTTATAACAACAAATCTTGGACGGTTATCACCAAACTTGAAAAATTGTCTGAAGAAGTTCCAACATCTAGATCCTGAACTGCTGGCCATGCAAAGGAACCACATGCACCATCGAAAGGCAGGACACTCTGACGTGAAGGCCCCAAACTGGTGCCAGCAGTAGCAACATTTAAATCCACTTGCCCTACATTGTGAACCGCGTCAGAAAACTGTTGCACAGGCGTGCCATCAGATTTTGCACCAACGTTGACGCTTGTATGAGCTGCTGAGAACCTCCTTTTTTTTAAATGCTCCATTTGACGTTCCTTTTCCCCACGTATGGAATGCGTCAGGCAACCTCCCACGGCTCTGTTTCCCATAACTTTCCTGCACACAAGCAAGACCACAAGTCCGGGCATCCACATTCGGTAACCCATGAGCCTCACTGCAAGAGTGTGATACAGCTAAAGCACCACCACCACATTCCGGCACACCAATAACCACACCCTCTGAACGTGCCTCTAAGTTTGTACTAACTAATAGGTCATCCGGAGCCACACCATCAGTCAAAACACCTACAATAACCGGTAAGAAAGCAAACTATTTGTGAACATCTTAATCCTACAATAAAAAAAAACTTAGTCCAAAAAAATAAGAATTACAATAACTACCTGTTAAATGTTTAGAAAAATGCTCAGCACCCTCTAAGGCATGTGCACCAACACCCAAAGTGCAAGCTCTCTTGCTAGAGACCTCACATTCCTATGGAACACCAATGCCCAAGCAGGCAACCTTCCTTTTCAAACCACCTTCCTCTCCAGACACCACACCTAAAACATCTGGGCTACCCACCTCAGGCAGACACGGTAGCGAACTCTACCGTACGACTACCATTTAACGACGACCCACCCACATCATTAACAGAACCATCTACACCACCTTCCTGAACCCCAACCAAACCATATGGAACAGAAGAGGCGCCACCTAAGTTTCTATCTTGATCACTCATTTCCAAATTTTGTGGACACCTACCAACACCACCAACTCGCTTGCATGCAATACTCTTAGTTCTCATACTAATAACTGAAAACACTACACAACTGACTAACCTAAAACAACCAATGCACAGCAAACTATTTGACACACCACAAATCAATAGGTCAACCAAGGTGTATGCAGAAAAATAGCAAAGACTAAAAAATACAAAGCATCCTAAACAACACTAAACACTTTTGCAATCAAAAACCCACAACAAACAACCTACTATAAACATGCAACAACAAATTACAAGCAAGAGAACCTAACATGCAGCAACGAATCGTTCATAAAAAACAACAAAATGCGCAAGAAGAAGAAAAACCAAGGAAACCTTACACTAAAGGAAACGAATCGGCATATATGTAAGGACTTCAGAAAGCCCAAAGGTATAGTTTGGGCTGCTTTCACCGGCCCACGTTTTGCCGAAAGTTATGGTTTACCCCGCCTAACACAACAACTCACGTAAGAATAAAATAACATTTAAAAAGTATTAAAAAAGTCACCGACGTTGTGTTTTATACTATAGATAGAATATTATGATGACATTTACTGTATCCTTCTTAAATTAATAGTCTACAATATCTTTTTGGTATGTCTCAATTTAATTGTTCACTAATAAAAATAAATAGTTAGTTTGATTGATTTTACCATATTACTCTTACTTAAAGTTAATATTACAAATTTTAAACAAGAAATTAATTAATTGGTTAAGTATAAAACATTTATTCTGCTAAAACCTAAGAAAAAAAATGAATAATTATGTTTTTCCTGTTAAACTGTGTGTTTTTTAGTCAGGGAACAATTATTAGACGGGGGAGTATATTCGACAATTTATATTTTTTTAACAATTTAATTTAGGGTGAAAGCTGAAAATACGTAACAAACTTTCTCAAATATTCCGAAATACGTTACATACTAATTTTATTATCTAAATTGCTAAATAACTTTCAAATTTTGTTCAATATACGTTACATGACCATTTTTTTCCAGCGTGTATTTTTTTTACATCATACGTGTATATTCCAACACATCAAATGCTTCCAACTCAGCAATAAGTCAAATGTTTGACCCTAACTTATTAAAACCCCCTTTTCTGAAACACAATATCTCATTCTCAAAAACCAATAACCACGAACTTAACTCTAAAAAAACCGATCTGATTCAACCAAATTCTGCAAACGTGGTTAGGTATGTAAAGCCTAATTTTTGATTGCAATAATTAGGTGTGACTTTCCCATTCTCTATTATAATCTCAAATTGAAAACCCTAATTTTTGAAACCCTAATTGAAGACCATAACTTTTTGATTGCAGGTCGATGAGTAGCTGAAGATGTCTCAATTAACTGTTAGACTCTATCATGATGGGGTTTTTGTCCCAAATCCACTGAAGTATATGCTTGGATCGTGTACTGTTATCAATGACATTCAGTTTGAAGACATGCCGGTTAGTGAATTGTTTGATGTAATTGAAAGGTTAGTTGTCCATGATGTTAAAAGACTGTATTATGTGGTACCTAGAACAACACTTACTCGTGGGATTAGGGAAATAAATAGTGATGCTGATATGGTTGAGTTTGTTAAAGTAGGATTTGAGAATGGTTTTAAGGTTGACTTGTATCATGAATACAATGATTATGATTTTATGGGCTACACTAGAAATGATCATCTGTTTACTCAAAATGACAATGTTGATAGCCTAGATTGTGATAAAACTTTGTTGAGCAAGAAGAGGACCCAGAGAATATAGACTTTCACACTGAAGGGGAACAAAATGTAGTATTTGAGAGATTGACCATAGATGATCCTTTTTTAACTAAACTGGTTGGTGATAACGCTACACGCGTCGTTCGGGGTCAAGGAAACTTCCTTTTCTTCGAGCAAGTTTTATAACACCCTAGGCAGTGAACGTAATCGTTGTAGTGTAGTAATTAGGGTAAGCCACGGGTATTGATATCGTTCTCTAGGGGAATAGGAATGCTAGTGAGAAGTTACTACGCTAAGGTTGAGGTTGAGGAAGATTATTTTTTATCTTTTTATATTTTTTTAGAAATTGAAAAGGTACGAATCTCGGGTATTGGATTTGGGGGGTTGGTATTGCTACCGATTACTCTACTATTATCTAATTATCTAAGCTAAGGTTGTGATAGTCTATGTCTAATTGATGTGTACTCGTATGATAGTTTAAAGATGTGTTTACTTAGGTTTTACTACTCCTTAATTATCTCCTATTGATGGTTGATTTGTCACGTCCTTATTCCTAGTTGCGTTGTGATTCTAAGGCTATAGGGCGTGCTTGTTTCCCTAACTCTTTGAAATTACCAAAGGGTCTTGTTTACAAATCCTCTAGTGATTTATAGACGCCTACTCTACGGTTGTCCTTGAATACTTTATCCTACAATTACCTAGATAATTATATTCTAAAGTTCACAAAGAAAAGTCAAGCATTAAGTACACAACGAATAATCTAGCGCACTCTAGATCATTAGTCAACTAAGATAAGTATCAACCAATCAATATTCAATAATTAAGTTTCATATTCCCTAAGCAAACACACAAATAAATTAGCCGGACATGGAGAACATGCAAGCATACACACAAATAATCAAAGACATAATTAAATTAATGAAGTAAATACTTATCTTGATGTATAATAGGGTTTAGAACCCTAAAATACTGCACAAGAAAGCCTTGGTTCGGTTTTAGGTTTTTACTCCAAAAGACTACACACAAAACTGAAAAATTCGGATTCTATATATAAGATTACATCTGCGACGGCGTCACCTTATGTTTCGTGACGCCGTCGTGTCGCCGTCATTAGGGTTTCGTATTGGCCACGTAAACCTTGCGACGGCGTCACCTTATGACTGTGACGCCGTCCCCTTCAGCTCTGACGCCGTCTTGGCTGCATCTAGGCCGTCTGAGTAGCGACGGCCTACTCTTTTAGAACCTGACGTCGTCCCTTGAAAACATGCAATTTCGCTTCTGACCCGTCGCAAAATTCCTTCCCGACGGCGTCGCAGATATGCAGTGACGCCGTCGCCTTATGTTTCAGCAGCTTTGAGTGTCTCGATTCTAACTTTGGCCATTTTCTTCGTATATTCGCGCCTTTTCGTCCAAATAAGCATCATTCCAGCATTTTGCCTTCAAGAGACCTAAAAAGTGAAAAGGAACGATATTAAGCAATAACGGATACAGAAGTGATCGAATAAGGGCTTAAATGACCCCTTAAAAAGGTACCTTTTAAAACCTTATCAAATATCCCTACACATGGTATTTGCTTGTCCTCAAGCAAATGTGCTTTTAGCCAATTAATTTATAAGTTAGGGGTCATGAAGCATTCATTCAAAACGGTCCACAACACATATAAGCCCCGCAAAAGTCATAACAAGCACGGAAATTACATACTAGCACCTCACATGGGGTGTTTGGATACTCACATCTCTCTCGGGTGTATATATGAAATATAACAAATCGGAAATGGAAGATGAACACTCATTAACCGGTCCTAGTACATAGATTACCATAGGCTTGAGAATAGATCAAACCTCCGTCGCTTTGGCGTAAGCACCTAGGAAAGACTATCAAAGAGGTCTTTAAAGGGTTGTAACGTTAGGCTTACGGTAGGGAAATAAGGGTTTGGTGGGATAGGCTATTTAGTGGTGGTAAGTCAAAAATCTCTATGTTAAATGCATATGAAGAATGGCGTTGCTAAGCCAAGACTCGACACTTCTAAACTCTAGATAACTGAAATAAACAAACATAAAATTAAAGGATAGATGTAGGATGGTAGCCCGTATTTTTTTTTTTTTTTTTTTTTATCACTCTATTTTTTTCTTTTTCTCTTTTTCTATTTTTTTTCGATTTTTTTTTTTTTTTTTTTTTTTTTTTTTTTTTTTTTTCATACACTTTTACTCTACCATCCTCTAAGATAACATCAAAATACTAGGGATTTATAAGCATATCCCTACACTTGAGTTTTTATTACTCTAACACTAATTTGACCCGATTTGAAAAGATCAAAACACTTGGGGTACATTATTACGCAAACAAAGGGAATTTGAATTTAACGTTCCCTTCCCGTCATTTCATAAACTTTAACTTTTCCCATGAATCCCAATCATCCCAAAACTGTATACAAAGGATATGACTCGACTTAGCAACTTATGCAAGCAACTAGATAATTGAACTAATGGTTTAGGGTGATAACAAATATTTGCACTAAAAGTGAGTGCATAAGGGGTAGGCTAAGGCGATTTGGGTGTATATTTGGGGGTGGGGTGTAAACAATGCTCTTCATTGATATTCCGGAAAAACCGAAATATTACGAGAACCGCGAAAAGGATAGGCTCTGAGGGGTTAACTAGGGGTATCGTGTACTAAAGATGAGTACAACGCAAAGGGTGTGGGGGAATTACTCAACCGAAGTGGAAGAAGTAATTATATTACAGGTATCAAACAAGGGTTATCCTAATGCCTCTTATCATTTAGTTATTCCTAACTACACAAGTGTAGCCTCACTTGCGATCTCGGAATGCATCACAAAACAAGTTCTAGAATCTATTATACTACCGGTTCACACTCTAAGCATTAAAGATGCATGCTTTTAATTCCTACTAATCTAAGGGCGATCCTCACATTTTGGGTGGAATTTGGGTGGTAAGGGTTTTTGTGCTAGTCATGCAACTTCCTATCCATGAGACGCTTTTGTTAAGACTAATGGCCCACTCCTATATGTCATAAAAAATTTTAAATTTGGTGCCAAAATTACCCTAACCGACATTTTCTCATGGTTTATTACACAATCACAATTGGACAAAGCAAATAGTCAAGGATAAGCATAGTTTCAAAGTTCCCGTTTTATTTTCCCTCCCTACACTTAAACTGAACATTGTCCCCAATGTTCCCCGAAAGTATCAAAGTTATGATAATTGGAAGGTAATTAAAAACGAAAGAAACTAGTACTCCCCTGATTAGCTCGGTAGGATCCGTGTAAAGTGGTGGTTAAATCCTTTTCAAGAAGAATTTATGCGTGAAAAGCTCCTTCCAATCTTATGTAACTTCTTCTTGATAAATTAAACCTGCACACTTGAAGAAAACAAACAACCCAACGCATCAAACCGAACAAAGAAAAATCACAACAAGATGTAATAACAAACTTAAATAAGATATAATGCTTGTGGAATGGATGTTTGCAGATTTTCTAGAAAATTAAGACCTAGAAAATTCCAAAAAAATTATAAGTAGCTCAGAAAATGAGAAAAAGTAATCAGTTGTTTTTGCTCCTTCCTGACGCCGTCAGGTTGCAATCCTGACGCCGTCAGGTTATCATGACAGAAACTGGTCTGCGATTTTCTGGAAAAAATTCTGGAAAATTTTTATCTTTAAAATCTGGAAAAATTTCCTGCAAAACATCCATTATGACTCGATACAAGCATTTGACTTGAACAAACAAACATATATATCTTTTATTTAATTGTTATTCTCATGTTTACGTTTCTTTTGAAAACGTGTGTAATCCTCCCTACACTTATCCCTTATGTAAAATACCTTTATATGCAATTAAGACGAGGTTAAAAACAAAATAAAGCATTTTTACAAATTCAAACATGAGAATAAACAATCAATAAAAGATATACGACACACAAATAAAAATAAAAACAAATACACATGGGTTGCCTCCCAAGAAGCGCTTGTTTTTGTTCGAGTCACGAGCCTGACTCTACCCTTATTTAACAGATAAAGGGGAAGTTTTCCCTACACTTAAGTTTAAGTGCGGGTGATAGTAGCAATACACACCCTTAGGGTGGAAATTTGCTACGTGGGGAGAGGGTGATGGGTGATTTATATGCTCAAAGGAGTGTGCTCCATTCATTATAACCTTACCTAAGTCTATTGGTGTAGCGGGTGAATCAAATCTCTCTCCTAAAAATGGATCATCTTCTATCAACTTGAAAAGATTCATAGTTAAGGATCCATCTTGACTTAATAAACCCGGTTTAAACCCATAGTGTTTCTTGTTATCAACCATGAATGGGTGATATAAGTGTGTAAGGTCATGGGTTACTCCTATATTAGCTTCCACTCTACATGGCCTAGAATCTACCACCTTTATCAAGCAACTACCCGGACTATCTATTTTGATGGGTGGATTGGGGCCTAATTCAATTCCAAGATTCACATCTAAAGACGGAACATTGGGTAAGGTTTTTGGTTGAGGCTCAGGTTCATCAAAATTAGGAACTTCCCTAGGACTAAGAGAGAGGTCATGACAACAATCATCTAAACCTACATTCTCTAGTGGCGTTTGGTCCAAAGGTTCTCTATCAATCGGGGCTCCTATAGTCTCTTCTACTTCTTCCGGGTAAGTTATAGGTGATGTGTGTTCCTCAAGTGATGGTAGGGCTTGTGGGCTTGGAGTTTCCACCTTTTTCTCCATTATATCTAGATCTCCTAAATGTTTGAAATCTATCCCACACATGCAACTAGGTATTTTAGCTTCAACCATCTCACAATCTTGTTTGGGTTTAGGTTTCATGTTCTTAAAAACTATGTCTTTTTGATCATGATGCCTAAGGTTAGATAAATCCTTCTTATCCATTTCCTCAAGTTGTAACAACTGAAGGTTTATGCATAGGAGGTTTTTCTAAAAAATTCTAAAGATGGTGTCACTAAAAGGAGTTGATCTTGACAATGATCGTTGAATAGAAGCTACACAAACACAAAATATATCAAATCCATCCAATCTTACACCCTTGTTCTTTTGGATATCTTTAAGATCACTCACAAATTTATCAGAACAATAAAAACTAAACCAATCTGCAAAATTCAATTGTTCCTCATTTGTTAATGATTCAAATGCAACTTCACTTGCCATAGCGACAAATGAAAAGGGTTTTACGAACACAAACACAAAGAAGGGGGATAGACTACAAGGAAGCTAATAAAAAAAAAAAATCTCACTTGATAGGAATCTAGCAAAGAAACCTAAACGAGGTGGACTACTAACTAGCTATTCTATTCCCCGGCAGCGGCGCCAAAAACTTGATAACGCTACACGCGTCGTTCGGGGTCAAGGAAACTTCCTTTTCTTCGAGCAAGTTTTATAACACCCTAGGCAGTGAACCTAATCGTTGTAGTGTAGTAATTAGGGTAAGCCACGGGTATTGATATCGTTCTCTAGGGGAATAGGAATGCTAGTGAGAAGTTACTACGCTAAGGTTGAGGTTGAGGAAGATTATTTTTTATCTTTTTATATTTTTTTAGAAATTGAAAAGGTACGAATCTCGGGTATTGGATTTGGGGGGTTGGTATTGCTACCGATTACTCTACTATTATCTAATTATCTAAGCTAAGGTTGTGATAGTCTATGTCTAATTGATGTGTACTCGTATGATAGTTTAAAGATGTGTTTACTTAGGTTTTACTACTCCTTAATTATCTCCTATTGATGGTTGATTTGTCACGTCCTTATTCCTAGTTGCGTTGTGATTCTGAGGCTATAGGGCGTGCTTGTTTCCCTAACTCTTTGAAATTACCAAAGGGTCTTGTTTACAAATCCTCTAGTGATTTATAGACGCCTACTCTACGGTTGTCCTTGAATACTTTATCCTACAATTACCTAGATAATTATATTCTAAAGTTCACAAAGAAAAGTCAAGCATTAAGTACACAACGAATAATCTAGCGCACTCTAGATCATTAGTCAACTAAGATAAGTATCAACCAATCAATATTCAATAATTAAGTTTCATATTCCCTAAGCAAACACACAAATAAATTAGCCGGACATGGAGAACATGCAAGCATACACACAAATAATCAAAGACATAATTAAATTAATGAAGTAAATACTTATCTTGATGTATAATAGGGTTTAGAACCCTAAAATACTGCACAAGAAAGCCTTGGTTCGGTTTTAGGTTTTTACTCCAAAAGACTACACACAAAACTGAAAATTTCGGATTCTATATATAAGATTACATCTGCGACGGCGTCACCTTATGTTTCGTGACGCCGTCGTGTCGCCGTCATTAGGGTTTCGTATTGGCCACGTAAACCTTGCGACGGCGTCACCTTATGACTGTGACGCCATCCCCTTCAGCTCTGACGCCGTCTTGGCTGCATCTAGGCCGTCTAAGTAGCGACGGCCTACTCTTTTAGAACCTGACGTCGTCCCTTGAAAACATGCAATTTCGCTTCTGACCCGTCGCAAAATTCCTTCCCGACGGCGTCGCAGATATGCAGTGACGCCGTCGCCTTATGTTTCAGCAGCTTTGAGTGTCTCGATTCTGACTTTGGCCATTTTCTTCGTATATTCGCGCCTTTTCGTCCAAATAAGCATCATTCCAGCATTTTGCCTTCAAGAGACCTAAAAAGTGAAAAGGAACGATATTAAGCAATAACGGATACAGAAGTGATCGAATAAGGGCTTAAATGACCCCTTAAAAAGGTACCTTTTAAAACCTTATCAGTTGGTAAGGGTAACTTTATAGGAACCAGAGATAATCCAATCCCCAATTTAACTGGTAAGTATATTGTCGAAGAACATGACCCTGAGGATGCTGGTATAGATGCTAAGTACAAGATTCAAAAAGGTGTTCAGTATCCTTGTTACAACCCTGAATTACCTTGGAAAGAATTTGTGCTTGTCCTAGGAATGAAATTTGAAAGCCCTCAACAATTGAAACATGCTTTGGCAGATTATGGAGTTGCACATGGTTATCAACTGTGGTATTACATAAGTGATAATCAGTGTTTGCTTATTTATTGTGGTAGAGATGTAGAGTTGGGTAGGTGTGCTGGTAGAAGGAGTATTAAGAAGAAAAACAAGGAAAATGAAAAATAGGGAGGGAAGGGTAAAGGTCTTATGAAAAGTACTCAAAAAAAGTGGACTAGGATGACGGTTCAGGCACACAAAGGACATTCCTGTCCATTTAGACTTTGGACTTCTTGGATGTCTAGTGAAAAGTCTTTCCAAATTGAGACATTGTACCCTGACCATAGGTGCACTAGAAACTACAATATTGGTTCATTGGTCACATTCAAATAGATAGCAAAGCATTATGCCAATGAAATCATCATGAACCCATCAATAACTTATAAGTTTATGAGGGAAGATATTAGAGAAAAGTTCATGATTGATGTCAGTATAGGGCAGTGCAAAAGGGCCAAACAATGTGCTCTGTTTGAACATGAAGGAGGGCTTATAGAACATTATGGAAAACTCTGGGAATACAGACAAGCTATTCTAGACTCCAATCCAGGTTCTACTTGTCACTTAGATGTGGAATTCAATGACAAAGGTGATCCCTACTTTCACAGAATGTATGTTTGCTTTAAGGGTTAATTTGATTAGTAGGTCATGTGACTGTAGGATGTGGAATATTAGTGGAGTACCTTGTGTACATGCAGTGGCAGCTTATATGCACTTTAAGATGAATCTAGCTGATGGTGTGAGTAGCTGGTATAGTCAATCCAAATGGTTTGATGCATACCAGTTCTCTATAAATCCAGTTTTAGGTTCTAAGTACTGGAAATCAACTCAAAACACACCCCACTCCCACCTGTATTGAAAAGGATGTCTGGAAGGCCTAGGAAGAACATAATCCCACATCTCACTGAAAATGTTAATGAACACTCAGTTATCAGGGCTGGCAGAGTTATGAGATACCAAAATTGTCAAAAAATTGGACATAACAAGGCTAGTTGCAAAGATCCTTAACAACCTAAACCATCTGCAATGAGACCTCCAAGGGCACCTAAACCTACTTTTGGTGAGTCAAGTAAGCAGGGTGAAAGGAGAGGTGCAACTGCTAGTGGTAGATCAAAGGGTGCATCCAAGAAGAATGGTGAGTCAAGTAAGCAGGGTGAAGCTAGAGGTGCAAAAGGTAAATCAAAGGCTGCATCAAGTGGTAAATCTGGTTCAAGGGGTGCAGCTGCTAAATCAAGACTCCAACTATGAACACACAGGTATGTATACTTTAAGATTTAAGCATAAATAACTATAATTTAAGTATTCTTATTTTATCTTTGTTACTATATAATTTAGGAATACTGGCAGTTGAGAGATGAGGAAGCTGAAAGAGAAGTTATGCAGGAGGTGATGGAAGAGGAAGAAAGGAGAAGGGTAGAGTTGGAGCATATAGCTAACACATACCAAACTTGGGATGATGTGCAATTGGACCACTTCTCAGAGGATGAACTCAACAGACCTGCTACTTTGAGTGATCTTCAGGCAGTTGAAGAAGCTCATATTCAACACAATGCTGAACTGCCAAGTATATCTGAGCCTGTTTCCATGGATGTTTCTCAGTCTGAACATCCTACTCTAGAGTTGCCAACACAACCAATGCCAGTTGCTAAAACAGAAGAAAGTCAAGCACCTCCAATGAGTCAAGTAGCAAGGCAGAAACCAAGACAAAAGCTTCCAATCATGCTAAGAAATAAGTCTGAGAGAATTGCCAAAAAAGGAAGTTTAACTTTCCACGAGATGAGACTGGTAGGTCTCCATCCAAGACATTCAACATTTAGACACTCTTGGTGCCTTAAAATAGTTAACCTTTTGCATTTTGGATAGTTTGTGTTGTTTATGTCTGGTATGTTTATGTGACCAACATGGCACACCTTTTGTAAACAATCTTGGTGCCTGTAAACACTTACATCCAGTTTGTTAGGATTTAGTAAATCCAGTTATTAAAGAGTCGGTCATCTCAAGTATATGTAATCGTTAGAAAGCTCGTAGTCGTAGATTATTTAATGTTAAGTAGTATTTAGTTTAGTAACACCGTGGAGGACGGACGGGTCTTTACCCACTGTATGCCTGATCCACAGCCCGTAGGTGGCGTTTTGTGTAAGACTATAAATACTCTCTACCTCCCAAGGTAGAGAGTTGGAGCTCATAATAATACTTTCTTTTTCTCTCACTAAGTTCCCAAACCTCTAACTCTTTCTCTCTCTAAAACCTCATCTTATACGCCTCTTTTGATTGTGATATGATGTGTTTGTGAAATCCAATATGTTACAAATGGTATCAAAGCCATAGTTTGATCATCTCTCTTACATATTCTTGGATTTCTAGTGGTTTTAGATGGTTTTTGAGGTTGAAAAAGTTTAGTGGTTTTTGCATCATTTGGATCATTTCTAGTGTTAAAGTTTGAATTTTGGGTGTACTTTTGTGTTTAGAATCATTGTAAGTGCTTGGGTGTTGATTTGGTAAGCTTGAATCACTGTGGTTGAGCTTGTTTTGGATTGAAAAGTGTGTTTTTGAAGTTTTTCTTGCTAGCGACTTGGTTCTCATTGTGTTTTTCATCATAGCGACTTGCTTCAGTAAAAGGTAGCGAGTTGTAGTGTTAATTGTTAACGATTTGGTCCTAGCGACTTGTCTATTGAGACAAGCCGACAAACAGTACAACTTAGTGGATTCTCCACTACGGCTAGCGACTTGGTGAAGTTAGCGACTTGCTTTCAATTTCGTTAGCGACTTGTACTCAGTATTCTTAGCGACTTGGTGTTAGCGATTTGGACCTTAGCGAGTTGCTCTTTAGCGACTTGACTGTGTAGCGACTTAGTGCTTTAGCGACTTGTGTCCAGTGACTTGGGTCTTAGCGACTTGGTTCAAGTATTCTTAGCGACTTAGTTGATTTTTGTTTGTAATACGGTTTTCTCTTGATTTAGTAAAATCCCGTGAAAGAATCTATTTCCCGGTTTAATCACAGAGTTATAAAATCCCGTGTAATCTATTAACATGTCTACCAACGTACCTACAATCATCTCCACTGTTGCTGAGGATGTTCAAGCAGCTGGCTCAGATACTCGTCCACCCATGCTTGACAGAACTGACTACGACTCTTGGGCACAACGAATTAGATTGTACTGTCTTGGAAAGGAAAACGGAGTCAACATTCTCAAGTCTATTGATGAAAGACCTTATCAAATTGAGACTACAAGAGACTTAATTGATACAGCTGCAGATGGAACAATGATCTATGGAATAGACAGACCAAAAACATATGCTGAGCTCAATGATAAGGAGAAAAAGATATTCGATGCTAATATAAGGGCTTCTAACATTATACTTCAGGGTCTTCCAAAAGATATCTACAAGCTTATCAATCACAACACTGAAGCCAAGGCAGTTTGGGATAATGTCAAGATGCTTCGCTCAGGTTCTGAATTAACCAAGGAAGACAGAGAATCACAACTGTATGATGAGTTTGAGCACTTCAAGATGAAACCAGATGAGAGTGTCTATGAGTACTACGTGAGATTCCATAAGCTTGTGAATGACATAAGGAACATCAAAATGACCATGCCAAACATTCAGCTGAACTCAAAGTTTGTGAACAACATGAATCCCGAATGGCACAAATTTGTCACCGCTGTGAAGCTAACCAAAGGATTGAAGAATACAAACTATGAGCAACTGTATGCCTTTCTTCTTCAAAATGAGAGACATGCTATGTTTGAAAAAAGGATTCTTGAACAGTTCAAAACCAACTAGGGAGAAACAAGTTCTTCAAATGATTCAACAGCCTTTTACACAAATGTTGGAATTACCACCAAAGCTTCTCAAGTTATACCCACGGGTAATGGTAATCACAAACTCATTCCCGATCCAATGTTCAAACAAGCTGATGCTGATGTAGTCATGGGACATTTCATCAATCAACTGGCTCTTATGGTTAAACAAAACTTAACTCTCAATCCACATACCAACAGTCTTCACACTAACAATGAGATCAGAACTGCATCCAACCTTCACAATCATGCGGTTGTCAGAGATGGAAAAGTTATGGTGCAACCAGTTCAAGGAAGGCAATATGAACAGGGAAGAGGGGGAGTAGGTGGAGGTTATATTGGAAATCAGAATCGGGGAAGGAATGGAAATCAAGGTCAAGTAAAGCCAATTAAGTGCTACAACTGTGGTGGTGAGGGGCATATTGCTAGGAACAGCACATCTCCAAAACGTCCACAGAATGCATAATACTTCAGAGACAAGATGTTGCTAGTGCAAGCTCAGGATAATGGAGCTGCTTTGGATGAAGAGGAGTTATTGTTTCTTGCTGAGGGAAATGCCCGAACCTATGATGCTGATGTTGATGAACAACCAATTCAGGAGATAGGTCATAATCATCAAAATGCCTTTCAAGTAACTGACTGTGATGCATTTGACTCTGACGTCGATGATGAACCTACTGCCCAAACAATCTTCATGGCTAGCATCTCACCTATGGTCTCTCCAAAGGTCTCTCTACCAGAACAGGCTGGTCCATCCAAAGACAAAATCATTTTAGAGGTATTAAAACTATATGATGAAGGTGATGAGCAAAAGATGCATAATAAAGTACAATCTCTTGAAACTTATGAATCAGATATTAATGATGAGGGTAATAGTAATATTGTCCCATATGATCAATATGTGAAGCAAAGTGAAAGTGAGATTGTACCAAGTAATGCATCTTCTGCAGTCAATGATGACTATGTTTTTGATGAATACACTGCATGTGCCCCTGATGATTCTATTACCTCTGAACTGAATGTCTATAAAGAACAAGTTGCTATCTATGAACAACGTGCTAAGTTTGAGTTAACCACCTGTGAGCAGGAAATGGATGACCAAATGCGTACAATTATTAGAAAAAGTTATTTTAGAGAAGAAGTATTAAAACAAGAGTTAAACTCCTTACAAGAAAAGCTTTCTAAAACTGCTAAGCAAAAACAAGAACTTCAAGAAAATGTTAAAATGCTTAAGCAAGAATTCAATGCTAAGGAATCAAAACTTTTGAATGATTTTTCTAATCTAAAAACTTTGAAAAACAAGCTTGAAAATAAGCTGTACGTACAAGGGAATACCATTCAGACTGCTCACTTGATCACTAAGCATAGAGTCTTAAGCGATAAGCATAGCATTCCCATTGTTGAGGAACCAAATCCAGAGGTCATTAAAAAGGCTAGAGCTGCTAATAAGGTACTTTATTATGGTAATGAAATCCTTAAGCCTAGGCAGAAACCTAGTTGCACTGAGTGCACTAAGGAAGATAAGAAATCAGATGAAGTTACTAGGGAGAAAATGAATAAGAAGCTAGAAGATCCTGAGTGTAAAAAGAATAATATAACGATCAAACCACATGATTACACTAAGGAAAATTGGATCTCCTTAAACATGTTTAAGCCTCAGAATCTATTAACTCCTGAACAAGTGTTCTGGAAAAAGGATATGGATATGCAAAAAGCTGAAAATCTTGTTGCAAAAAACACTCCCCTTAGGAAAATGCCTGCAGCTACTGTGTATCCTCCAAATACACCAATGCATCTAGTTCCTAGATCTATTGCCACTAATAGCAAGACCTTAATCAGCCTGTATGTTGTTTATCAGCTGTTTGTTGATTTTGAGAAAACGTGTAAGAAGAGAATCACACCTACAGGGATAACTGAGGGGGAAAGGGGTTTTGAGAAAACTAAAGAATGTTATTTAACTGAGGTCATGCCTTTCTTTAAACAATTAAAAGGTCAATTTGAGAGTCTTCAAAAGGGAATAAATTCAGATATTAAAGAAATAGAAAAAGAATTTGATGCAATGATAGTTGAGGTCAATGATTATGAACAGGAACTCAAATATAATGAAGTTGAAAGGAAGAACTTGCACATCTCAAATGAGAATTTGATTTCGAGTTGTGTTGCTCAAGATGTGTTTTATACTGTTACTAAGCACTCTATTACTGCTTCTCGATTTCATGAATTATCTATTGCATTGAAAGTTTCCCATGATCGTGTCATTGAGCTTGAAAACAAAAACTCAGAACTAAATGAGAAAATTGATCAGGATGATCACGATAATTTGGTAAAACATCTTTCTAAACTAGAAGTTGAACATTTTGATTTACAACTAAAATATCAACATCTTAAAGAAAATGTCAAAACCTCTAATATCAAGACATCCTCAGATGTTACAGAGTTTGATGCAGTTTTTCAGATAAACAAACGTGACGAACAGATTCAAGCTCATTGTAACACGATCATAAAGTTGAAAGCCTAAATTTCTCAATTAAAGGGTGAAAAAAACAATGTGACTGGCTCCCAAATGCCTCCTCCTTTAGATTCTCAGTACTCTCAAACTTTTCATCTTCAAAACTTGGTGAATGCTTTACAAAAAGAAAACGAGAGTTTTCTAGAAGAAAATGAAAAGGTTAAACGACACTTTAAAGAGTTATATGATTCAATGAAAGTCACTCGTGACAAAAACAACGAAAAAATAACGTCTTTACAAAAAGAAATTGAGAATATGAGGAGTCAGGAAAAAGGGAAAGTGCCACTTGTCTTTAATGAGAATGTTGCATCAATGACTTCCTCAGACTGCAAATATACTGTGACTGTTAAATACATTCCTCCTCATTTTAGGAATAATGAACCTGTGTTTCATAACTATTGTGCTCACCTTAAGGATAGTCTAGAATGTCTCCGTGAAATTGTGGAAGAGGATTTCATAAATAAGCCTCTTGATAGAGAAATTAGGTTTGCTTGCATTCAGGCCAAACGATCTCAGGAGCTGCTAGAATGTTTAATTGCAACATATCCTAAATCCTCAGGTGCGAAAGGTAAAGCTGTGATGCCTTGTTCTATGCCTAGTGCCAAGCATACAAACCGTTCTATGCCCAGTGTTAAGAAAGTGAACACTAATGTGCCTTCAAGTAGTTGAGATCCCTGCACGTCTAGTTCAGGAATGCAAAAAGTAGATCAACCAACTAATGTTCCCATAATTCCATCTACAGGAGTAATCAGTGACATTTAAAGCAAGCGGGTCAAAGCCTCCAGGCAATACCAAGCAAGATAGGACCTCGCAAGCTAAGAATGTGCATTGGAAGAGAGTAGAAGATCACCCTAGGAATATTAAGTTTGAGTTGAATAAAACGAATCGTGTTGATTCTAGTATTAGCTATAAGCGTACTGTAATTAATTCGAATTCTGCTACTATTCGCAAACCATGTAATGATGACTGCTTGTTTTCTGTTACTAATCATGAATGTGGTGTGAATGTTTTGTCTAATGCTGTCAAATACCCAGTTAAAATTGTTAATGTTAAAAATCAAGGTAAGAAGGCTAAAAGGCAAAGGCGAAGGAAAGTTAGAAAATAGTGGAAACCCACAGGAAGAATATTTAGTAAAATAGGTTATTAATGGATACCTTCTGGCCGTAAGGTTAATGAGTTATGCCCTCAATTTGCTAAGACAATGCCCACTAGAAAATGGATGCCTACTGGTAGAACTATTCCCTTAAGAAGTGAACATACTTTGAATAGGTCAAATATGGACACTAGCACTGCATCTATTTCTGATGATTCCATTGTTTCTACTTCTGATGTGGGTGTTCCGATCACTGTGACTAACCAAGTGGAACCCATTATTGCGTGGGGTTCCCAATTATCCAGTTATCCATTCTTGTTTGTGTTCAACTGCAGATCGTTCAAATCGTTCTGTGGTACCTGGACTCAGGCTATTCCAAGCATATGACTGGAGATCGCTCGCGGCTCATGAACTTCGTGAGTAAATTCATCAGGACTGTTAGATTCGGGAACGACCATTTTGGAGCAATTATGGGTTATGGAGATTATGTGGTTGGTAAAAGTGTAATTTCCAGGGTATATTATGTGGAAGGTCTTGGTCATAACTTGTTCTCTGTTGGTCAATTCTGTGATTCCGATCTAGAAGTAGCCTTTAGAAAACATACTTGTTTCGTTAGAGAACTTGATGGTGTGGAATTATTAAGAGGTACTCGAGGTTCTAACCTATACACCATCTCTATCGAAGACATGATGAAGTCTTCTCCAATCTGCTTGCTGTCAAAGGCTTCTAAAACAAAGTCATGGTTATGGCATCGTCGTCTCAATCACTTGAACTTCGGCACCATTAATAACCTTTCCAGAAAGGATCTTGTCAAAGGCTTACCCAGATTAAAATATGAATAAGATCATCTTTGTTCAGCTTGCCAATTGGGAAAAAGCACGAAATATGCCCACAAACCAAAACCTACAAACTCAGTAATGGAAGTTCTTCATACCCTTCATATGGATCTGTGCGGACCAATGAGAGTGGAAACGATAAATGGGAAGAAATACATTCTTGTAGTTGTTGATAACTACTCTCGATTTACTTGGGTAAAGTTTTTGAGGACAAAGGATGAAACTCCAGATGTCATCATCAAACTTATCAAACAGCTTCAGGTTCGACTCAACAATACTGTTAGAATTGTTCGAACAGACAATGGCACAGAGTTTGTTAACAAAGACTTAATTCAGTTCTATGAAAGTGTTGGAATCAGTCATCAAAGAAGTTTTCCACGAACTCCTCAACAGAACGGTGTAGTTGAAAGACGAAATCGAACTCTTGTGGAAGCCGCATGAACAATGCTAATTTATTCAAAGGTTCCAATGTTTCTATGGGCTGAAGCCATTGCCACTGCTTGCTACACCCAAAATTGTTCCCTTATACACACCTCTCATGGAAAAACTCCATATGAACTTGTCCATAAACGAAAACCTGATTTATCCAATCTTCGTGTGTTTGGTGCTTTGTGTTATCCAACAAATGATGGTCAAGATTTAGGTAAATTAAGAGCTAAGGCGGACATTGGAGTTTTTGTAGGTTATGCATCAAACAAGAAGAGTTACCGAATCTACAACAAAAGAACTCGAGATATCATGGAAACTATTCACGTCACGTTCGATGAGCTGTCCGAGCAAATGGCTCCAGGACAATCCAGTTCTGGACCCGCATCTCAACCTTCATCAAGTAGTCCTATCAGTTCTACCCTTGTTTCAAATCCCTCACCAGTAACTCCTTATGTACCTCCTTCAGAAGATGATTTGAAGAAATTATTTGATCCAATGTTTGATGAACACTATGAGCCAAGTGCTAATGATATGTCAATTCCATCAACAGAGGCTGCTTCTATCCCTGTCAATGAAGTCAACCCTTCAGTCTCAATGTCATTAAGTCAAGAAGCGCCTGCTGCTGATCACTCTGTTTCATCAATAAATCATCAATCATCGAATGTACATCATGGAATTGTTTCTGGCACCCATGATGAAGTTAATCCCTTTGCTACTCCCGAAGATGCTCCATTTGAAAACATATTTGCTCCTGAATCATCATCAGAACCATCTTCATTAGGAGATATCGACTCTGCTACTTCAGTTCCTCAACAACAACCACATGAACACCTTAGAAAATGGACACATGATCATCCATTGGACAACATCATTGGAAACCCCTCTCGTCCAGTATCCACAAGGAAACAACTTGCAACCGATGCCTTATGGTGCTTCTTCAACTTCGTACTCTCTAAGGTCGAACCAAAAGATGTTACAACCGCCATGAATGAAGATAGCTGGTTCAATGCCATGCAAGAAGAAATTCATGAGTTTGATCGACTAGATGTATGGGAATTAGTACCTGCTCCAGATTGTGCTATGATCATTGCTTTAAAGTGGATCTTCAAAGTGAAACTTGATGAGCATGGTGATGTTTTAAAGAACAAGGCTCGATTGGTTGCAAAAGGATATGGTCAAGAGGAGGGTATTGACTTTGAAGAATCATTTGCTCCAGTTGCTCGTATCGAGGCAATCAGAATCTTCTTGGCTAATGCTGCTAGTAAGAACATGGTAGTCTATCAAATGAATGTAAAGACGGCTTTTCTTAACGGTGATCTGAAAGAAGTCGTATACGTCAGCCAACCTGAAGGGTTTGTGAATCCAGAGCATCCTACTCACGTCTATCGTTTGAAGAAGGCTCTTTACGGTTTGAAGCAAGCTCCAAGGGCATGGTATGATACGCTATCAAAGTTTCTTCTATCCACTGGATTCAGCAAAGGAGCGGTTGATCCAACATTGTTCACCAGAAAGTCAGGAAAACATTTAATTCACGTTCAAATATATGTTGATGATATTATTTTTGCCTCGACTGACCCCAATGAATGTGACCATTTTTCAAATGAAATGGGTTCCAAATTTCAAATGTCAATGATGGGACAAATGTCATTTTTCTTGGGATTACAAATTTCACAAAGTCCCGGAGGCATTTTTATAAATCAATCTAAATATGCAAATGAGATTTTAAAGAAATTTGGATTTGATTCTAGTAACCCTGTTGACACTCCCATGATAGAGCGTACTAAACTGGATGAGGACCACTCAGGGATCATGGTAGACCAAACAAAATATCGTAGTATGATTGGATCCCTGATGTACCTCACAACCAGTAGACCAGACATTATGTTCGCTGTTTGCATGTGTGCTAGATATCAGGCTAAGCCTACCAAAAAGCACCTTGAAACGGTTAAACGGGTCTTTCGGTATCTCCAAGGAACCATCAATATGGGACTTTGGTACCCGAAGGACACCGGTATGTCACTAACAGCCTATGCAGATGCTGATCATGCAGGATGTCAAGATACACGTCGAAGTACGTCTGGAGGTGCTCAGTTTTTGGGTGATAAGCTTGTGAGCTGGTCTTCAAAGAAGCAAATGAGTACTTTTATTTCCTCTACAGAGGCTGAATACATAGCCATGTCATCTTGTTGTGCTCAAATCCTACGGATGAGATCTCAATTATCTGACTATGGCTTTGAATTCAACAAAATCCCTCTGTACTGTGAGAATAAAAGTGCTATTGCTCTCTCATGCAACAACGTACAACACTCAAGAGCAAAGCACATCGACATTCGACATCATTTCATCAGGGAGCAAATAGAAAACGGTGTGGTGGAACTCTATTTTGTGAGGACTGAATACCAGTTAGCAGACATCTTCACCAAAGCTCTTCCTAGAGAACATTTTGAGTTTATCCTCCCACGACTCGGTCTAAAGAGTCTTCAACCGGAAACACTCAAACGTCTTCAAGAGGAAGATGAGGAGTAAAGGTTTTTCTTCATCCATCTCTTGTAAATATTTATTCGAAAAGGAAAATACAAATTGTCAAAACCTTCAAAAAGCAAATAGAAAAATATAAAACTTTCAAAAAAAAGAAATCCATAAAAATTTGAAAAATCTTGAAAAATCTCAAAAAATATTGTCATTTTGTCATGTTTTTCTCGATTTGAAAATATCTACGGTCTTTGTGCTGTCATTCAAAGAATGACATGGGACTTTAGATGTTGTTCGAATGTTTTAAAAAAAATCAAAAAATCAAAAAATATTTTTTGGAGAAAGTGAAACTATGGTTTATTGTCATTTCAGGCAGTAACCCGTTTTTCAAAGAAAGAACACAGCCATGCTTTATCTTGTTTTTCAAATCTCATGCTCTGACTCTATAAACAATTACTAACTATCTAATGAAAACTAATTGCTTTGAAAAATAACTCGAACTCTATTTTTGAAAATCATCTGGACTTAACGTTTGCCAAAATATCTATCTCTCAATCAACAACTTATGTCATTGATTGATGGGGAGAATGATTTCAATTAAATCAAAAGGTTATTGGTCATACAATTGTTTTCAAAAGATAATCATGCATGTTTAATCAATGGAGTGTAAAGTCTCAAATCCGACCCTTATCAGTTAAAATGTTTTCATAATCAAGTCAAAATTCTCCTCAAAAGCTTTCAAAATCAATTTAAATCTACAGAGATCACAAATCTCAAATGATTTGAAAATTGTGATCGGGGGAGAATTTGTGATTTAAATTGGATTTAAACTGATAATTCGATAAATGGTTTCATAAGTGTTTAGCAAGCTTTCCTCCCCACATGTGCCAAACGATTTCAAAACTTTCATGCACATGTTGAGGGGGAGCATCTATTTCAAACCACAAAGAATTGAAAGGTGATTGATTTGTATCTAAGTGCAGATTCCTTCTAATATGTGCAAAACTCTTTCAAACCTCGAGGCACATATTGAGGGGGAGCAATCTTTTGAAAACCTCATCCTTCCCCAATATGCTTTATCTAATTGATTTAATCAGGGAAGTGATGTTGATATCTTTTAGAAAATGGTAATCAAAGAAGTTAATTCTTCCTCTTGCCTCCGTGTGCTAAAACGATTTCAAATACATGATGCACATGTTGAGGGGGAGCTCTTTTTCTAAAAATATCAAAAACAATTCAGGTACAAAATGCTTTGATAATATGACACAAGTGTCTGAATTGATTTTCAAATGGTTTTCAATTGGTTCCAATGGCAGATGAACAATACCAAATAGACCGACCAAATTTACTTTATGTATGGTGATATAAGGATGATAAGGTTAGGTATTTATTCCCATGATCCGCCAGAACCGGAGGGATCTACCCAGGGGCAATCCACTAGATAGTGTAGAAGTCCTTATGTATGATGAAAAAAGGAGAAAAGTGAGATATGGGAAGAGTGTGGACTGAGACTGAGCTAGTACTGGAATAAACCCAACAAGGTTCTAGTTATGAAGTCTCGGTAAGCACTGAAGGGGTTGAAGAATGAAAAAGAATTGAATGTGAAAAAGGGTGAAAAGAAATAGCCCTCAATTTATTCAACCTTATGGCAGAAACCGGGTTCAATTCATATGCTACTGGTGGTTACCAAGGTAACATCGGTATTGAAGACAAGACGTCATGGACCCAGTGACGCACTGCACTACAACTTCCCAAGCTACTCAAGTTCCTCTTAAAAGGGCTTGTTTCATTCTCACGGGGAACCGTCATAATCTATCGACTTTCTCTTAGAGATTGTTGATATTGAAGAAGGAGACCCTCTCCCTAGTCTCCGGCATAGGAACCAAAATATGCACTATTGAGTCTAGAGCCACGAGATCATCAAATAAATCTCCTTAGGACAATGTCAATGAAGACTCTCTGTTTCACACAATGTGAAAAGAGAGATTAAATCTTATGAGTCCTACGCATTATCCTTGTGGTATTGCCAGAACATCTGAGTGATATGCAAACATATTCACAATGAAGATGGAAAGCCTTCTGGAGCCAACATCAAACAAGCTCCTGGTGGGTAGCATGTGAGATCTATTCAATAGATCAATCATGTGACAACTGAACAGAAACAATGGGGCGATTCAATCTTTTGAATCAATCCTGGTTCAGGTTATGGATTGACGGATACCTTTGAAAAACCGGTCGTTGTGCTTAAAAACTCTTTTCTTTAGCACATCGACTCTGTACTCATATTTCAAAATAAAAGGTGTTTATGATTGATAATTGATTTTCATTAAAACCTTCGTTGTATTGCAAAAACAATTTCTATTGAGCAGTACACGATTGTTTTTCAAATCTCTTTTTATCAATCAGTGAATCTCAATTCGCTGGTTCACTCACTCCGTGTTGTCTTCTTTGAGACGTTCCGGTTTGAGAACAGCTAGAGCAGCTGCGAAACCCTGTCAAGGAAATTCTTCGGAATTATAACTGATCACAGGCAGTACTTGTACTGATCAACGGGGAACCGTGCCGTGTACCTCAATTCAACGAAAGTGATCAAAGACACTTTCGTGCGCTTTATTGCTAACTGTTGTATGCAGGTACGCCCGACGTTTGCAGCTGATCAGAATGAAGTGGTCAATCCATAGCCGCATGCTCACTCAACACATTCACTTCTAAAGAAATCATGATTAGTGCATCAATGACTCTGATATTATCACTCCATGCTTCTGCTACGCTGCTGCCAATATCATGAATCAACAAAAGCTTCCGCTACTCTGATAAGAAAAAATCATGATCCAGAATGTGAGCATGTCGGTCCATAAGTCACAACATCACATAATACCAACACCACAATGGAAGAGTCAGTGATTTACGTTAGCTGATGATCTCAAAGCTGGCTCCAAACTCATTATCACATGGATCAATTAAAAACCTCCACTTGGATTATCCAATCATGCAAATATCAAGAATCAATGACTACGAGCTTCAGAGCAAATAACAGTAACAAGAATTCAAGGACAATCTCATTGTAATATCTGTTTGTATTTAATGTATTTTTGAGGTGACCTCCCTTAGGGGGAGATTGTTAGGATTTAGTAAATCCAGTTATTAAAGAGTCGGTCACCTCAAGTATATGTAATCGTTAGAAAGCTCGTAGTCGTAGATTATTTAATGTTAAGTAGTATTTAGTTTAGTAACACCGTGGAGGACGGACGGGTCTTTACCCACTGTATGCCTGATCCATAGCCCGTAGGTGGCGTTTTGTGTAAGACTATAAATACTCTCTACCTCCCAAGGTAGAGAGTTGGAGCTCATAATAATACTTTCTTTTTCTCTCACTAAGTTCCCAAACCTCTAACTCTTTCTCTCTCTAAAACCTCATCTTATACGCCTCTTTTGATTGTGATATGATGTGTTTGTGAAATCCAATATGTTACACAATTTTAGGTTCATGTCTATGTAGGCTGCTAGATATATGTGACCGAGATGGCACATCTTTTGTAAACTTTGCACATGGCTGTTAACACTAACTGCCGTATCTATGCAGTTAAATATTCTAGTATGTTGCATGTGCAGTCTAATATATTCCTTATGTTTTAAATCTATATTTTATGTGCAGTCTTTGATACTACCAATACACTTGTTTTAGCATGTGCAGTCCACTTAAAAAGGGCGACTTTAGCATGTGCAAGACACTTGAATTCTAACCAAAATCAGACAACAAAAACTATATAAACACAACTTTCATTGATAAAAAATTTGTTGTGAATATATACCATAATTTTCATACTACTGCCATAACAACACCATCACAAACAATGACATTACTACTACCCTGACCTAAATGACAATCAACAACAACACCAATATTCCAGTCAAGATAACCATCATGAAACCAGAAATCCTCCTCCACAATGCATACTTGGATTGTTCCCTTTTTAGTGCAAGCACCATCCTTGCCTTGTAACTCTCAAAATCAGATTCCACATAAGCTAGTCTTTCTTGAGCTAACATCCCCAACTCATGTCTATTAATCTCTTCTGCAATCACATCTCTCTGGTCACCATTCATACTCAGGTACATTTCATACATTGCATTTTTGTACCAAGCTCCTTTCAACTCACCATCAATCCAATAGAAAGCATCACGTTTATCAGGACAAAATTGTAAAAAGAAATCTATTTAAAACAAAAGTTTGATTTATAATATGTAAACATACTACTAAAACATACCGAGGGTTTTGGGCAAACCAAAAAACGACGGCAAGGGTTTCTCTCAGTCCAAGAAACACGTTTTGCTAGACGAATGCCACAATAACAATGAGTAGGTAAAGTACGGACACGGCTTCAGATGCTAGAAGATGAGGCTGACATTTTGTAAAATTAGGGTTGTTGAATTGGGGTTTTTTTGAGTTTAATTAGGGTTGTTTTGAGTTTAATTGAAATGGGGTTTTTAGATTTAGGTGTGTGTAGGATGTGGAAGAGAATGACAGAAAAGGGGGTTTTAATAAGTTAGGGTCAAACATTTGACTTATTGCTGGGTTGGAAGCATTTGATGTGTTGGAATATACAAGTATGATGTAAAAAAAATACACGCCGGAAAAAAATGGTCATGTTACGTATATTAAACAAAATTTGAAAGTTATTTAGCGATTTAGATAATAAAATTAGTATGTTACGTATTTCGGTATATTTGAGAAAGTTTGTTACGTATTTTCAGCCTTCACCTTTTAATTTAATCTATTGAATATTACTCTGGCTATTATGTCTTATTTTCGATTATCGACATTTTATTGTAAGTGAGAGGGGTTGACAACCCAACAGATAAATAGCAAAAGAAAACGTCAAATGCATCTCACGGTGATTCAAAAACTAGACGCAAACAATTCAAATAACCTTGGTCAACTATCGGTTGTTTGACTAGTTCATGAAGTTATATTAAGCCAATTACCCAACACTAATTTCCTAGTAATTTCTCGCATTAAAAAACCATTTCATTTGAGTTTACTTTTCTTGGACAATGAACACTATCCATTTCTATCACGTACGAGTTTGGTAATTTGTTACTAGATAACATTGCTTAAGATCGAACATTGCGACCACCAACGTATAAAGCTATGTACATTTGAAAGTCTAAGTCAAGTCAATCGTTTGGGTTTAGTAAGACTAGGCTCGGTTTATCAGTCTTCAGTTCGCTAGCTAAGTGTAGCAGTCCTTGGTTCCTCGCAATGGTAGTCCAACATTGGGACATACTAATCAGGGCCGTCCCGGGAATTTTGGGTGCCCTGTGCCGTTAAAGAAAAAAAAAAAACCCCTTTGAAGAAAAATATACGAGTAAAACAATCGTTATCGAAGTTAAACTAAAGTTACAAATATCCAAATATACGAATCGATGCTAAAAAAGTTATAAATATCCAAAAATACTATTTCAAAGACCATTTTATTTTAAACTGAAAAATAAATTAATAAATTAATAAATTATAACATTAGAGATGAAAAATAAACCCTAACAAATTATCTCAATCAAGAATTCAAAATAAACAAGCATAATAGCCAAAACAATTGCTGCACGAACTATTGGTAATTTGGTATCACTATTCATCTTTTCTGGATATCAAAAGTTATAATGTCCGTGCACGCACGGGGTTTTTTTCTAATTTTTTGAATAATGTATTTTTATTTATTTAAAAACAAATAATTTTGATTTTTGTTTTAATTTTATATTATACGAAGAAGAGTGGTATGTATAAATTTTGTTTCAGATTTTATGTTTTATAGTAGCTACATTGTTATCAATTTGATGTTGTAACCCAGTCACATTACCATTATTGAATAATGTTAGACTTGATGCTTTCTCCTAGTAAGAAGCGTGACCAAAGCTTGCTAACTCTCATGAAGTAACCAGTAGTGTCTCAAATGATATTAACATCATAACATCACATAATATAAATGGCTAGATAAAGATTTTGGATTTTTTTAAACATCCTTTTTTCTCTTGTTTTTGGGCAAAGCAATAAAGATATGTTCGATGGTTAGTAATCCTTGGGTATATGCCGGATGGAAATAGAATTTCTCATGTGGGTATCCTTTTGAGTTTTGACTACTGAACATAAAGTATCATAGTAATGAAAACTTCATGTATATGTGATGTTCACCTTTAATTCACCTATGTACTTCCAAATTCATTCCGCGTTGTATCATAATAAACCATCACCTGCTTATTCTTTACATAAAGCTAAACGCTATACCTTTTTGGCCATACTGTTAGAGCACACGGTGTGGCTTCGCCGTTGAGGCTCGCCGTCCACCGTGGCTCTTCGCCGAGCCTCGCTGTGACACCGACCCCCCCTCGCCGTGGGGCGTCGTCGGCTAGCTAATCGTGGTGACGACGAGCAAATGTTTCTGACAAAAGGTTTTAAACGTTTTATTTTCTTTTTTCGATTTGGTTGTGTAACTGTGTGTGTGTGTGTGCAGGTTTTTGGAAGAAGATGACAAATAGATGGAAAGCAAGGAGACTGTTTGTGTGTTTATGTGGGAAGAAGAAGACGAAGCACTGTGTGTAGTGTGAGTTTTTTTTTTTTTTTTTTAAGATTTTTGGGAAGAAGAAGATTTTTGGGAAGAAGTATACGGTTTACAATTTTTTATTTTTATTTTATTTTATTTTATTTTTTTAACTTTTGACAAATTTAGATAATTTATAACTTTTTTTTAAATAAATAAATTTAGTTTATTTGGAAATTTGAAAAAAAAATAAAGTGGTAGTGGTGGGCCCCAAATGAAGAGGTTGAGGTTTGTTATGAGTGAGGAGGAGGTTTGTTGTGGTTAATTGTGGAAAAATGGGATGCTGATGTGATGTTGAGGTGGCACGACGACGAGCCTAAGGCTTGTCGTGATAGTGCTCTTACAATGGTTAGTTTTAGTCTATTATCCTATATTGATTGTGGGTCATGCCTTAGGTAGGTGTAACGTTATATCCTTAATTTTGGCATACAATGTCTATGTACAACATCTGAATCATACCAGGACTCGAAGATTGTATAGCACTTTACTTGTTATCATAGACGCATGGACGGACCTACATTGGTGCCGGGTGTGGCACGAGCAACACTCATTTTTAAGTCACGAAGTGCAAATATTTTTCGAAAATTGTCATTTCTTCATCCGTGCAACACCCGATTTTTTTTTTGCTGCTTTTGTTTTTTATCTTGTCAACTTTAGTTAGTCGTGCACCTTTTATTTAGCCTAAAATATAATTGTAGAGAAATAAATAGCCCACTTCTCCACTAGCCCATTAAACCCAAATTAGTTAATCTAATAATACACCATAAAAATATTACTGTATAATTTACCAAAGAAAAGTCTCAAGGCAAATGTTCCTCTCATTCTCCCCATCCATACGTTTCAACTTCCACTGTGGGCATCATCATTTCAATAGAGATCATAATTTAAGATCAAAAGGTAGCTATTAAAAAATATTTTTTATTATTATGTGTAAAGGTAACATGTTAACTATTAACAATTAAGAGTTTTTTTTTTTGGCACAGTTTGATGAATACTAATATACTAGATTAACAATGTGTATCATAACCATCTAAACGATCTAAAGGGTTAATTGTATGATTATTTGCTTATTTGTGTTTAAAACATCTCTGATAGGAACTATGGAAAGGTATAGAAAGGTTTGGGAAAATGTTTCTAGTCGTAGTGGAGGTGGAGATCCAATTCTAAAGGGTTAATTGTATGATTATTTGCTTATTTGTGTTTAAAACATCTCTGATAGGAACTATGGAAAGGTATAGAAAGGTTTGGGAAAATGTTTCTAGTCGTAGTGGAGGTGGAGATCCAATTCCAAAACCTACTCCACAGTCTGTTTCACACCCTACTACAGCTCCTTTAGCACCAATTAATATGAAATTAGATGATCTATCAGATAAGCCAATCATCTATAGTCATGACTCTAACATTGTAGAGGAAATAAGGCGAATGTACTGGGATAGAGGTCCTTGTTAGTCAAAGGGCCATAAGTTTCCAACAAAAATGGTCGGGACTAAGAAAAGATGTTTTGTTGTCACTTGGTTCAATGAGTTTCGTTGGTTAGAATATAGTGTAAAAAAGACAAAGCGTATTATTTGTGTTGTTATTTGTTTAGAGATCATGGTGTGGGTGATGCTTTTTCGGTTTAGGGGTTTGATAGTTGGAGTAGAAAGACAAGTTTGAAAGACCATGTGGGTGAACTTAATAGTTTTCACAGCAAAGCACTTGAAAAATGTGAAAATCTAATGAAGAAAAATCAATCTATATTTGCTGCCTTTAATAAGCAAACTGAACAAGAGATGAGTGATTATCGAATTCTATTGTATCTATCAGTTAAGACATGTAGATTCTTGTTGAAGGGTGAATGTCCCTTTCGTGGTCGTGATGAAATAAGTTTTTTGAATAGAGGTCTTTTTTAGAATTGTATCATTTGCTTGCAAATTTTAGGAACCCAAATCAAGCAACTAGTATTTTATCATATTTTAAAAAGTTAGAGTTTGCGTTTTATTCCCACTTGATGGAGCACATTGTAGGAATAACGGATTTATTGTCAAAATCTCTTCAAAAACGAGATCAAAACATTTTAGAGGCGGTTTCAATGATAAAAGGAACAAAATAAGCATTGGCAAGACTTAGAACAAGTGGGTTTGATGCATTTTTGAAGAAAGTAAATTCTTTATGTGAAAAACATGATATTGTAGTATTGAAAATGGACGAAATTTGTGTTGCTAAAAGAAAGCGAGTAGCTGATATAAAGAATCGACACTATTTTGAGATTGATATATTTAACACACTTTTGGATATGCAAATACAAGAGTTTGGAGATCGATTTGGTGAGATAAGCACAAACTTGCTTATTAATATGTCAGCTTTGAGTCTATGTGATTCATTTACAATGTTTGATGAATCAAAGATAATTACATTAACTATGTTTTATCAAGATGATTTTATGGATGCAGATAGGTTTTCTCTTAGGCGGGAACTTGACCTCTACTATGAGACTGTGATTCATGATACAAACTTTATGAAGTTGAAAGGAATTTCCGAGCTTTATGGTGACACAAAAGAAGTATATTTCTTTTCCTTTGATTTATAAGTTAATGAAGCTTTCTTTAGTCTAACATGTGGCAACCGCAACCGTAGAAAGATGTTTTTCGGCAATGAAATTGATAAAGACGAATCTCCGCAACATAATGGGTGAAAATTATATGAATGATGCTTTAATTTGTAACATAGAAAAAGAATTATTTGCGAAGGTTACTAATGAAGACGTGATAAAGCGCTTTCAAGGCTCAAAATTTCGAAGAGGTTAATAATAAGAGACATAGTACTTTACTTACTAGTTTGTCATTTTTTACAATTTATATAACGTTGATTTTTTTTGGGACTTATGATTTTTTTTTGTGCAACACCCATTTGAAAATCCAGGGTCCGTCCCTGCATAGACAATGAGGAATTTAGGTCATTGTGCCAAATAGTGCCAAACGAATAACGATCAAATAGAGTCAAGGAGATAAATTTCCTTATGGAATGATTGGTGCTTATACCCAAGTAGTGCTTGCGACAACCTAACTATTTATTCTTCTGTTAATTTAGACCTCGCGTGTGCACTTTTTTTTTGAACTGCAACATTTATAAAAGCCAACCAAACAGGAGCAATACAAAAGGACCTAAGCTACAACCAAGTCATTGTAGCAAAAAGAACCTGAAGCAAAAGAACCAAAAGGGGCAGCAGTACCCCACTGTGAAAAAAAAAAAAAAAAAAAAAAAAAAAAAAAAAAAAAACCACACCCAATGCTGAAAACAAGCTCCAGCCAAACACTATCACTCAAATTATATAGACCCAACACTAACTAAAGTACCATACTTAGACCTACTATGGAAGAAACCATAACAGACCATATGAACAGAAGCCTAAGACAGACATATATAGCTATCCAAACACACCTTAACCAGCATCAATAACTGATCCACACGACCAAAATGCAGACTGAAATAACCGAGCACATAGCCAATTAATGCAGACAACATTTTATTGGGTCATACAACAATAGTTGCCAATCCATCCCGCTTCTCTTATTCGATCTTCTCACAATCCACTCGTAACTTTTAAGTTGAATATCTTGGATAATTTTATTTATACTTGCGACTTTCCCTTTAAAAACCCGCGCATTTCTCTCTTTCCAAATGTAATACCCGGAAGTCCATATAACCGCTTGCCAAAGATTGACCGAAAGATTCGGAACGTCAACATTTCCATTGGCGGAGAACAATTCACCAATAGAGAACGCGTTAACATTTCCACGCTTCCACCAAATAAAGACCTTTTCCCACACACTCATAGCAAAATTTCAAAAAACCAAGCTATGAGCACATGTTTCTACCACGCTATCACAACACGGACATAAAGTTGAATCCATATCAATACCCCTCTTGTCTAACTCCTCTCGAACCGGTAGCCGACCTTTCAAAGCTCTCCAAACAAAGATGTTAACCTTCTTAGGTACCAATTTGTTCCATATAGTTTCTTGCCCACCATTCTCGATCCTTAAAGTCTTATCCTCCACCATCTTTGTTAAAGCTTTAACCGTGAAAACCCCGTCTTCTTGAAGCGACCATTCCCATCGATCCCTACAATCATTAGAAAGCACAACATTTTTTAACAACATTACGAGCTCATAAAAATCGCTACCCACCCTACCTCTAAGCTCTCTAACCCACTCCCATTCCCAACACCACCCATTGTTTTCCCATCTCCCTCTATCCGCCACCCTAGCCTCCTTTCTCCTATCCAAATGATACAGCCTAGGAAACCTATAGCAAAGTCTCATGTCGCCAAGCCATCTATCTACCCAAAATCCAATGTCTCTACCATTCCCCACCATTCCTTTCAAAGACAAAGAGTATTCTAAATCTATCCCCTATAATTCCTCCCCAATTTTGACAATTTCCCTCCACACCCCCCACCATATACGCCCCCTAACCCTCTAACCCCACCGAGCCCCCCACATTCACCATGTATGCTTTTAATAACCTTACCCCATAACGTACCATTTTCTTTCTTAAATCTCCACCACCATTTCCCTAAAAGCGTCAAGTTTTTTGCCCGAAGAGACCCAATATTTAACCCCCCAATCCCCATGTGAAGCTAGCAACATATCCCATTTAACCCATACAAGTTTTTTACATTCACTCACCCCACCCCAAAAGAAATCTTTTCGAATACGTTCAAGATGTTTTAACATACTCAAGGGCACACGAAACATCGAAAAATAATACAATGTTAAGCTACCAAGCACCGACTTCACCAATGTTAGACGACCCCCATAGGACATCGAGTTTGCTTTCCAATCGGCTAAACGCTTCTTAAATTTATCTATAACGGGATTCCAAGCAACAACCCGTCTCATTTTCTCACCAATTGGCAAACCCCAATACGTAAAAGGAAAGTCCCCTACCCCGCATCTCATCCACCTCGCCATTTCCCCAATATCCCTCTCAATCACCCCAACACCATATAGCTTACTTTTATTGTAATTAACTCGTAATCCGGACACTTCTTCAAAACACTTAAGAATGCACATTAGCGACCTTGCATTCTCTTTATTCCACTCACCAAATATGCCTCTAATTTAACAGTCCACAATACTATATATATGTGCGCTAATATAGTAGCTATGGCCCCATATTTTTTTGTATCCTAAATTGAAGTTGTTAATTTGAAAAATGATTTCAAAAAGGATTCCAACATTAACAGATGATTGAGTTCAGATATAGCAACATAACTATAATCCACCAGAAATTTTATATCATATATTCATATATTGCACAAGCAAACATGACATGTGGTTCAACTCTCACATGGATAGTCCCAAGCTAAATATTTATTTGTCGCTTATAGTTATATGTTCTTTGCTCTTACATAGTGTTCCAACAAATGAAATTGCTAGTATATGTTGAATAGCATATCATTTCCTTTACATTTGAAATCAAACATTTTAGTCACAAAATAATTATCTTTGCTATCTGTGAAAAACTAGAAGGGGTTTGAATAGTTTTGCCGATTAAAACTTCGTTTTAAAGTATTTAAATCGACTTATGTCAACCCATTTAAATCGTGTGTTGGATATTGATAGATAAACATATAAGTAAGTAATGCAAGAGATAAAGAGTAAAGGGACACAAAACCACAACACAAATATTTATAGTGGTTCGGCTACAAGGACACCTTCCTTGCCCTACCCCACTCCCCGAGTACCCAACTCGAGAGTTTCTAAGCACTACACAACACAAGCTCCTTAATGTGGCGGAGACGCCTTCACAACGTCGCCTACTCTTTATCCGGTACAAGGCTAGACACCGAGTTCTTCCATGAGGTAGAACCAAACCTATCACAACGTCGCCTACACTTTATCCGGTATAAGGCTAGATACCGAGTTCCATTACAAAGGAGGAACTACTACCCAACAAAATTACCCAAAGGAGACACACTCCTTTTTACAATACTAGAAAGGATATCAATATCCTTTAACCCAAACTACACAACTTGTACATCGACGCACCATATCGAATGTACACCTTTGGCACCATTCACTAATGCCTTCAACACGACTCTATGGAGCGAGGAAAGAACTATCAACAAGATGCACTTTAATGGTCTTGATGATGATGAAGCTTAGCAACTCATGACCTTGAGCTTGCACGTCTTCAAGAGGTGGTGATCTCGCCTTTAAGAGGAACCTAGAGAATCACACAAAGATAAAACTACATAGAATGATCCTTTGGATATGTGGTTAGAGAGGTTAGAGAATAGAGAGAAAGTATGTCTAAAAGGGGTAGTGAGCAAGAGAGAAATGGCTCACTATTGATAGGCTAAACAAACCTACTGTCCCACGGTTCTGGCGGATCCTTCACCCAAGGGATCCAGCCAGTGCAATTCTAGGGATCCGGCTACTAGGTCAGATTAGTCCGGATTTTTGGTTGCAAACCGGGTTATGGGTTATGGACCATGGGTCATGGACTTTGGATCATGGATACCTAATAAGATACAATGTACCTAGTCAATGGGTTATAGACCTTGGGTCATGGGTCATGGACTTTGGTCATGGATCATGGATAATATCCAACATGACTTCATGCATGATGTCATGAAATGGGTCATGGGTTATGGATCATGCTCCATGGGTATGGGTTATGGACTTTGGTTGTTACCCAACAAGATTCATTGTACCTAGTCAATGGATCATGGGTCTTGGGTCATAGGTTATGGACTTTGGTTTTTACTCATTATTTACCCATTACTACATATACAAAGTACATATACATTTTTATAAAATGTAAGTAAACAATATTACTTGTAAGTGTTTTATAAACATATCTTTGGTTTTATATAACTTATTTAGCTAAACATGTTTTGATGGTTTTGATATATTTAAAAAAAGTGTGTTGGTAAACTATTGGCTCAAAGCTTTTACGTATTTTATTTATTTCATTAAAATGATTTTACGTTTGTTATCGACAAAACATTAGAAGATCGTAAAATATAAATAAAAGTTTTTATGGTTTATTTGTATTAACACTATCCAAACATAACAAGTTAGCACACCTGCATGTTAGACTCTAAAAGATTTATCAGCAGGTCTGCAAGACGAGGATTGGTGAGCTTTGTCCTTTTAATGACCACTCTCGTATTTTGTTTTTGTTTAGTTTTGTTCAACATATGGCAGTTTCGAGGCACTTCTTTACTCTTAGCGATGTTGTAGCAAGCTTACTCTCAATTACCTGCACACCCTTCTCAACATCCAACATGCCACGTGGCAATTCAGTTGCCAGAAATAATTATTTATTTCATCGTAAACGTTGATGGACACTTCTAAATTGTTTTCCCTGACTTCCAGATACACACTCTAGCTTTCAAGGGATGACCTGAACTATATGTATATGTGTAAATATTGCATGATTGTTGGATAGGCATGTTTAAGATCACTGAAAACAATGTCGTCTACAAGTTCCTTTATCAAACAGAGAAGCTCTATTTTGTCTCTCACATTAGGTGTGGCTACATGTACAAATTAACTTTATTACTTTATAAATAGACACAATGTCGTGAAATGTTCAAAAATTCATTATAGCCTACTATAAGGGTACGTTTGGTAGAGAGAATTTCAAATAAATGAAATGAGTTAGAGAATAGAAATTCAGATAATAGAAATCAGTAGAGAATTTTGTTCAATTCTAATGTTTGGTAATAACAGAGACTTAACCCGAGAAATGAAAAGTGTATGTTTTTTTATGCCGATGTTAAGTGTATGTTTTTTTACGTTATTTATGGATCTTTTGTGTTATGATCTTGATCAGTAGTTGCTTACTACTTTGATATGATTTGGAAGTTTTAGTTTATGAATGCGTTGAACTTGATTAAGTATGATATTAAGCTGAATCTTTGTGATTTATTGGTATATATACATCATGGTTACGAATTGGTATATCCTATTACTTCTTTGTCTTATAAATTTTTAGAGGCATGGTAGTCGAGACAATCTCAGTCGATCTTAGCTTTTTAAGAGAGTTTAATCTTGAAATTGCATATATGTTGGGTTATTAAGCTATTGAAATTTGAATGCAAAAGCTGAGTATAAATGATGAGGTAGCAAACTGTTTGCATAAACTTACACCATATTTTAGGTTGCCGTTAGCTCTAATCTCTTTATATGAAGGGAGATGTGTGAACCGATTTGAACATGTTGTATACAACTATACAAGTAGTTGCGTCAATTGATGATGTATACAAGTAGTTGCGTCAATTATTTTTTTCTATTTTTTTGTAGGTTTAGAAATGGTTACACCACTGTGATATGGAGTAGAGAAGCTTAAGCCTTATATTGATTTGGAAGCTAAAGAAGAGGTCGAGGATGATGCCAATGACAGTTACATTTTCCCCCTTCTATCTATTGTTATTGTTTTTGAGAGTACATATATATTGTTGAATTCATGGACACAAAGAAGTGATTTTTTTATTTTTATTATTATTATTTTTTTTAATATTGGGTTTGAAAAACGGTGCAGATGGTAATGAAAGGAAAGATTTTTAGCAAGTTTGTGTATTTTTTTGGGATTGTGGAAGCATGTACAAGAGAAAAAGTAAGGAAATTTCACCAACGAATTGTACTCATACAGTCCGCTGGCAAAACATTAGGAATTATGGCTAGCCGGTTATGCGAGGTCAGGTGGTTACACTAACACGCCCATGGTAGTTTCGTTTGGTTATGGGTTGTGTTATTGGAATTCTCCGATGTCTGAGAGCATCCGTATCCTGGTGGAGGCGTTTACACTAACGCAGCCACGTCGGTTGCTCCGGATTTGTGGAATCGGTTATTGATGGATTATATAAGTTAGGACATATGGTTGTGTCTTGGCAGGGTGTTTACATTAACACATCCATGGCGTTACCGTTTGGTTCTAAGCTATGTTACCGAAATTGTTAAAAGTGTGTGAAGGATTGTGGCTGTAAGCAGAGTGTGTATCGATTAAAGCTGTGATTGTCCGTGTTTTGGCGGGGCAATTATTAGATTTGCAGCCATTGCGGATGTATCCGCTTTCTTCGATTGTCAACCTGTATCAGCCTCATAGATGCATTTATTTCAGGCTATGATGAATATGAAGAACTTAAATCGTGAAGGTTTCATCGGAACCAAACGAGGCTGTGATGATCAATTCGTGACAAATGCACAAAGTTGAGATTCCCCGCATCTTGGCGCGACAACTAACTAACTTTGCAGCCATGGAGGCTTAATCCACTTTTTCAGTTTTTTATAAATTTGAGCCTTCAACTGACTATGATAAATGTGTATATAGTTAATATTCGTGTGTCTGAGAGGCTGTAATGATAGAATTTCCAGCCATGGCAGAGTAAATTGGTATATTTGCAGCCATTGCGTGGTAAATTCGGTTACAACAATATTGATACTAATGGTTCCATATTTGGCCTTGGTGTCTCTTGTTAATTGCAGGTACGTGGTTTCTAATGTTTAATTTTAGAAGCAGTTTTTTTTATGTATGATTTGATTATTGGGAGGTAACATTCCTGTTTATGGATCTATTGTCAGTTTATTATATGCAACATTCCTATTTATTGGGAAGTAACATTCCTGTTTATGGATCTATTGTCAGTTTATTGGGAGGTAACATTCCTGATTATTATTGGCGGTAAAACGGGACGCAAAACAGCGTCATTTTCATCCTCTTTATATATATATATATATATATATATATATATATATATATATATATATATATATATATATATATATATATATATATATATATATATATATATATATATATATATATATATATATATATATATATATATATATATATATATATATATATATATATATATATATATATATATATACATTATATATAAGAGGAGGCATGCCACATAAAATGCCACTTGGCATCCCATAATGCCAAGTCATATTTCCATGTCATCATTATATTTATGTGGCATTTTTTTTAATTTTTTTAAATGACATGTGGCATTTTAATTAATATATGTACAATTTTTTTTAAATAAATTATAAATTTCGTTTTTTTTTTTTGTTATTTTTGAATTTTAAAATTTTTTTATTAAAAAGAATACATTTGTTGGAGTTGAACTTGGGTCATTCATATGTTTTGTAAACAACTTACCACTAGAGTAGATTGTTTTTTGATTTATATCTTTCAAATCAATATAAATAAGGAGATTATAAAAAAAATTTGGAATTTTTATTTTAGGTATGTATTTTTTGAAGATAACAATTAAAATAAATTATGATATATATTACTTAAAAGATAAATATACCATATATATTTTTAACCTATTTTTTTTTTTGTATAAATACACCATAATATTTTATTCCTAAACATAATTATCCCTAAAACTATAATGACTTTTGAGTTTAATAGGTGAAGAATATGACTTTTTTGTTTTACAGGTGAATAATTTTTTTTTTTTTTTTTAGTTTGAGTTTAACATATTTTTTTATCAGATATCATATATTGTTGATGAGTCCCAAAAAGATCACAAAGTGCAAGGATTTCCAAAGGAAACAAAGATAATAATGTTCAAGAGGTAGGTTTTTTCTATTGTCATCAACAGGTTTAGTTTTTTTTTAAATTATTATGTTTTATGTTAATTTTATGCATGTAATTAAACTTCATTATGTTTTATAATATTCAGGAATCAAGACTCAAACTAAGAAAATATCAACAGGTTTTGTTTTTTTTTAAATTATTATGTTATCTTTTAATTTTATGCATGTAATTATATATTTTGTAAACCTACAGGCTCCTTGGTAGTCGGAGGAATATCAATCTTTCAAGGATTATGATCAACAAACTGACACTTGAAAAAGCTGCTTTCAAGGTCTCGTCGCTTCGGTGAATCACTTATCGTGTCTAAGGTAAGGTTTTTTCCATTCTAATCCATACAAATACATCAGGAGATTTTTTATTTTGTTTGAATTTTTGGTTTGATATTGTATAATGATTATTGGTGCTTTGGAGTTTTTTCAATGGGCAACAATTTTGGTTCTGCTGTGTCTGGTGTTTCATGTGTTGCAGAAGAGGCATTCATGAATGAGCCTACAATATAGTCCCTATAGTAGTGTAGCCTTAAGAAACCAACTCGATGTTGTTTGATTAGTAACTAAATAAACAGATCTTCATCTGAAAATAGTTCTGAACAAGGTGTTTTATGGTAGAATCTGTTTATTATAAGTTGGGATGATAATAAGATTTGTTTTCTTGATGCTGTAGGGAGTCTTATGTGTTCATGTATACCAGACCATGGGAAAAAGTTGTTAACTTTTACTCGAATTTAGTCAACGGACAGACTACATTGGTTCAGTTGTTTGGAGCAAAGGTTAGTGTTTGATAATATTTTGATAAACACAATAGCACACATTCTATCTGCTCTAACCTCTCAAAAGGATAAACTTTATCATGAACGTATACTTCATCATATATTTGCAGTCACAAAATGTGCCTGATGACATTGGTATCGAGCCTTCTGATGAACCTGAATATGTGGTTACTGCAGCTCAAAAACGAGCTGGTAGGTGGGCATGAATGAATTTCAAGATAGTTATGTCGTATCATGGGGGATCCTTCGATGGATGGCAAAAGAAACCGGGCTTAAATACTGTTCAACAGCTTGAATGCCTACACGGCTGACAAAGGCAACGATCCATCTGGAACGATCCACAATTAAGATTGGGAAGTAGGATGTTAGACCTCTGATGTTAATTAAGATTGGGAAGTAGGATATCAAAATTTTTATTTTGCTCAGATTTTTTGTATGCAACGATCCATCTGGAATGTTATTGATTTTTTATTATTTATTTATTTAACTTTTTTGGCTCTTCACATGTCTATCGGCTTACAGGACTACACATCTTTGTTGTGTTGCATGCTTTTCCCTTCAAGTGTATGCCTTTAGTGTTAGTATCCATATGTGTTTTTTTTTTCTTTTTTTTGTTGCTTTCTACGTTGGCTGTCGTACGTTGCTTTTGAAAATGAAAAAAAAGCCGTCAATAGACACTCGTGGTTTGCGTGTTCTACGTCTAGCATTGGTACTGCATTAGATATCCTGGAACAGACTGTTGGTCGGGGATTCAGCGTTCTCCCACTTGGTGATGAGTCTGCGTCAGCAGTTGTTGAGGCTGTCAGTGTATCTGAAATAGTGGATGAAAATTCCAAGAGGAAAGGTGTTCACTCACATTGCGCACCTGTAATGTTTGACCGGAAGAGGTTGAGAAGGGACGGTGATCTGGATGTTGGATGTTCTGGTAAGTTATAGTTTGCAGGTTCAACATTCTTTTGACTGAGGTCGTTTCTTGACATTTGTTATGCTGCTATATGCTATTTTTATTTCCTACGCAGGTAATGTCAATGACGTGCAGAACAACGATGAATTATGTCGGCACCTCTGTGAACATCAACATGTAAGATCTTCTAATTGGTGGCATCGGTTGTTGACCTTCATTGGTTCTCACGCTTACCATTGGCCATTCATGTGTGGGAACCAGTTGGAGCAGCTGAGTGCTGCTGCTGCCATCGAATAACCTACTTACAACATTGTCCAAAAACAAGGGAACAATGACCTCTTCTGTTGTCCTCCCATGGACACACATGTGGGACGCGTGTGTACGATACCATCCTCATTTGAAGGTTAGAGTTATATTAGATTTTGCACCATCTTAGTTTGCTACTGGTGGTTGTGTTGTTTAATTTCATTTCATTTCTGTACCATGCACACACGCAGGATGTGGCCCGGTTGTGCTGGATTTTGGGGCTGGAGTCATACACAAGGACATACCATGTTCTTCCATTACCACGCAATGTGACATGGGGGCTCAGGATTATACACCTGGCTATCTACACTATGAAACCGCTCCCGCTTCTGTCAACCACATGCAACAACAACCGCTAGGTGGGCAAACGATCCCAACATCAGTTTACATTAATTCTTTAGATAGGAGCTCTTTTGGCATTACCCGTTTCTGCTGATTTTAATATATTGAATTTTATAACTGTATCGTGATTGTAATTTTCAAGTGACAGCCAATGACCGGAGTTCGACCAACGGTCTGAAAAGGAGGTTCAACGAACCGTGTACAGGTTGCTTCTTCATGGAGAGAATTCACAGTATTTTATATAGTTTTAACTGTTCTTTGCGTGTGGACTAATGCAACTATGATAGGGCTCGAGAACATGGCTTTCATTGCAATGGCTGTCAGCTTGGTAACTTACTTTTATGGTTATACGAACTTTAGTTTGACCAAGTCAGCCACAACACTCACAAACTTCTTGGGCACTGTCTATTTACTATTACTATTGGAGGGTTTATTTCTGTCACGTAATTGTCAAGATTCAAGACTTGTATCGTATTTACATCGTTCGAAGTTGTGGTATACCACATTCAAATTATGATCAACTATTAATCTATAATTTGTGTCGTATTTATAATGTATTTAATATGATGTGACTACTGTGTACTAGCAATTCAAACATGCTTCCAACAGTTACGACCAATTCCCTGTAGTGCTAGCCTAGGGAAAGAATGTGAGCAAGCAGAAAGTGGTCAAGAGGCGATACTGTTCACAGGTCTATATTTAATTGCATTCGACACAGGTGGAATTAGAGTGATTTGCCTTCAATGGGAGCTGAACAGTTTGACCAAAGTGACCCCAAAGAAGCAAAATCACTTGCAAGCTTCTTCAACTGGTTTTTGTTCAGCATCACAACTGGTGTTGTATTTGGTGGATCAGCTCTAACTAAGGTTGGGATTGGGGGTTCGGTATATGCTCTGTAGCTGTGTTAGTATCAGTTGATTTTCTACTCATGGGGAAATCTATGTATCAGAACTATGTACCTAAAGGAAGCCCAATTAATTGCATTATACAGGTAGACTAACTTAAAGAATACATACACATTTATTAATAAGAAATAGATAACAGATAGGGAACATTCAGGTTCGTCTATTTTTTACAATATATTCTTATAATAAAAGTTCAATATCGTTTTCTTTGGTTTCAGCATAACCTGATAATGGTTGGTTCAATAGGAGTCCTTAGGGTCTCTACATTAGTTTGAAAGAGAAGTATGGCTGTTAGACAAAACTGTGTTCAGTTTATATTGATTATTTCAAATTAGTAATTAATTGACACTTGAGTTACTTGAATCTGCAGGGGCAAGGTTCTTGAGGTGCTAAAGAACTGGCCTGAGAGGAGTATTCAAGTTATCGTGGTGACAGATATGATGGTGCGCGTATCTTGGGACTGGGAGATCTTGGGTGTCAGGTACCATTAGCTAACCGTATATCCTTATTGATTTTGTTTCATGAACGTCGAAATTGTATAACTGATGTATGGGAATCCCAGTTGGGAAACTGGCTTTATATACCGCACTTGGAGGAGTTAGGCCTTATGCGGTAAGCTCCATTAAACGTTTTAATTCTGCTGTAAGTTCATATTAGTTTTAGCTTGGATTTGATTATCTCTTTGCATGATTTTGGCTGTTTGATATTGCCTTTGTATGATTTTGGTTTATGATTTGTTCCATAAGTCATTTTTTCTTATAACACGACACAAGTTTTGCATGCCTAATCTATTAAGTATTTTGATGATTCTGTTCTATTTTGCATGTTAGCAAGGAACATATGTATTTGATGTAGGTTTTGCTAATTTGAGTTTTTGTTAGAACGACAATTTTTGACCATCTTACAACATATACACCACAAATCAATCTCACATGTCCTGTGCAAAGCTTGAACCCACAACCATTTGTTTGAGGAGATTCTCACACAACATGGGCTACCATTGGGACACAAGCCCTTTGGTACTAATACGAGTTATTTGGTGGCGAGTTGAAGGATTCCTAAATGTATTTGATCTTATGTGAAGGGTCTAAGAATAAGAAAGATGGATGTCATAAAATCATTGGTTGACTACAAGGTAATGCCTTTTATCAAGAATGACAATGCAGGTTTGTTTATTCATGAATCATTGATTATGATAATGATTATCTATATTATGTCTTTTTTGCTATCTTTTGTAAAATGTGCGCATAGATAAACGATTGGCGCTTATCCCGCACCTTAAGGATTTAAAATTTTCCAATGTTTATAGAAAAGGTAGGTTACTGAAAACTTGGGATGTCATGCATTGTTTTTTCAGCTACTCAAATTGAGGTTGTTGAAGAACTTGCAAAAGCAGGATTAAGAAAATCTATAAAGGTTGAAGTTACATGGCCCCATAATTAAGGATTGCATGCACCATAAGATCTTACCTGGATATACATAGTGAGTCAATGTATTACTCATGTATGTTGTTTTTTTACACCATCATTGCTCTTAATTAGCACTTGTTTTAGAGAATAGGGATGCTTAGCATCTTATGACTGGTCTATTGGTATGCAGTTTTTCCTGAAGACTCAGAAATGCAAGTTTGGTCCCAGCTGCAAATTCAATCACCCAAAGGATAAAGCTGCTACTTCGGTAAGTTGTAATTACTTTGTGGCATGTCTGTTTGACTTTATGCTCAAATAAAAAACTAGCAATTTGATGCATTTGTAGTATACTTGGGAAACAACGAGAGTTCTGAGTTGGGCAGATTGAAGGAATTACAGGCCGCACATCTGGAAGTCTAGCACCTTCAAACTGCTATGTTTTCATATGGGAAAGATGTGGTGGTGAATGAGCAACAGGTAGAAAAGTTTGTATACTACTCTTAAGTGTGTTATAAAGTGTTTTTTCCTTCTAATTTTATACAGTCTTGAATTGCAAGTGTGTGATATGTCTAATTCTAGATACATTAAAGATGACTACTAAACCTATATTATTACAGTGCCTATAATCTACCACTTTTAGCAAACTTCTACCCGCCCATTATGTCTATACATTTACAGTAAGATATAACTATTTTGCTCGGTGAAGAAGTGACTGTTTTACAAAATAAACTATGCCATTCGACTTATGTTCAAACATACCAATATTGGGTTCCAATTTAGTATTAAGTTCAGCAACTCGGCACAGGAGTGTAAAATGTGGATCTAAGCTTATATATTTCGATACAGGTTGGTGCTAATAGTTATAAAAAGAATTTCATTGAACATTTAGATTTGTAAAGTAGTATGTTTGGCCAAAAAACTCAACATTATAGTATTAAAAAACATCTAACCAAGTTTATTTGCTTATGTATACACGTTGGACAAGTTTTGAATGTTGCAACTTTCATCTTAGAGGATGTTTGGACGTGTGTTTTAACAACAATTATGTGATCTGGAGAGTGATCAAATAATCAGCTCAATGTCTTTTTAACCAATTGAATAGGAAAAATGAAATTGTTGAAATAAAACCCGTTTAGCATAAATCCTACTCCTATTACTGTGGTAAATTGAGAACCCGTTTGCTATCAAGCCAAATGGAATACCTGAAAGCCATAATAGTGAGGTATGATTAAACATTCAGGCCTTTACCAGTGCTAGAAACTAGAATTAGAAGAGCAGGCAGCTTGGTCAAGTTGTAAAGCGGTAAACAGGTCACAATGGATGCGTTAGAATGGTTAGGGTCGGATTGATCTACCCATTCAACACTTCTTTTCATGTCGTAAGACTTACTGTATTAGATATGACTAGAGAACCTATATTGTTTATATAGTTAGATCATTATAAAAAAATTAAGACATCCTGAGCATTTAGATACACGATGTCTGACTTTTGACCCATGTTACTCGTGAATTATCAAATATTTTATTAGTCTACCCCTTTGACTTGTGCGTAGATAAATACAAGCTAAATTGAGCTGATTATGTTATAAACAAGTAAATATGCCACCTCTACTTGAAATTAAAAGACAACATTCATAATTCACAAATGTAGGTTAATAAATAAAGGATCACCTGGCTGATGGGAAGAGACGATGTGACAAAAACTTCGGCACCTTTCCTGTTTTTTGCATATCGTCATAAGGTAAGTTGCTTACAACTACTATCCTCCATAACCGAACAAACCCTCTCTCATCAGGAGTACTTCCCTCCTTTGACATTTTCACACGTCTTTCCTTGTCAACAAACATAATGAAACAAACATTCTTCTTTGAGTATTGGCTAATCTGCAACATTACATAATAGTCACAAGCAATTAGATTATTGAAATGGAAGCTACCACAATGCAATAGAGTAATTCAATACCATTAAGACACTTAGTAAGTCATTAACATCATTATATCATAATTAAAATAAGTCATCGTAGTTTTATTGTTGGAAGATATGAACATACTAATAGTAATAGTAATAGTTGTTTGATAATGAGTAATTGTGGCATACCATTTACTCAAGTAACTTATGAATAATAGTATCTAAGTAATATCTAACCCTATGTAGAGCTGCACTTTTTATGCGTGTGTCCATGGAAATTGCATGCAGTATAATCTTAAACATAATATACAGACCAGAAGTAAATACCAACAACAACAAATTAACTGTAAACAGGTCAGTAAAATAATTTGGGGAGTAAGGAAAAAAAGATGCAAATGATAAGCTGTATATTAACTACCATTTTTGGCGTTTAAACACTAAAAAAGTCCCGTGTTAGTATGACACTGGCCACCTTTTTTGATAAACCCAGTACACGAAGGTGACAACTGAAGTGAAATATTTACAATAGAAGAAAGAATATTGAATATTTTGGTTTCATTAAGTTCTTCATGGTCACGTGGCTGTCTCATTAACAACAGAAGTTGTATTACTTGACATGTATGTGGAAGAATGCTTGGAACTGTATGTTTTTTAACAATCACAACTAAAGATTGAGAATAGAACTTGTCAAAAGTCGCATCCAGTGCTCACCAAATGGGATTTCTCCACCTTCTGAAGTATAGTTGACCTTCATCAACCCACATCGTGTGTCACTGACACTATAAAATGGGTACTTGAACGGGACCATATTTCGACAACTGAAACTTTTTGGGCAGATAGGAAAAGAAATGTTATCGTTTAAAACAGAGTGACAAGAGAGAATAAAGGACATGAAAAGATAAATGAAGAAAATCATTTCACAGGAAGCCAAAGAGATAGACAATTCTGTACGTAACTTTTGTAAATTTTCTCCTTATTGACTAATTAAAACCATCAAGACTCCATGGAATTACAGCAAACCAGCATAAATGATACATGGGATAAGAGAGAATAGTGGTCCTTAGATAATTCGTATAACATTCGCTCCAGAAGCCAATTACTTTGTATTTGAATTTAGAACATATACTTTGTTCTTTCGGAAAAAAAAAACAAGGTTGGATCAAGTGGTTAACACCCTTGCCAGTAGAGACAGAGGTCAAGGGTTCGATCCTCACCCCTTGCAAGGCCAAAGGTCCTTTTCTACTTATGGTAGAACCAGAAGCAGCCTCTCAACCTTAGGTAGGGGTATGGTTGTCTACGTCTTAACCTCCCCATACACAGTGAAAGACGGTATTGGGACCCATAACCCGTGAAAGACGGTATTGGGTGTTACTTTTTTTTTTTTTTTTTTTTTTTTTTTTTTTTTTTTTACTTTGTTCTTTCGGAAAACTTATAACTTATATAAAGAAGCTTTATTCCGCATTTGGATATATTATATTTAACTGAACAACTTTTTAATTTATAATTGTTAATGTTCCATAAACAAAGTGAGCAAATTTGTAATTTATAATTGTTATATAATTGTTAATTCTCATAAACAAAGTGAGCAAATACTTTGTTGCTGTATCTTGCAAATGTCATTTGTGTATATGATTCAGTGATCCTCCTCTGTGGGGCTTTCGTTGTCCCTAGAATGGAGTGAATACTTTCATGCCACTATCATTTAGGCATACAAATTTAGGTATTTTTACTTCTATTTTACAGTTACAATACCACAAAGACTGCCTCCTCCTTTTCCACGAGACAGACGCCGACTCTCTTCCATTGGTATATTGATAAAGCTTACTACAAAATTTATTGCTTGAAAGGTTACCAGTATTTTATTTGTTTGGATGCGGTTGTGTCGGTAATGAAAATACTTTGCTTCCACAAGCAAAAACCCAATGAGGTAATTAAGCTACTCTTTCTCATTATTTTATCAACTTTCAGAAACTTGATTTAATTAGTGGACTTTTGTCAAAAGAAAGGAAACTGGCATTTGAGAAAAAGAATGGAATAAAAGAACACTGACAGCTCTATATGTCACTGTCAACGGGTTACAGCTTAGGTAGTTAGGTATTAGTAACAACTAATGTCAAAATCAGTTCCGTAACAGCTTATTCAAGGAAAGTGTGCCTTTCAAGTTTGCGTTAATAAACGAAAGACGAAAAGTAAGGGACCAACAATAGAGAACCATGCCAGTATGCTTGAACCGGAAATGGTAACCAGGGAGATGTACAATAACAGCTTATTCCTTCTTTTAATTTCTTAAATGAATGTACAATACCAAGGCTTCTTGTGTTCCAACTCAAGTAACCATCTTTTATGGTGGAATGGTGAATGTTTATATTGATATCTCCCCAAAAAGGTATATACTCTTTTCTTTTTCACCAGCTTATTAATTATTGATGAAAATGGCTCGGGTCTAGATATATTTTCTTATAGTTTTACTATATAATATAAATGTGTCTGTGTTTTAAGTCTCATATGCCTAAGGTTCTGACAATCATATATTACTACATTAGTTATAGAGGATACAAATATCGGGAGTATCCATCTTACTATTGTACTTTTTTGGACATCTAGAGTTTTGTACGTCAGAGACAAAATCCGGGCACTTATAGAGACACGTTCGGCTCCAAACAGCCCGCCAACCGTTAAGTATGCTTCAAATGGAGGTATTATTAGAAAGTCAACATCAAGCATGCTTGATGGTCTATCAATGAAGGACTAGAGAGGTGGAAGAGCTGCATTTTTCAACATCATTCCTAGCAGCACGAGAGCTGCTAAGGTAATTATATTACCTGAAAGTAGCAGTTATTGGATAATAATTTATGGAAATGTTTTTCGGAGGTGCACTGTGGTTGGAACTCAGTTTTAACCTCTTTTTGACAAGGGGGTTCTAGACTAGGAAGTTACACTATCAGATCGTCTCAATCAAGAATTGTTATTACCCATTTGTTTTCAATATATAATACTTTCTCAATAGGATGTTTGAATGATTATGCCTTATGGGTGACGCCACTGTTAATAAGCATGGTTTAAGGTTGCATAAGGTGTGAGTCACAGAGCAGACGTTATGTGAAACATTGCCAATCATGTATAGCGGTATTTCTTTGTAAATTGAAAATTTAACTGCTATATATTCTACTCATCAATTGGCTATTTGGGTCGATCCATTGTGTGTCTTTATTAGTTAGTAAGAAAAGCATCTTGGATGCTTATTGTAGATAAGTGGTTTTGTTAAATCAGCTGAATAGCTATGTGAAAGTGCTGGCGGTGTTTGGTCTATTAGAGCACTATAGAACTCACATGTATAGGCTATACTTATTAGGGTTTTTAATATATAGATTGGAATATACTAATGCGAACATAAGGTTTTAATCATAATTAGGGAACATATATATGTAAGTGGTACCTCTACAGTATATCAATTCAAGCCTATACGGTTATACGCCATATACTAAACTTTGGGAGTGAAGTTTGGACTTGGGTAAAGAGTTGAGACCAATGTGTTACAATATGTTTGGTTATGCTTGGGATATCAACGAACACATCTATTTTCTTAGTTAGTTTCATGGAGAGATATAGTAGGCACATAAAGTATTTTTTAGTGACTTCTTAATAAAATTAGAGAAGGGATATTTGATAAAGTTCTTTTAATCTCATTAAGTTGGATTGATAATCATCCGTATACATTTGCTCTTGGTCATTGGTCAAGGCACAATTGTTGCCCATAATGATCCAAATGTCCCAAAAAACTTATCTTACAATGTCATCAGTTGTTAGTAACTAAATTTCACAAACTTCGATATTACTAACATAGTTTATTTCTATATATGTGTAGTTACATTTAATGGTGCAGCCAAAGGGTTGCAACATTATCTTCACACAAGTGCAAAACGTACAACAATTGTTTTTGATGTGTTCGCTACGTCTTTCTCGATACCTATGATGTCGATGGGCGATGGATAAAAGAATAGAGTGTCTCGCCTATAGCTAATGGCCGCACGTGATTATAACTTATTGTAGAGGTTTCAAGAGTAGAAGACTCTGGCACTGTGACATATCCTAAATTGTTAGCTAATTATCTGAATAGGAATACATCTCTTGGAGAAGTTTATTAAATTTAGAGGCGTCTTCATGTAGCAGCAATTCCGCCGTTCAAAAAAAAAGCATCACTCTGAGGCTATATACATGTTAGACAAATTAAATATACAAGTATTTATATCATATTTCAATTTTTAAAACCTTTGCTTACTTGTACTTACATCCATAGTGTGTAAATAATGAAGTTTGGCGTCACAATTTAATGCAAGTACGAAAAACCAAAGTGGGTATCTTAAAAATAAGTGTATCTTGTCATCAGCAGGTATTAATGGAGTACATCCCCGAGAACTAATATATTAGTCTATTCGCAATGCACAATAAATTCAACTGCAAAAAGATAAAACACGTTTAATGACTCAAGGAGCTTATGCTTATTGCAGGTATTAACGGAGGACATCCTTGTCTGAGTAAGAAGTGTAACAGTGACCATAGTTGCAGACTTGCAGTTGTAAAGAAAACTATGACTATACTGGTATGATACAGTATGTTTTTTGTATACTACAACATGAGCCATTGTTATAATCATATTTAGCATCGAAATTATCTATAACAAAAACTAAATTTGAACATTTTAGTTTAACTTTTAATAACTTTTAAGTATATATTTGTTCTACTAAATCCTAAAAATAAAAACCACAAATCAAAGTACTTACCTCCTTTTAACAGTTTTATGGATTATGGTAACATCAATTATAGTTATTAACCGTTTTATTTAACTTTTAATTACTTTTTAGTATATAATTGTTCAACTAAACACTAAAAATAAAAACCAAAAATCAAAATACTTACCTGCTTTTAGCCGTTTTATGGATTATGGGAACATCAGTTATAGATCTTAACCGTTTCATTTAATTTTTAATTACTTTTTAGTATATATTTGTTCTACTAAATCCTAAAAATAAAAACCATAAGTCATACCCGTCCATCGGACGGGTTTTGACACTAGTATATATATATATATATATATATATATATATATATATATATATATATATATATATATATATATATAGAGAGAGAGAGAGAGAGAGAGAGTTAGGATCAAATCAGAAGATTACTTAAAATAAGAAGGAATAAGAAGAACTATAACCGCAAATCCAAGATACACCGACCTAAATTAGATGCATTCCTATAATCTTAGATGAATTATAACGTGCCATAGTGTGTTTTCTAGCTTTTTATCAGATGCATATATGTATATTAGATGCATTTCATAATTTCTCTTGTTTTTTTGTTCCTCTACACGTGTAGAAATCATGAAAATCAATTTGCACCATCTATACGTCAAATTAACTTTCGAAACTCAAGATGTTGCATCTATATGAATAGAAATGTATCAAATGCAAGCCGTTGCATCTCAAATGCGTGGTTTTGGTCACTTCTCACCACTTCTTATTTTAAGTTACTTCTCACTGGATCCCTACTTTATATATATATATATATATATATATATATATATATATATATATATATATGTATAGAGTAGGGATCCAATGAGAAGTGAATTAAAATAAGAAGTGGTGAGAAGTGATCAAAACCACGCATTTGAGATGCAACGACTTGTATTAGATGCATTTATATTCATATTGATGCAACATCTTGAGTTTCGAAAGTTAATTTGACGTATAGATAGTGCAAATTGATTTTCATGATTTCGACACGTGCAGAGGAACAAAAAAACAAGAGAAATCATGAAATGCATCTAATATACGTACATGCATCTAATCAAAAGCTAGAAAACAGAATATGGAGCGTTATAATGCATATAAGATTATAGGGATGCATCTAATTTAAGTCGGTGCATCTCGGATTTGCGGTTATAGTTCTTCTTATTCCTTCTTATTTTAAGTAATCTTCTTATTTGATCCAAACTATATATATATATATATATATATATATATATATATATATATATATATATATATATATATATATATATATATATATATATATATATATATATATATATAGATTTGCGTTCATGTGATGACCACTCTTAAAATAAAAACAATAGAAACCAGTAAGGTTTTGACAAGTTGAAATTTAATAATTTAGAAAACTAAAATTCATTTATATAGCAAAAGGGTATTCTTGGTAATTAACCTAATCCTTGATTATCTCACTTAAACGTAGATTTGACTATCCCTCACTTTTCAATATCACATTTCCATCCATAACATCCATTTCCCTAGATCTATAACCAAATCTCTTTATTATATGTAAGGATATCCAACCATAGTCATTTTTCTTGTTCTTTCTTTTAAAAACCGAACCAGATGTAACGATCCCAATATATGTAACCAGGTTGGTTATTACATTTGCTTGTTCTTTCTTTTAAAAACCGAAAATCAAACGTAAAAAGAGGTCACAGCCCTTGAATATTGTTATAAAACTGATTATGTATTTGGGTTTGTTATTATGTTTCACTAGTTCTTGTTTGTTTCTTGGCCTCGTTTTAACATATCATTGATGGGTTTTTCTTTAAAGATCTTTGACGCCGTGTTAAGAAATATACAAATCCGAATTTTAGTTGTTGTTTGAAGATGGAATAATGATTTAATTGTTGCTGTGATGGGTTTTTGGAGTTGGTTTAGCTGTTGCAGTGATGGGTATTTGAATATGGGTTTCATGGATGACAAGAGTGAACCGTCGTTTGTGTTCCTCCTCCTCACCGATGTTGGAATCTGTTTTACATCATTATGTATTAGTTTGTTCTTGCTTTGCTGGCCCTTGTGAATAAGTTTTTCTTAAAATCAGCCCACTATAGATTTGCAACTTGTTGTATCAGTTTATATCAATAGATGTGTGTCAATATTATTACTATAAGTTTGAATCTGGATGTTTGTGTCGGTGAAATTCACAAAATTTGTTCGACGTGCGTTAGTTGAAATGTATTATGAAATTAATTATGCCGAAAAACTTAGTTTGTCACTTGAAATATATAAAAAAAACTATATGCGTCAAAAAATTATAGTATATCAGCAAAAATGTGTAAAAAAAATTAGTGTATCTTTACTAATGTATCAAACATTTAAATGTGTCACTAAATATGTATCAAAAAACTTTGCATATCACTAAAAATGCATCACAAAATAAGTGTGCCAAAAAGCATAGCGGGTCATTAGAAATGTATCATAAAACTATGTATTACTAAAAATGTGTAAAAAATATTAGTTTGTCACCACAAAATATAACAAAAATTATATTGTGTTTCAAAAAAAAATTCATGTGTCAATGTTGCATGTATAATTTGATTATAATTTTTCGTCTACCAAAACTTAGTTCAAACATAAGTCCAAATTTAAACAAACTGGTGTGCATCGTTTGTGCATTACGAGTTGGAAAAACAAAAGAGTGAACTTGAGAAATAAATTATTGTATGACAATCATGAATTAATTACAAAAAAGTCTAACATCAAAGAATATATTGATGTGTATCATGAATTAATAAAATAGTATTTAATAAATTAGGTTTTTAATTGAAGTAAAATGCAATAACTAAGATACGGTGAAATACAAAACTGTCAAATAATGAATTAACATGATTACCCTCATTTTCTATCTATTTACAAGATTGCCATTTTCAACTTACTTTCTTTAATGCTTAAATCATATCTAAGATTGATACATCCAACAGTCCACAACGGTCCCTATTGTTTTTATTTTAAGCTTGGTCACCACAAGAACGCTCCCTTATATATATATATATATATATATATATATATATATATATATATATATATATATATATATATATATATTAATACAATTGCGTTTGTGCGTTAATTATTTTGCAACTACAATAAGTTGGTTGATTCTGAAGGGTGACATCGTCCCGTATCTTGGCGGGGCAGCACGACATCGTGCTTGCAGCCATGGTGGGAATTTTGTAAAGTTGCTAATTGCAGTTATGTTGTGTTAATCATTATTTTTCTTTTTACATTGGTTTGAATCTGATACAATGTCTGTGCTTGCATAACGTATAGAGTCGAAGCGATGACGATAGTTTTCTGCATTTATGTCTTTGTTAAGTGTGGTTTATCAACTCCCGTATCTTGGCGAGGCAGCCACATCCACATTGTGGTTGCAGCCATGGCAGGTCTCTGGTACCGCTTCAATACTCGTAGATCCGAGCCTCTATGTATATATATTAAAATTCATGATAAGTCTTGATGTTTTCATGTGGCCTGTACATTGAGTTATTTCATTCCTGTTTATGGATCTACAGCGATTACTCTTTAGGTCTTTGTTTCATTCATTGAGGGCTATGTCAAGACGGTTGTTGCCCGTGTGTAGTAACCTCTGTATATTTTGTCCGTCGATGAGGGCGAGGTCTAGACAGCCGGTGAAACGATATAAGAAGCTTCTTGCAGAGATATTTCCTCGGTCTCAGGTGAAAACTTTGACTTATGGTTTCAGTTTAGTTCATTCTAGTAGAAATGTAGAATGTTATTGGGAACATGATCTGTGCATAATTGTCGAGTTTAGTGTTGTAATATACCCCTTGATCCTAAATAATTGTTAACAATGTTGCACCTGTTAAGACAATTGACACTCAAGTATACGATTCCTATATCTGGTGAATATGGTTTCTTACTAGGATTGTAGTTTTAATTAAGTTTAAATGGCAGATTGCTGAACCAAATGATCGAAAGATTGGGAGGCTTTGTGAATATTCTTGTAATTAAGGGTTTATTATCTTGACACCAAGTATAATCAAAACATAATGAGAAGCCATGCATAACTTTAAGAAAGTTGCACTTCGGGTATGTACTATATCTTTATAGGCACAAATGTATATCTTTAGTTACGCCTACAAGTCACAAATTTTGAAATGTTATTCTTAAATTATTTCAAGCAGATTTTGATTTTAAGATTGTTTTTGAAATGCACATGTAATTGCTGGATGTTTATCGGAGGAAGAAATTATGGGACTAAAGCAAATGTTTAAAGGCATGGATTCTGATAACAGTGGAATGATAACACTTGAGGAACTGAAACATGGACTATCCAAGCAAGGGACAAGACTAACCGAATCTGAAGTCAAACAATTGATGGAAGCTGTAAGATAATTAAATTTTTATTACTTTAAAATCTGGAAGTGTAGGAAAATTATGATAAAAAAATTTATCTGTTTCCTTTTCTATATTTGCAGGCTGATGCATATGGAAATGGAACTATAGATTATGAAGAGTTCATAACAACAACAATGCATCTTAATAGAATGGATAAAGAAGATCATTTGTACACATCATTCACATACTTTGATAAAGATAACAGCGGGTCATAAACCCGTAACAGGTCTCTTTGTCATCAAAGAAAAATCATTTTGTAATCGTTAACGTGCTTCTCTGGTGTCAGTTACATTACTATAGAAGAATTAGAGCATGCTCTCCAGGAATATGGAATGAAAGATGATAGGGATATAAAGGAGTTTATTTCTGAAGTAGACTCCGATCATGTAAGTAACTCAAACATTGTTAGACCTATGTTGTAGGAAAATACACTGTATACATATAAAAATACTTTTTTGGCTAAAACATGTAAAAAAATTAGAAATAGTTGTTGTGTCACACATCGTTACAAAAACTCTATCATATTTCTAAAGAAGAAATTTGGTACGTTAACCACGCTTGACCCATTTAACGTGCTTTCTTATAATCAAACGTGTGACTGATTGACCCAATAGAGATGAAACACTACTGAAATAGACCCATATAGAGCTTAAAGAGTAAAAATGGAACCTCTACCTGAATCTATATAAACTTTACAGGATGGTCGCATTAACTACGAAGAGTTTGTGGCGATGATGAGGACTAAAACCCAGGCAGACACAATGAATCCTAAGAAAAGAAGACAATCATTTGTCACCAGATGATAGTGTAGAATGAGTTGTGGTTAAGTATGTCGAACAAGTTGTGGTTACATGAAATATATGCATATTTCACATATCATGTCCAAGTGAGGATGATTGTGACAACCAGAGTTCAGTATGGTCTGGAGGGAACTACACTAGAGGGAACAAAAAAATGGTGGGGATATTGGGTTCTTAAAAGAAACTTTGTATTTGTTGCTTCTGAAAATTATATATTGGACAACAATTGTAATGGGGATTTGGGTTGGTTTAGATAATATTTCTTAATTTGTATGCACATATTATAGAATCAGTTTGCTCATAAATATTTTGCAAGCATTTGGAATCTTTATCTAATCTAAACATTATGTTTCTATAATTGAGACTTCTTCAGCAAGCAAATGACGAAGATGAGACGTACTCTCGGGTTTAGGATTCAAGGCCTCTTTTTTGTCACTCAATAAACATGGAAGGAGGTGTTCCATTAGACTCTCTTTCACAGACCATGGCTGTGAAATAAGCACTTTAAGATCAGATTCCCAAACACCAACATAACTTGAGCATGGAACTGCATTGGAGGATCTGATTTTTAGTTGGAATAACAAAGACAGTTACAACAAGCATTCAGTGGAGGCTATGAATGAAGGGTTGAAATTCTACAAGGCTTCCTCATCTGTCAAAGTTATTACTCTATTAGAGAACCAATAATATAAGCTTTATACTAAACTGCAAATACTTTGTAATCATGTTTAAGGTGACTGGATATCTAGGTCTGTTCTAGGTAGTTTTTGGATCTGGATTTTGCATTATCCATCTTCATGTTACCAACAGTTTCAATTGATACTTTCTTCTAATTTACGTTTTTTACTTCGCAAGTTAACGAAGACCCCCCGCAACGCGGGGGGCCGACGCCCTTCTCGTTACTCAATATATATGTAACATTTTTTTATTGGGATCTAAATAGGGCCTGTCAAATGTGTATATGAACTGGGCTTTTGAAAAAATCGGTGCCCATCCAAATAATGAGGCCTTGTGCCATGGTCCATGTTGCCCCTGCACACATCGGGGCCTGATACTATAAAGCCAAGGTTACGGGTTTAAATTTACCTTTATGCCTTATGAATCATAATTTAACACGATTTTATCTCATGCATCACGGCTGCCACTTTCCTTTCTTTTGTTTTCCAACTTCCAACATAGCACATGTTCCCCTTCTTGGGGACTTGTATTGGCGTATTCTTAGTGGTTAATAAAATCCACTTTTGCCTATTAAAAAAATAATAAATAAAAGAAATCTTCTCACATAGCAAGTACCACAAATATATGTATAGTAAATAATAAGTTCTGGCCACCGGGGCTCAAATCCAACAATCCACTTTTTGGGAAGCATAACAAATTTTTGTTAATTCACAAAAAATCAATTTTCAAATAGGGTTTTTCTATCTTTTGCTCTAGAGGCATAGGATAAGAAAGCAAAAAGGATACACAAAAGACTGGGGGAGGGGGGGGGGGGGAGGGGGGAGGAGGTGTGTTTACTAAATTAAATGATTTTATATGAAGCTTTTAATTAGCTTAAAGATGAGGGTGTAGTTTTAATGAGTCTCTCTATTAAGAGAGATAAGGGTTTTGGGCTCACAATTCTCTTCACTAAAAGAAAAGTAAACACTCCCTCACAGACCCATAAAAATACATTTTTTGTTGGTCCTTGAATTCTTTTTATACCTTTTTTTCCTTCTTATCCTGTGCTAATAGGGCACAAAATAGAAAAACCCTTTCAAATATTCTTCTTATCCTATTTCAACCATCTCAAATCATCTAAAATAACTTCTAATGCATTCTGTTTTAGCACTTTTTCCAAGATCAAATACTCTGTAATTATTTTTGTGTTTACATATTACTCATAATCACTTTGTTGTTAACATGGTTTTCTAAATCTAATACAAAAGTTTCTAAGTTGACTTTATAATCAGGATATATGAAGCTTTTAATTAGCTTTTTAAAGATGAGGGTGTAGTTTTAATGAGTCTCTCCATTAAGAGAGAATAAGGGTTTTGGGCCCACAATTCTCTTCACTAAGAGCACTTACATTAATAATGCCCAACCGGCGTTAAAGGTAAAACTTTGGGCGTTAAATGGCGTTAAATTGATGTGAGGGCCGCGTTATAACGCCGTTATTGGGCAATGTTAAGCCCATAACAGGCATTAAATGTAAAAAAAAAAAAAAAAAAAAAAAAAAAAAAAAAAAAAAAAAAAAATCATTTCACCCTCTAAACTGTTTCAAATAAATTTTCACTTACACCTCCTCAACCTATTCAAACTCAAATTTAAATTATACTGGTTAATTCTGGGCGGGATAAATTCAAATTCAAATTTGAAATTTAAAAATCAAATATGAGCGGGATTTATTCAAACTCAAAATCAACTCTGCCTATATATACAACTCTACCAGAGTTGTTTAGAACACACAACACACACAAGTTACACACACAACTCACACACAAAAAAATGTCTCGCAACGATTTTTTTCAGCAATTCCCAAGTCCAGAAAAGTTGCCGGAAACCAGCTTTCCAACTCCAAATCAGTTGCCGGAAACCAGCTTTCCAACTCTACCAGAGTTTGAAGTTTACTCAACACCACATGAATCTGTCTTTCTGGTTTTCCAACCGGAAAATGTATTTTTAAACTCTCCACCTGTGAACAATCCAATTGTTCCAACTCCACCTGTGAACAGTCCACAGGTGGATCTTCAAAACAACCCCCACGGGTTAAGTGAGGCTTCCCTTCGTCAACTAAAACAAGATATTGAAAACGGTAGGGAGATTATGGAAGAGCAGGCACGCGAGGAAGCTGCTCGTCGTGAGCAAAAAGCAAGGGAAGCTCAGTATCTTCAAGACAGCTACTTTGACATAAAGGAGACTCGGCTCTTTAATGGTGAGTTTAATTCCCCTTCAAGTTCTGAGGGTTGGGTCTCAGATGATTCGTTTTTTTAAGCTTTAGTAGTTTTATTTTCATCAGTATGCGTTGTAGTTTTAGTATGTTAATGTAATTCGTGTTTACCGTTTAATGTACTTTGTGTTTTAATGTTAAATGTGATATGTTTTTTAATAAATGAAGTGTTTGTTTTAGTTTAGGGGTTGAAATTGAAAATATGAAATGTTAAAGTTTAACTTGAGATGTTATTGATGTGAGTGTTTTTTGAGGATGTTAAGGTGAAATGTTAAAGCTGATGTGGCGCTGACATGGACGGTGTTAAACTTTAACACAAGTTACTGATGGGAATACTCTAAAAGAAAAGTAAACCCTCCCTCATATACCGATAAAACATACATTTTTTGTTGGTCCATGAATTCTTTTTATATCTTTTTTCCCTTCTTATCATGTGCTAATAAGGCACAAAATAAAAAATCCCTTTCAAATATTCTTCTTATCCTATTTCAACCATCTCAAATCATCTAAAATAACTTCTATTACAATTAAGCTAGTTATGCATTCTGTTTTAGCACTTTTTTCAAGATCAGATACTCCGTAATTATTTTTATGTTTACATATTACTCATAATCACTTTGTTGTTAACATGGTTCTCTCAATCTAATACAAAAGTTTCCAAGTTGTTGACTTTATAATCAGGATAGCCAAATTTGTTGCAAGCAATCTTTATGTTTAACGCGTAACTTGATTTGTTAACTATGTTCACATGCCATGATTCTACTCTCCACTTTAGCTTAAATGTCAATAATGAAAACAATCAAAAAAACAAAAGGCCAAAAGTGTCCTTTTATTGAAGAAATGTTGATCGTTGCCCAGAAGGCCAGAAAGTCATAAATCAATCAAATTTCGGTGTGGAAGTTTAAAATATGCCTTTTCGACATGGGTTGAAACGCTTGTTAGTTAATAATGAATTAATGATTCAAAAGATTTGCTAAATTCTACTACGTAGTAACGTAAAACATCACTCTTGGGCTACGTGTTTCAAAGCATTTAATTTACATGAGTTTTATCAACTGCACAACTAATCCGCACAACATATGGATAGGATTCCAACTCTACATGCTCTTCGACGAAGGAATATTTATGTGGGAGAGGGTATGTGTGTTTTTTGTGGAGAAGCGGAAGAGACCTCGGATCACTTATTTTCATCTTGTAGATTGGTTGACGGAGTGTGGAATGAAATAGCGTCGTGGTGCAAGATAGATCCTTTCTTTGTTTTTTCGACTAATGTTGTGCTCCAGATTGTTAAACATGTGGGGGATCGAAGGCCAAGCAAGACATATTATATGGCGTTATTATTTTGACATGTTGGCGTATTTGGAAAGCTAGAAACGAGAAGGTTTTTACAAGCAAAGATACGAATGTGGCTCAAATTATCTCGGATGTCAAGTCGTTGGGTTATCTTTAGTTTAGAGGTAGACATAAAGGGGGGGTCGATAGAATGGAAGGATTGGTGTAATTTTTCTTTTCCTATGATGTAACGTTTGGTTTTGATGGTTATCTCTAGCTTGGAGATGCCCGTTTGGTTTGCTTCCTGAAATTCACTTTTCAAAAAAAAATATATATTGTAATGATCAGTTTGTTACATCATGCATGCATGTGTTCAGCACTTACCGTCAATTTAAATCTATGATCAGTGCAACAAGACCTATAAGAAGACTACTATTTTAGCTGACAACATATTTAAACCATAAAAATAGAAAGAGAGAAAACATATTGGTTGAATGATCCTTTAAGCTTGTCGCAGTGGAGCTACCAACATCGGTTGGGGCAACAAAAAAATCCATGGTCGACCGATCTTGACATCGGTTGGGGCCAATGTGGACGTTGGGTTGGAACATCGGTTGTGCAAGGGAAATTGGCACATCGAGCGGTTTTCCAACCGATGTGTAGTTATTGTTTGTGAAGCCCTTTTTTAAAAAATGACCGTTTGGTCAATTAAACTAAAAAAAAAAAAAAAATTTCAAACCCATTTTACCACTTTATAAATACCCACTTCACCTCAAACACAATTCACCACTCAACATTTCTCATCTATATTCAATAAACCATTCTAACGAAATACCCACGAAACACAAATTTTAATTCGTAGTGTAATGTTTTTTTTTTAATTCGTAGTGTAATGTTTTTTTTAATTTCGTAATATAATGTTTTTTTTAATTTGAGTGAAATTTAAATTTAATGTTAAAAATGTTTGAATTAAAAAAAAAAAAAAAAAAAAAAAAATCCTCGGGTCGTCGACTGGGGCATCCGGGTTGTCCCAGGTCGCTGGAGAGAGAAAGCTGACGTGGCGCAGGTTGTCCCAGGTCGTCCCAGGTTGCGACTGGGACTAGCCTTACAAAACTACATTCCAAAAAATAGAAAGGGTAAAACACATATACGATTCCTACATGAAGATATATGTAACAACTAACAAGCATACTAAACATAAATGTTGTTATGGCCCAAATGCATACAAATGTTTGAAAGCAGATCGTTAACTCGGGTCGTGGTTCCCTTTAAGGAGCCTGATTTGAGTTTCAATGAATGCTGCTTTATGCCAAATATATGAGGCTGAAGTAGAGGTGCAAATATACTGGTTAAAACCGATTTTCGAGTTTTAAAAAACCGATTTTTTAAATAACTGGTTTTCGGTTAGACCAGTTTCGAAAAATCAAAGGAAGACCGGTTATTTACTGGTTATTAGACCGGTTTAAACCGGTTTTTGTAACCGGTTATTTGAAAAAACCGGTTTTAACCGGTTATATAACCGGTATAAAACCGGTCTCCCTCCAAAACGAAAACTGGTCTAACCGGTTCGGTTAATAAAAACCGGTCCGGTTATTATACAACCGATTTTTTCTAAAACTGGTTTCGGTTATTTGGCCTGTTAAAAAAAATGGCTTAGTTGTTGCATCTTTAGGCTGAAGCCAAGAAGCCTTAGAAGACGATGAGGGAAATATGAGTCTTTTTTGTTAATAACCACTTAACCATCAAGCTTTGTCGAATGTGAGAATACAATTAAAGAGCAAGCCCATGGGCTTGTCGCAGCCCAAAATTGAGGATAGGTCAACAAATCTAAAAATATAATTTGTTGCTTTAAGGCATCGTAGATACAGTTTTGTGTTGGAAAATTTGGTTGTCAAAATAGACTTTTGACCAATTTTGAACACAATTATCTATATGCATATGTCATACATATAAGTAATAGTTCGTAGGTTCGCGTTCTCCTTGAAGAGAGATTCGCAATGAGCATTTATGTGTCCAAAATGAAGTTGATTTGAATGAGATATCGGGTCTTAAACTTAAGCATTCCTAAAGTGAACAAATAGTTTACTTTCTATCCCACATCGGTAGAAGGGGTAAACTAGGGTTTAGTCTATTGTATATAAATAAAGGCCCTAATTCCATATCTTTTTCACACATCAAATCAATAGATATTATTGATTTCCAACATATGTAATACGCATATCTTAAGATGAAATTACAGGCAGTTTAGTTAAGTCCGACATCACAACTTACTGTTTTGACAGTTGTACCATGGGAAGCAGACGACGAATCAGTTTGAAGAGAAGCCTGTAAAACACTTGCCTCGGCTTTTAATGCTTCGTTGTTAATCTCTATCAAGTAAGTATTTTTAACTTTTTATTATTTTATTTAATTATCGTTTATTAGAGTCTGTCTTCTATCTTTGCCTACATTCTGTCTGTATTTATTTTTCTGTTATTTATTTACTGTTAATTCTATTTATCGTAATTTGGATTATATTAATAAAAGTGTAATCGTTTTCCTACAATCTTAAAACAAATTCCGTGTAATAGAATTTATAACACTTTTCTTAAAATCGGATTAATTTAATTAACATATTTTATACAAAATGTTTTTCTGCTGAAACCAAGATTATGTTTCTTTGAAAATCAACTTTATAAACTAAACATAATTTTAATTAACTGACTTGGTATAACAGATTTGTAAACGATTTTTAAAAACAGTTTTGAATCAGTTTATATTGAAACCATGATGAGTTTCTTTGCAAACTAATTTTTTTAGTCTGTTTATTACGTATGTTATTGTTTAAATCTGGATTTACTGAAACTAAGACTGTGTTTCTTTGAATCAGATTTGGTAAAACTTTATATAAACCAAGTCGAGTTTACTAGATACCATATTGTTTGAACAGTTTTTTTTTAACTGTTTTTGTGTTTAAATATTCCCAAGTTAAGTGAAGGTAACATAATTTGTGACCCTATTGAATCTTATGAATGTAATTGGTGCACCGACTACTACCATGGTTGCAAATCATGATGAAATCAAATTCATTGAAACCAAGTGGAGTTTCTTTGAAACAAATCTCATAAAATACAAGTTGTTATTTTATTAGCTTATTAGAACGTGTTCATTGACACCAATATGAGTTTGTTTGAAACAAAATCTGATAAATATACAAGTTGTTATTATATATCAGATTATTTACAATATTTCTACTAATTTAGTAGAAAAGTTTGTTTGACCTGTTTAGCTTATTTAAACCAGGTTGACTTTATATATAAACTAAATGTAGTTCTTGAAACTTTATAGATTTGAAAGTAGATATATGAAGACCTTGTTGAGTTTCTTTGGAAGATTGAATCTAATGAAACCTTATTGAGTTTCGTTGTAGAAATAGACCATGTAAAACAGATCTATTAAGATATTCTAAAAGAAGATTGATAAAATCATATTACAAATTTGTTTTATTTAAAACATTATGTAATATGCGATATTGCTTAATTGATTTAATCGAAAGACTTCTTTAAAAGCGGTTTTGTATAATGGATCTTACAAAACAGTGGTGTTTTAAACAAAATCTGATTTAATCATTTTTGTTAAGAAACACTTTGTGGTATAGCAATTTGTTAATTATTTCAAATTTAGTTTTCGACTAATAACGGAATCTCGTATTAACAAAATATTTGGAATGTCACAAGTGACATATAAAGGTTCTACTCCCGAACTTGATGAAAGGGAGATCGATACTCGAGTTATGCGTACGGCAGATGCTTTGAAGCATTCATATTTTATGTGTCATGACTATGCGTTAAATGGCCTAAATGACATGAAAATTATGGCCAAGGCAGGATCCGACCTTAGATAATGGTGGATTAACACTTGGGCATCATGTCATGAGTATGACGATAAAACTTTGATTAACTTTTTCAAAGAAGCAGAAAATGAAGAGATGCAATTTATGGGCAACTCTACAATTTCTAATATCAAGGGAAAAAGAAATTTGATGCTGAAATTTACTTATGGAAAAGAGAGCTTAAGTGAACCAACGAGTTGTACGTGCCACAGATTCGTAGGAATCTTGTGTTTGAATGGCTGCTTAATAAATTTTGCTTTTATTTTATTTTAAATCAAATAAAAATGAGTTAACATAGAACAAAATTTTGGTCAATACGGGTTATTCCCTTCTTTAAATGTTTAAGCTGAATCTATTTTTTTAATGGTCATTTTAATGAAATGTGTATGAATCCAACTTAGTTGATTCTTTAAATGTATAACACTTAACCGGTGTCCTATCCCCGGTTGTTGCCCTATCAAGATGTGTCCCTTCCTTTGACCCTTTTTCTGATTTATTAGTGTTGTCCCCCTTTCGTTCCCTCCCTTTGTGAAGAATTACATTTCCATTTTTTTATCCACTCTTCTTTCTTCCTTTCTTATTCTCCTCCTACCCTTGAACTCTTATTGAATCGAGGAGTTAAAGTTCTCCCCCTAAACCGAAAACCGGTCTAACCGGTTCGGTTAAAAAAATCGTCCGGTTTTTATATAACCGGTTTTTTCCAAAACCGGTTTCGGTTATTTGGTCGGTTTAAAAAAAAACGGTTTAGTTGTTGCATCTCTAGGCCGAAGCCAATAAGCCTCAGAAGACGATGAGGGAAAATGAGTCATTTTTTGTTAATAACCACTTAACCATCAAGCTATGTCGGATGTGAGAATACAATTAAAGAGCAAGCCCATGGGCTTGTCGTAGCCCAAAATTATAATTTGTTGCTTTAAGGTATTGTATATACATTTTTGTGTTGGAACATTTGGTTGTCAAAAATGAGTTTTGGCAACTTTGGACACAATTATCTATATGCATATGTCATATATACAAGTAATAGTTTGTAGGTTTGCGTTCTCCTTGAAGAGAGATTCGCAATGAGCATTTATGTGTCCAAAATGAAGTTGATTTGAATGAGATATCGGGTCTTAAACTTAGGCATTCGGTACCATGTCTAAAGTGAATAAATAGTTTACTTTCTATCCCACATCGGTAGGAGGGGTAAACTAGAGTGTAGTCTATTGTATATAAATAGAGTCCCTAATTTAATATCTTTTTCACACATCAAATCAATAGATATTATTGATTTCCAACATATGGAATACGCATATCTTAAGATGAAATTCCAGACAGTTTAGTTAAGTCCGACAGTACAACTTACCGTTTTGGCAGTTGTACCCTGGGAAACAGACGACAAATCTGTTTTAAAGGAAGCGTGTCAAACACTTGCCTCGGCTTTCAATGCTTCGTTGTTGATCTCTCTTTGGTGATCAAGTAAGTCTTTTTGACTTTTTATTATTTTATTTTATTATTGTTTATTAGAGTCTGTCTTCTGTCTTTGCCTACAGTCTGTCTGTATTTATTTTTCTGTTGTTTATTTTGGATTTTATTAATAAAAGTGTAACCATTTTCCTACAATCTTAAAACAGATTCCGTGTAATAGAATTTATAACACTTTTCTTAAAATCGGATTAATTTAATTAACAGATTTTATACAAACTGTTTTTCTGCTGAAACCAAGATTGTGTTTCTTTGAAAATCAGTTTTATAACTAAACATAATTTTAATTAACAGATTTGTAAACGATTTTTAAAAGGGAAAATGACGCAAATGCCCCCTGCGCCCTGAGGCTAATCACTTTCCGGACCACTTTTTTTTTTATTTGAAAATGGGCCGAGGGCAACCGTTGTCATTGGGTAAATCAGCGACATTGTGACAAGTGTCCCGTATGTGTAAGGTATTGTTTTTTGGGCAACTAAAGTGCGTTGGGCAACCGTATATTTTAATAAGGGTTGTTTCGTCATTTCACATTACATAGAAAGTCCACTTTTGAATAGTAACAGTACATTACATTTCTATTCAAAATCAAATACCCACTCGCACAAAAACATTCACAGTTACCGTTTTTCTCTGTTTTTGCTTCTCGCATAAAAACATTCTTACTTACTTGTTTTCACAAATCAAACCCTCTTCTTCCTCAGTCCCTCTCTTTCTTGTATCGTCAGTTATGTCACCATCTAGAAAGCTACAGGGTTGATTGCAAACCTGATTCGCTCCCAGACGGTCAAGTTTTCTCACACAAGCTAGCCACTTGTGAATGGCTAACCGTAAGAAACTTAAAACAGTCTGGAAACAAATGCAATGAAGATCAGGAGAGTATAGGGTTTCCCCGGGTCGTTATGTCCCAGCGAGCTATGCGATGAATCACCAAACGAATAGTGATCGAGAGATTTGAACGGAAAAGAGTTTGATTTAATTATAACTAAAGAAAAAGTATACAAATTACAGGGGCTTAAATGCAAATTAAAGGAAATTAAAAAGATAAAAAATATTAAATAAACGCTATCACTATTTGCAAAATGATGTTTTTCTATGATTTATAAAACAAAAATAACTTAAATAAACTATTTTAATTAAAACGTAAACTTAAATTATCTAAAAACGTAACTTAAAATGAAAACGTACGTTAAGTATAAAAATTACGCGAGTGCGCAAGTAAAAACGTAAAATTTATGAAATAAAAGTCCTACGAATGTAAAAACAATTTTCTTACGTACTATATGATAAAATAAAATTTTAGAAAAAAGAATTATATTTTTTTGACTTTTAAATTATTTATTATGAATTAAAAATTAATTTAATCTAATTTAATTATAAAAAATACTAAACTAATCTATAAAAATCTGAGGAAATTACAGAAAATACTTTAAAGATTACTGGTCCTAAGAAAAATCTAAAAAGGTGGTACTGCTTTAGGAAATAAGCTACTAAAAAGCCAAATAAGCTATTAATACTAAAACTGTTTTAGTGTTTAAAGTTTAAATAGTGCAAGAATATAAACGAAAAGACCCTAGGGCAGTTGGTGAAGAGCGTGTGTGGTGAGCTGGGTGGCCAGAGATCAAATCCCAGCAATGGCGTTTTTTTTCAAACATTTTTTTTTTTTCAATTTTTTCTTTTGAAACTTGTAAATAAGATGAAAGTGAGACTTTTTTGTAAAAACACTTTTTACCAAACCTTGGAAATAAGCAGTTGGAGACTGCTTATTCACCTCAGTCTCACACAAAACCAAATAAGCAACATTTTTGACAGGTTATTTGGCACAACAAAGAAATAAGCACTTAGATAAGCTATTGAAATTAAGAAAATGACAATTAAGAAACTCAAATAAGCTAGAAATAAGGGAAATGGACTACTCTAATGGAGAAAATAAGCAGTTTTTAAGCAAATGAGATCTTAAGCTAACAAGGAGCATAAGCATTCAAGTGGTACAAAAAGCTAAAAAAAAAAAAACACTAAATAAGTTGGAAACTAACTAATCTGATCTACTTAATCTAAAAAGCTTCTAAAACACCTAAATAAGCTGAAGATAATCTGAAATAAGCTAAAAATGAGCTAAATGACCAGTCTGCAGTTGCAGCAAACAGTCCTATGGGGCTCTGATTTTGCTTAAAAATAAGCTACTAGATCTAATCCTAATCCTACAGGGGACCTAAACATGAAAACTAGGGATAGTGGGGTACCTAAAAATCTACTTGGGAGATAAGAATAAGCTGTAAACAGCTTACAAATAAGCTGTGAACAAGCAGTTAAGGGACTGCTGTAACAAAACTCAGTGGCCAAGTGCAGGTTTTAAAATGAAATTTAAGCTATGCTAAAGCTAAACTAAGTGCAAAATAAGCTATGCTATATCTAGGTGGGTAAGTAAAGATACAAGAAAAATGATTTGGAAGAGTTTTTGATTAAAAATAAGCTTGGAAAAAGCTCATGAAACAGCAGCTATAGCTGCTGTTCCGTGTGCGAGATAGTGGACATAAATGGTTTTTGTCTTTTTTTTTTGGTTATCTAAAACTTGCAAACTTTGTCAAAACAGATTATACCTTGCAAAAACTAATTAAAAAACTTAAAAAGGATTTTGACTATACAAGTCAAAACGAGTAAACTGCTTTTTAGACCCTCAAAATAAGCTAAAGCCAAACACCCCTTAAGGGGGTATTAACCTTTGAAAATTGATTTTTTTGAAAACAGACTTGGATTTTTACTTATAAAACTTGCTTAATGGCTTAAAATAGAACTTTTTAAGACTGATAATAAAGGCAATAAGCTAATAAGCACTAAAGTGCTTATTAGTAAAATAAGCAGTAAGGCAGGAAACTTTTTTTTCATTAATTAAAAAGACAAGTTACATTAATAAAAACAGAAAACTAAGATTTAAAACTACTAAAATCCTAATGCCCTTGAAGGCTACAAGTCATTGCTATTTATACTAAGTCTTGGAGTGGTCTTCATTCTCTTTTTCTTGGTCTCTCTCCCTTCCTCTTTTTTTTATTAACAAAAGTACTCCCACTTGCTTCCTGAGCATTTCCCATCAAGAATCTAAGCCATTGGATCACTTGGGTTCTTTCTAGCCTTTGATGGATTTTTTGGCGGGAAAACGTTTTTAACAACTTGGGGTTGATTGAGTGAGAGGAAGGAGAAGCATTAAATGCTTCTTGTTTTGTTGTTGAGGTGGAGTGATAAGGTTGGTGAAGATGAGCTGGAGGAGGGGGGTTGAGTGTAAGCAGGTGTTTGCAGAGGCAGGTAAGGAGGAAGAAGAAAAGGAGGGAATGTGGGGTTTGACCAGGGATGTTTGACCGAGCTTAATATATTGAAGGGGGGTCAAATGGAAGGGGGTTCAATGGTTTGGCAGGGGTCACAGGTGGGTTCAAAGGTCCAAGGGGTTGTATTAATAACATAGGGACCAATTTGTATTTTCTGAATTTTGAGGGACCAAAGCTGCCAAATTGCAAAGTTGTTTCAAGGGACCACAATTGACAAGTTTCCATAGTGCAAGGACCAAAATAGACATTTTTCAAATTTCCAAGGACCATTTTTTCCAATTTTGAAACTTGAAGGACCAAACTTGTAATTTCTCAAAACTTTTGACATTTTTCACCAAAGGACTAATTTTGACAACTTATGATTTTAAAAGGACCTTTGGTGACTTTTCTTTTGAAATAAGTGCTCAGGGACTATTTCTGACAACTTTTAAAACTTGGGGGACTGAAACTGCCAATTATGCAAACTTAGCTCATTTTTCATCTGATTTTAAACATTTTGCATCTGAAACATATAAAATGCAATTTTGAGATATTTTCAGTATTTTGATGCATTTCTGAGCATTTTTAAACGTTTTGCAGTTCAGATTTAACCAAAAATGATGAGTATTTACACACTCATCAATCCCCCACACTAAACTATTGCTAGTCCCTAGCAATCTTTTGAGAAAAACTTAATGGATTTGAATCTCTTTACCAAAAGCCATTACTTCTGGAGTAGCCAAATGTTTCAGTTCAAGTAAGTACCTTGGTACATCGATAACCAAATGATTTTGAGCAAATCACCAGCTTCCAACGGATTTGATTTGTCTTTACCAGAAGCCGTTTGCTTCTGGACTAGCCAACTCTTAGATAAATTATCAATATTATCTTTGGTGAGCTGATTACCAATTATGGTTTTTCCACTGCCTTTACCACAAGCCATAAACTTGCGGGCTAGCCAACTCTTCACTTTTAAGGATATGGTGAGCTGAATACCATACAATTTTGGGCAAATTGTAAGCCGTCAACGGATTTGAGATATCTTTACCAAGAGCCGTTTGCTCCTGGATTAGAAAATCCTTTTCTTTATTAGACAAGGCGGACTGATAACCATAAGCTGAGTAAGTGTAAAACACTTACTCCAAAAAAAAATTTTGGCCAAAATTGGGGGAATTGGGTGGTATAATTACATGATAAAATTCGTGAGAATTCCCCCCCCCCCCACACTAGAAATGAATATGGCCCTCAATATTCAAAGTACCGGCTGTTATGCCGAAACTGAGAACGTAAAAGGGAAATACTACGGCCATTATTTGATTTTTTTTTTTTTTTTTTTTTAGAAAACTTATATACAACAGCGGGGGGCAACTCCCCCACACTAGGGTGGTACACACGGGTGAAAACCCATGTTTAACTACTGTTTTTGATTACCGAGTCGCTAGCTTGACTCGACCCCGAATTAATTTGTTCATGGGGAAGTAAGTGGAAGAGACAATCTCCATCGGACTTTCATTCAAAATGTTTGTATAAACATTTGAAGCACGCGAAAGTTCCACACCGACGAGATATACATAGAACCGGCTCAAAAATGATAAATGAAAATGCCGGGGTCAAAGATAGTGTCTTCATTCCCGAAGGAGTGAAGATGAAGAGAAATCACAAGATATTTGAGGAAAGGAAGAAAGATTTTGATAACAATCAAGATCCATTCTTCATCCTCAAATGTAGACATATCGGGAGGAAGGGTGAGGGTAGTATCATTAATAAGCAAACTCGTATGATAGAGTACACCTTCCTCCGAGCTAATATCATCCTCAAGATCAAAATAGAAATGATCATGTTCCGGAGGAGATATGTCATGAGAGAGTTCACCGGAGAACTCTTCATGAAGAGAATCATTCACATGAAGTGAAATTGTGAACTCTTGTTCCATTGTGGGCTCATCACTATCCTCGGTCTGAGTATCAAAGAGTGGATTCTCAGAAATTAAAGTGAATTCAGAGTCGAATTCAAATAGAGGATTAGTGAGAGTTGTTTTGAATGCTTCAGGAACAAAGTGATCAATATTCTCTATTGGACTATTGGGATAAGAAGTGAGTGAACGATCATTATAAGGGAGACTTTCAATCTCTCCCAGATTGGCATCGAAATCAAAGAGAACATCGTTACTTTCTGATGAAAGTGGATTGATGTGAGTGAGTTCATCGGTGAACTCCTCAAGAAGATGATCAGCATCAGATTGTGGAAGTGATGCCTCAACGTACTCGATGTCTCCATATGATGCACAATCTTCGCTACAATTGGAGAAAGTTTCAAAATGATCTTTTGAACACTCAAGAGGGGAAAGAGAATCACACATATGATCAGAAGTTCCCTGTGACTCTCTCGGGATTGGGACAAGGTTCTCAACACTAGACTTTATGAATTCGTCCGATTCTTTTTCAGGAACAGTGTCAAGATGCTCGTCCCCCATGGAGTGAGTAGGAGCTTCGGGTGTGATAGCAGTTGTTTGAGATGGAATCTCAACTGCTGGGATATCAACTGACTGAGGGAGTTGAGAAATAATATTCTTAAAAGGAATACTCTCCTCGTCATCATCATACATAGCTGCCTTAAGAAATTGGGAACGCCTTAGAGCTGCTTGCTCTAGGACTAATAATTCTTCCCTAGATTTGCGGGCCTCTCGTTCTTCGGCTAGCAATTCTCCCATGGTCTTTTCACCACTCACTTGATTCTTAAAGTTACGAATCATATCATCAAGTGTTTTCATTGCGGTTTCAAAATCTTGGGGAATTTCTTGAGACAACGGCTCAGGTGGAGTTTGAACCGTATGGTGCTGTGGAGGTTGGAAATTGTCAAAACCGGAAGTATAGTAATTTTGATTCCACGGTTGACATTGAAGATTATCGTGAGGACCTCCACAATTCTCATAACATTAAAACTGTTGAGTCTGGACTGGTGAATTATATGGATATTGGTCATAACCAAAGTTCTGAGCATCACCGGAAAACTGTTCATAGACAAACGTGTTTCCGGATTGACACTCAAATCCTTGGTGAGGACCTCCACAAAATTTACATCAGTTATGTTGATTAGATGAAGATAAGTCGGGCTGTGGTGGGTAATTGGAAAAATTTGAGGGGTCGTTAAATGAGTTCGGATTAGGATCATAATCAAATGAATTCCTCGAACCACAAAACAAACAACTCCCGTTCCGAATATCATTACCACACTGTACACACGTACACCAGCGACATGGTGAACCAAAAAGAGTCTCACCACAACCGACACAAGGAATAAACGATTCCATGAGAATAGAAGAAGTTAGAATCAAATGGATAGAGGGTAAAGGGATAAAGAATCAAAAAGGGTAAGAGGGTAAAGATGAATATTTTTGGGTTTTTGGAAAACATGTTGTAAAAAAAAGAATGAAAATCTTTTTGGGTTTTTGATTTTTAAGATGTTTTTGGATTTTTGGATTTTTATAAGAAAATATAAATACATATAGATGGTATGAACAAGGAGTGAATATTCAAATCACTAATCTGCAAAACGTAAGATAATTAGCACAGCTCCCCGGCAGCGGCGCCAAAAATTTGACTCGCTCCCAGACGGTCAAGTTTTATCACTCAAGCTGGCCACTTGTGAATGGCGAACCGTAACAAACTTAAAACAGTCTGGAACCAAATGCAATGAAGATCAGGAGAGTATAGGGTTTCCCCGGGTCGTTATGTCCCAGCGAGCTATGCGATGAATCACCAAACGAATAGTGATCGAGAGATTTGAACGGAAAAGAGTTTGATTTAATTATAACTAAAGAAAAAGTATACAAATTACAGGGGCTTAAATGCAAATTAAAGGAAATTAAAAAGATAAAAAATATTAAATAAACGCTATCACTATTTGCAAAATGATGTTTTCTATGATTTATAAAACAAAAATAACTTAAATAAACTATTTTAATTAAAACGTAAACTTAAATTATCTAAAAACGTAACTTAAAATGAAAACGTACGTTAAGTATAAAAATTACGCGAGTGCGCAAGTAAAAACGTAAAATTTATGAAATAAAAGTCCTACGAATGTAAAAACAATTTTCTTACGTACTATATGATAAAAGAAAATTTTAGAAAAAAGAATTATATTTTTTTGACTTTTAAATTATTTATTATGAATTAAAAATTAATTTAATCTAATTTAATTATAAAAAATACTAAACTAATCTATAAAAATCTGAGGAAATTACAGAAAATACTTTAAAGATTACTGGTCCTAAGAAAAATCTAAAAAGGTGGTACTGCTTTAGGAAATAAGCTACTAAAAAGCCAAATAAGCTATTAATACTAAAACTGTTTTAGTGTTTAAAGTTTAAATAGTGCAAGAATATAAACGAAAAGACCCTAGGGCAGTTGGTGAAGAGCGTGTGTGGTGAGCTGGGTGGCCAGAGATCAAATCCCAGCAATGGCGTTTTTTTTCAAACATTTTTTTTTTTCAATTTTTTCTTTTGAAACTTGTAAATAAGATGAAAGTGAGACTTTTTTGTAAAAACACTTTTTACCAAACCTTGGAAATAAGCAGTTGGAGACTGCTTATTCACCTCAGTCTCACACAAAACCAAATAAGCAACATTTTTGACAGGTTCTTTGGCACAACAAAGAAATAAGCACTTAGATAAGCTATTGAAATTAAGAAAATGACAATTAAGAAACTCAAATAAGCTAGAAATAAGGGAAATGGACTACTCTAATGGAGAAAATAAGCAGTTTTTAAGCAAATGAGATCTTAAGCTAACAAGGAGCATAAGCATTCAAGTGGTACAAAAAGCTAAAAAAAAAAAACACTAAATAAGTTGGAAACTAACTAATCTGATCTACTTAATCTAAAAAGCTTCTAAAACACCTAAATAAGCTGAAGATAATCTGAAATAAGCTAAAAATGAGCTAAATGACCAGGCTACAGTTGCAGCAAACAGTCCTATGGGGCTCTGATTACTAGATCTAATCCTAATCCTACAGGGGACCTAAACATGCAAACTAGGGATAGTGGGGTACCTAAAAATCTACTTGGGAGATAAGAATAAGCTGTAAACAGCTTACAAATAAGCTGTGAACAAGCAGTTAAGGGACTGCTGTAACAAAACTCAGTGGCCAAGTGCAGGTTTTAAAATGAAATTTAAGCTATGCTAAAGCTAAACTAAGTGCAAAATAAGCTATGCTATATCTAGGTGGGTAAGTAAAGATACAAGAAAAATGATTTGGAAGAGTTTTTGATTAAAAATAAGCTTGGAAAAAGCTCATGAAACAGCAGCTATAGCTGCTGTTCCGTGTGCGAGATAGTGGACAGAAATGGTTTTTGTCTTTTTTTTTTGGTTATCTAAAACTTGCAAACTTTGTCAAAACAGATTATACCTTGAAAAAACTAATTAAAAAACTTAAAAAGGATTTTGACTATACAAGTCAAAACGAGTAAACTGCTTTTTAGACCCTCAAAATAAGCTAAAGCCAAACACCCCTTAAGGGGGTATTAACCTTTGAAAATTGATTTTTTTGAAAACAGACTTGGATTTTTACTTATAAAACTTGCTTAATGGCTTAAAATAGAACTTTTTAAGACTGATAATAAAGGCAATAAGCTAATAAGCACTAAAGTGCTTATTAGTAAAATAAGCAGTAAGGCAGGAAACTTTTTTTTCATTAATTAAAAAGACAAGTTACATTAATAAAAACAGAAAACTAAGATTTAAAACTACTAAAATCCTAATGCCCTTGAAGGCTACAAGTCATTGCTATTTATACTAAGTCTTGGAGTGGTCTTCATTCTCTTTTTCTTGGTCTCTCTCCCTTCCTCTTTTTTTTATTAACAAAAGTACTCCCACTTGCTTCCTGAGCATTTCCCATCAAGAATCTAAGCCATTGGATCACTTGGGTTCTTTCTAGCCTTTGATGGATTTTTTGGCGGGAAAACGTTTTTAACAACTTGGGGTTGATTGAGTGAGAGGAAGGAGAAGCATTAAATGCTTCTTGTTTTGTTGTTGAGGTGGAGTGATAAGGTTGGTGAAGATGAGCTGGAGGAGGGGGGTTGAGTGTAAGCAGGTGTTTGCAGAGGCAGGTAAGGAGGAAAAAGAAAAGGAGGGAATGTGGGGTTTGACCAGGGATGTTTGACCGAGCTTAATATATTGAAGGGGGGTCAAATGGAAGGGGGTTCAATGGTTTGGCAGGGGTCACAGGTGGGTTCAAAGGTCCAAGGGGTTGTATTAATAACATAGGGACCAATTTGTATTTTCTGAATTTTGAGGGACCAAAGCTGCCAAATTGCAAAGTTGTTTCAAGGGACCACAATTGACAAGTTTCCATAGTGCAAGGACCAAAATAGACATTTTTCAAATTTCCAAGGACCATTTTTTCCAATTTTGAAACTTGAAGGACCAAACTTGTAATTTCTCAAAACTTTTGACATTTTTCACCAAAGGACTAATTTTGACAACTTATGATTTTAAAAGGACCTTTGGTGACTTTTCTTTTGAAATAAGTGCTCAGGGACTATTTCTGACAACTTTTAAAACTTGGGGGACTGAAACTGCCAATTATGCAAACTTAGCTCATTTTTCATCTGATTTTAAACATTTTGCATCTGAAACATATAAAATGCAATTTTGAGATATTTTCAGTATTTTGATGCATTTCTGAGCATTTTTAAACATTTTGCAGTTCAGATTTAACCAAAAATGATGAGTATTTACACACTCATCAAAACCACATTCGGTTGATCAAGTTTTTTTCAAAAATGTGGCCAAATATGGTACGTAAATATTTTTCTCGTTGTTTATTACATATGATTTATTTCCAATTGGTTCTATGTTATAATAAATCGTAGTTGTTATTAGATTAATACCTATGTTAGATAGGTGTTAATTCCATTTTATAATTCATTGCTCCTTTTTTATGTCTGTCTGATTCGTAATTATGTAGGGTATAATACGTTAGATGTCGTTAGTTATGTATGTAACATAACTTGGTTCATTAAAAAGCAGTCTGTAGACTAATAAGGAGTGGTTTATATGCATCGTCTACACAATTATTTACGACATTGGTATACATTCCTTCTATGGCCAGAATTAATTTTTTGTTTTTGTTGACCCTTTTTAAGACTATGAAGCTAAGTTAATCATTACGAGTAAACTGAACTACTTTTGGTTGATAAAGCAAAAGTTAGACGCAAAACGCCGCATCTTGTTTAGGAATACCTGCTTTGGAAGCTGGATTGATCTCTTGTTTTTTGAACATGAAACGCACATCATAGATTATATGCTAAGGAAACAACATAAAGTTGACGATTCTCACTATGATATGCCTTTCATTTTTTACATTGAAGGGCATGCTTTACATTTTGGTCGTCATGAGTTTTGTCTAATGACCGGCCTGCGGTTTGGATCTGTAAGCCTTGGGTTGTATACATCTGGTTCTCTAAATTTTCGTAACAGGGTATTTCCTGACAAGCAAGGCTATATTCTAACCAACTTAGATGTTATTGGTGTTATCGAGGATGAAGAGCGGTTTCGACAAATATCTAATGAAGACGTTGTACGTCTTTGTCTTTTGTTAGCCTTAGAGGTGATCTTTATGGGTCGTTTGTTGACATGCGAGGTGGATGATACACTGATGAGGTTAGTTGATAATCTAGATGATTGGAATGATTTTCCCTGGGGTGAGCATATTTTGAATCATTTATACGACCAACTTCATAATGTATTTGATAAGCAGACGGATGACCACCTTTTAAGATTGAAAAAAGATCCAAAGCATTGTCCGATATACACACTGTCTGGATTTGTGTTTGGGTTTCAGGTATCCATTTTCTAACTTAACATTTTTACTCATTTCTATATTTAAAACTTTTTTTTTTAATAATTCTCATAGGTGTGGATCCTTGAGTCGTTTGAAAAATCTCATGCTTGGTGGATTAAACATCCAAATGTGATACCAAGAGCACTTGGCTGGTCCAGGAAGACCATCTTTAAAAGAACTGATCGTTCAAACCTTTTTTCAAACGTAATCCTGTTAAACTTTGTTGTTATTTATTTATTGTTTATAGGTAAAAAAGTAAACCTACACAGAAAATTAGATGTTCCATTTCCACCTATCTAAGCCCACAATACCTTATCAGACTCAGATTCTTCATCAAATGCTTTTGATCTGTCTGCCTTCCTTTTCATTCTACCTTGAGGCTTGCCTTTGATGGCCAAAGGAATTTCATAATCAGCAATCTTCTCAATCTTTCTCAGCAGTGGATGAACAATTGGATGAGTTGATTTTGTACACTGCAAATTAAGCTTAACTTCCAACATCTGTCTGGCTACAGTCTTTATTAAAGGGTAATCTCTGTCAACCAGCATGTAGATTTTCTCTTCTGAAGTCTTAACAACATGTACTCTTGGATAAGCATACAACATCCATTCTTCAACCACACAAGCTTCCCAACATTTATCTTCTGGATTGGGCTCAAACATGCACTTCAATGCAGTCCACATAGACCTAGACATGGTTCCTGTTGGTCCAAGCTTTCCACATCTAAAAGACATTACCTTCCACAGCTGCTCCAAATCATTTGTAGTAAAAAAGAATACCATATTCCCAAAAGTATAGTACATACTTTTCTTTCCATCTTGTCTAGTAAGCTCAATAATCTCTCTTTCATCCACTGAGACAATCCTCCCATCTATGATATGGTGTATAGATTTTACAGGTGTAGGATTAATAGGATCTCCAGCCACTTTATCACTTACCACAATATACTGAACCAATGTCTCTTTATCATCTACCTTCTGTCTTTTTGAGCTTGACTCCTCTATCACATATCCTGTTCTCTTTTGTCTATTCCTTAGCATCTCAGCTTCTTTCTGAGAATTCATGGGGATGAAGTTATCACACCTTCTTATGCAAATCTTATACAGCTCCTCAAGTTACTCATAAGAACAACTCGTCAAATTTATAGTTTTCATATCATCCATGTGTTTGATAAACTTTATCATCTAACTTCTTTTCTGTTGCTTTGTTGGTGGTTTGTTCTTCTTTGCATGATACCCTTTAAATTACCTGTCTTGTTTCATCTTCCTCGCCTTCTCAACCAGCATCTTAGACCTTGTACCTATGTCTAACTGACCCCATACATCCATAGTCATCTCTGTCTGCATTTTCTCAGAAGCTTGATAATACATCTATTCCTTTTTCCACTCTTCTACAGCTTGTTCAGAGGCTTCTTCCTGCGCTGCTCTTTCCTTTTCTTTAGAAATTTCTTTAGCATTTAGTTCCATATATAATCTTTTAGAAAATTCTCCATCATAAGCTATCTGCTCCTCTCTACTTTCAAACTTCAATGTTGGCTCTGAAATCCCTTTACCCTTTCCAATATCAGGTTCAGTAACTACACCTTTCAGCACAGCTTCACCAATCTTTAGACTCTTAGCAATAGGTTTGGGTGCATGGATAGGGTGAGGTAGCTTTAGGTTGAGCAATTGTATGGCAATCTCATTCTCAGCCTTTTTTGGTTTTGGTGCTGGTGTTATTGTGGTGCTTATAATTGTAGCAGTGGTTGCCTCTGCACTTGAAATGTCTGAATTGGCAGTGGCTAGAATAGTACTAGCAGTTGTTGCAGCAGTGATTACTTCAATACTAGCAGCGGATGCGGCAACACTGGCAGTGATTGCCTGCACTACTTCCTTCTCCTTTTCTTCAACTGCAGCCTTTAAAGAATTATCTAGTACTGCTTCTTTACCTTCCATGTCAGCCACCAAATAACCATCCCCATTGTCTCTACTGTCCAAATCCAAATCTACCAATGCTCCAAATCATCAAAAATCTCCTCATTTGACATATTAACCACTCCTTCAGCATGCTGAAACTTCAACACAGTCCTGATCAACTCCTCTCTAACCAGAATCTCCTTTTCATCAACCATTGCCCTAATAACCTCTACTCCATTCCTCTCTTTAAGCTCTGCAGTCCACCAAAATTGATGAATACACGCTTTCAGAATAACAGGTGCAGCAGTCAATAAGAAAAAGAGTTGTTGAAAAAAATTAGAAAAACATACGGGCTACCATCCTACATTTATCTTTATGTTTATGTTTTTAAGTTTATGTTTGTGTTTTGTTTCAAGTTATCTAGTGTTATTGAGTCAAGTCTTGGCTTAGCAATGCCACGCTTTACATGCTTGTAACATAAGATTTTTGACTTGCCACCACTAAATATCCCCTATCCAACAAAACCCTTTACTTCCCTACCCTAAGCCTAACGTTGCAACCCTTGTAAGGACCTCTTAGATAGTTATTCCAAGGTGCTTACGCCAAAGCGGTGGAGGTTTGATCTATTCTCAAGCCTATGGTAATCTATGTACTATGCCAAGTAATGGGTGTTTATCTTCCATTTCCATTCATATTATATTTCATATAAACCCGATAGTTGAGAGAATCCAAACACCAATTGTGAGGTGCTAGTATATAATTTTCGTGATTATAAATTGATTAGCCAAAAGCACATTTGCTTGAGGACAAGCAAATTCCAAGTGTAGGGATATTTGATAAGGATTTAAAACATATGTTTTTAGGGGGTCATTTAAGCCCTATATCGACAGATTTTATATCCGTTACCATTACTACTTAAAATCGTTCCTTTTCACATTTTAGGTCTTTTGGAAGCAAAATGCTGGAATGAAGCATATTTTGACGAAAAGGAGCGAAAACATGAAGAAAATGGAAAAGTCAAGATCAAAGGCACTCCAGCACACCTGACGGCGTCCCAACCAAAGGGCGACGCCGTCCCTCTATAGAAGACTTGATCAAAAGTGCACGCGACGGCACAACGGAATTTCTGGTCCTAAAGCCTGACGGCGTCACGCCTAAATTCTGGAAGTCGTCACTCACAAATTTTACACCAGACGCCCAAAAACCAAGATTTAGACGACGTCCTGCATGAAGATAGACAGCGTCATACATCTCAAATGACGTCTTCCCAACGATGACTTGGACCAAACGAAACCCTAATGACGGCGACCTGACGGCGTCACTAGCAAAAGGTGACGCCGTCGAGATTGTAAATCTATATATAGAATTCGATTTTTCTGTAGTTTTAGGAGGTAGAACTTTGGAGAAAAAACCCTAATACAGTTGTAGTCCGACTTGGACAGTAGTCTAGGGTCCCATACCCTATTTTACATCACAAGATAAGTTTATTTATCCAATTTATCATTATGTCTACCCCATGTTCAATTGTATGTGTGTATGCTTGCTTGTTTAACATGTCTAGCTAAATTATTCTTGTGTTTGCTTGGATCTATGAAACCTAGTTATTAATTATTGTTTGGTTGTCTCTTGTCTTAATTGGTAGACGCTAGATTAAGGAAAACTGGCTTCTTCTTTCATTGTTGCGAGCTTGAACGTCCTAAATAGCAAAAAAGCCTTTGAGTGCACTTAGGCCATTCGTTGTGTTTATTGCATGAATTGTAGCTTTAGGATAGTAGTGTATTCGGGGGAGATGCTATTGCACTTGCCAATCCCGGATATTTTAGAGGAGAGTTGCACTTCATAGAACTATGGAATTAGGCAGCACCCTATGACCAAACGGAATACAACGCACCAATTAAGATAAATGAAGTGACAATTCAACCGACCAATAAAAGATAACTATGGAGTAATAACATCTATGTGAACACATCTTTAATCATCATACGAGCACACCTCAATTAACATAATCTATCCACTAGTTAATTAGATAATTAGATAAGTAGCTAAAGTAGTAAAAACCGGTAGAAGTACCACCCCCAATCTTATACCCCGAGATTTTTACCCTTGCTTTCTAAAAAACCATAAAAAGACTAAAAAAAATCTTCCTCAACCCCACTTTCTCGTCATATATCTCTTTCTAGCATTCTTATTCCCCTAGAGAACGAAATCAATCCCCTGGGCTTATCATATACTACACTACAACGATTAGGTTCACTGCCTAGAGGGTTGAAAGACTTGCTCCTAGAAAAGGATGTTTTCTCGACCACGAACCCTTCACATCACTTTGCTCTTCAACAAACTTAAGATCCGCATTAATGTAACTCAAATAAGATTGCCAATCTGAATCATAATCCTAGATAGTAAGATATTTACCTTTCTCATGGTGATGTTGACCAATTCTTCATTCCTTGCATGACTTTTTCCAATGTTTAATTCTATTTGCAATTAACAAAGAATTATACCAAAGTATTTGCGGAACAACACTTGAGATTGAATGACAAGTATGGTAATTCTCCTCACTAAACTTTAGCTAAGATTAAGTACAACTACGCTAAACCAACTGAGCTATTCTCAAGGACTTAGTTGTATTTGGAAAAGAGAAAGGAGTTTGTGAATGTCAACTCATTAAGTGCACAAACTTGTTAACCTTTCTACTCCTACTTATGGTCCTATTTTACACAATGATTTACAACCGTTATTGAAGAAGACAAATATGCCATAAGCTAGTTTGGACAAAATACTTGCGTATTTTGTCTCTGTTACAATGTTTACTTTGGGTATAGGCTAATAGAGCTTTTTGAGCTACAATTATGACACTGCTCTGGTATTTAGCCATTCATGAAAAGTTTGACCTTTGCTTGATAACGACTCTTTCTTATGCGTTCAAACTTATCCCGCCTTGTCCCGCCATTCTTTCAGTTTGAAGTCTTCAGTCTTTGATCTTTTGTCTTTAATCATCAGTCTTTAGTCTTCATAGATGTTGAGGAGACTTAGGGTTCAGTGAGTTATTGTCATCACTCACTGAATCAATCACCTTCTTCTTTGTCTCAAATATCATTCACTGAATCCCGCCTCACTGAATGAAAAGTCTTTTTTCTTAAACTTGTCATGACTATCCTGAAGATGACTCGCTGAGTGACTATTTACTTAGTGGCTTGAATACTGTTTAAAGGTATATGACACTTAGGGTATTTTCTATTCAAATCCTTATTTAAGGCTACTCGGGTACTGAATGGTCCCAACAATTTACAAGGATGTTCGGGGTTCCAGATTATTCCATATTTCTCTTGGAAGATCTTGAAAGCCTTTAGAATATGTTGGAAAGTGTAGGAAACTCTAGAATGTCTTGGAAGAACTAGAACCTTATAGAAATCCTAGAAGCTTTATGTAACTTTGTAGAATAATGTACATAGCAAAATAAATAGATGTAAGCCTTATTTGATGAAGGCATTCAAGAAGTTCACCTGTAATCTATTTTGTAAAGTTCTCTAGTAATACAAAGTGTTTTTCTATTCCACTTGTTTTTTTCTTTGAAGCTTTCTTTATTTGCATACATTGTTGAGTATTCGAACAAAGCTGAGCTTAGTCGAGACTAAATGCCCACAAAAACATTACACTCCCTAAAACATGTGGACAGATACAACTTGTGTTAAACATTTGTGAGTATTTTATTTCCAAAATAACGAAAGGAAATTCCAAAAAAAAAAAAAAAAAAAGGTAAAAACTGAACAGGAAGAGATTTTGGTAGGGGGGACTCTTTAGAACCAACGGTTTCAAACACAATCTAACAAACAAATTCAGCAAAACCAAGCTGAACTCAACTCAACTGTCAAACATCTTAATTTACAATATTCAACAAGAAGAAACATGACAATGCAAACATTATCTGTATGCAACACACACCCACCTCTTATCCCCTCCGCAAAACCCCTCAAAACATCCACAATTTCCACCTTCAAAACACATCACAAAACACCCAACAAATGCTACAAAAGACTAACCGTATTTGCTATCAAAGAAGAAGAAGAACAACAATCAACACCTTCATGGGCCAAACCAGATTCCAATGAACCACCTCCATGGGCCAGGAACGAAGCCCAACAAGAATCTTCTTCTGCTGGTGATCTTCCATTTGGTGTTTATTTGCTTGCTTCTGCTATTACTGCCATTGCCGCTGTAAGTTTTTTTTTTTTTGGGTGATGCTTGTTGGTTTTTGAGGTTAGTTTGATGGGAAGTGAAATGGGTTTTTTTTTGGTTTTGTAGATTGGGTCTGTGTTTGAGTATGTGAACCAAAAGCCGGTTTTCGGAGTGTTGGAATCGGATAGTGTATTTTATGCACCTGTGCTTGGGTTCTTTGCTATTACTGGTCTTCCAACTGCTGTAAGTTTGTGCTTTTTCTAATAAGTACTTCATAACTAAATAAAATATTTGCATATCTAGTTTAAAATAAGCAATGGTCAGACTTATTATTCATAACTAAATATATAACCCTTAAAATTAGTTTGGATAAGCAATCCTAAAGATCATGATACCTACTTAAGTACTTATGTGATGAATGCAAATGGAATAATGAGAATTGTACGTTGTGATTCTAATAATTTGAAAAGGAAAATGATTCATCTTCCTACAAATCTTCCTAATTATCTTTGTTAACTCAAAATGTGATGAAATTATTGGATGGTGAATTGGTGGGCCATTTCATTCATCCAATGAAAATAAGACATTTTGAATTAGGAAGATAATTATGAAGGTTTTTAGGAAGATAAATCATTTCCGATAAGAAAATCATAATCAGTGAATGCAATTTAGAATCACAATAGTGCACGCCCAAACACTCCCTTTATTATACTATTTACTAGACCAAGTTATGATAAGATCCAAATAATTCATCAACGTGCATCATCACAGGTTTTCCTTTCATACTAAATGGTTTTGAGATAACACACAAATGATACGTTACATTTTATCAACCGAATAGCACACTCGTAATTTCAAGTATTTATGAAATAATGGCTGGAAAAGAATGTTATCACTGAGAACGTTTGTGGCTTTGATGACCGTAATTTTTGGATTTGAATAGTGTAGTATTGTGTAGGACCTTTGATATATGGTATATACGTTTTGGAAAGAAGTGCTTCTTAGAAAGTAAGGGGAAATTTTTATTTGTGTTTAAATATATAGTTGCCGTAATCAGTTGAACTGTGTGGGTAGAAGTGACTATGGTTCTAACTTTCTGATTATGTAGGATCCAATTCTGACTTGAATAATTAGGTAACTAGGTTCAAAGCTGTTTCAAGTTTCTAACAATCATCAACTGATTATCTGCCTTCGATTCCAAAAGTCACAATAATCAAAAGACACACTGAAACACCACCTTAATACACTATTTTTTTTTTGCACTTCTATGATCTTAATTCAAGTGTCAACTGTACATAAGACTCATTTTGGTATCTTGTTAACAACTTACCGATCCTATTAATTATACCTCGTACCATTTAATATGAATATCCTAGCGTGGATTGACCCAACTTACATCAGCTGACATTAGCCGAAAAACAGGGTTACCTTTGGTTCAAATCTGTTCAAGTTGCGAATAAGGAGGCAGAGGAACAAGACAGGAGAGACGGTTACCGCTAGGTTATTGATTGCATACTGTTCTATGTTAATTTTTATTTTGTCTTTTCAATAATTCTTAACCAATAATAAATATTTGTTTCTTTTTTGGCTTATTAAAGGAATGTATAATGATATATGAGAAAATCATCGTATGTTGAATTGTTTGATATGCGGGTCATTACTTATGACGGTTTATATAGTTTCTAACCAACTTTGATCAATTTATCGGTTAAGGGCCATACCGAGGTAGAAAAACATTCAGTTTATTTGCAAGGGGTCTTTCAGGCTGATTTTTTATGTTGTATCGTTATTCAGGCTAATTCTCAATGTTGGCATTGACCTATATAGGCACTTTGAATCCGAAAATGTTGGGTATTTTTCTCTTGGATTGTACTACATAGGTAATGGTGTTGGCCATACTTTGGCATTGCATATAATCTGCCAAACTTCAGATTCTCTTTTGTTTTACCGGGCTCAGTTCTAGGAGGAGTTCTTGGTGTTCATCAGACATGTAGTTTAAAGAAATCAATCTTGTTGCTTTCACAACAACTTGTATATTTCTTTTTGTTTGATTGCTTAATATCTTAAAGAATGATAGTTTTTGTCTTTACCACGCAGCATTATCTCCAAGTAATTCTAATTCCCTTTGTCCGTAACTATTTTATCTTGTAAAGGGTAACCAACCCATGATTATAGTAATAGTATAATCCACACCTGTTAAAAGGTCGATTCGGGTGCATAATCGGTGGCAGATGAAATAAATTGACAAAGGTATGCACTGTCTTAAATTCTTAGTAAGTTCTAAAATCTACACTACAAAACACAGCATCACTTTAGTACAAATTTGACTTCGGAGGAAACTGACTCTAATCCATAAAGTTAGCCGTTTTAACGCGTTACCCATTAGCCATCTCTAAGAAGGACTAATCGCTCGTAAGATGATTTTTTAAAAAAAAATCCTAATCCTATAAGTAAAAAGAAAAAACTTCATCGCTTGGTATCTTGTATTTATGCAATGCTACAATCACTAGCATTTGAAAAAAAGGACAATAGCTTTGCTACAAGATCCAATGAAACAAGAGTTTCTTTATTACCTTTTAATCCGACAATTTCGCGTTAGAATTTTACATGACACTACCTAAGGTTCAAGTCTTTTTCAAGCCATTCTAGAATTTATATATTGTATTCACATACGAGAGTGTGTCATAAGCACAAAAGCCACACTCCCCCCAAGTGTCTCATCTTACAAAATTCTAACATGGTTCATGATTCTCCTGGATCACTGGAGGCTTGTGGTGACCACACGCTTCCTATTAAGAAAGAAACAAGCCGAGTGGAGCGATTACAAAGAGCTCAGTGGTTACGGGCTGCCATATTAGGAGCTAATGATGGTTTACTATCTACCACATCTTTGATGATGGGCATTGGTGCAGCTAAAGAAGATCAATGGTTCATGATTCTTTCAGGTTTAGCTGGAGCTATTGCTGGTGCATGCAGCATGGCTGTAGGTGAATTCGTTTCAGTTTCAACTCAGAGAGATATCGAGCTTGCTGTGAATCAAGAACACCCATTTAAGGAAACCTCCAAGTTACAAGAAATCAAGCTTGAAATCCCCAAAAATGATCATCCCATTGATGTATGTATACCAGCAAAGTCTCCGGTGGTGAAGGTCATACTAACTGATACTCAAGGAAAGACAAAAGAAGATGAAAAACAACAGGTGCCAAATCCTTATAAGGCAGGAGTAGCTTCTGCCTCGGCATTTTTGTGTGGTTCTTTGTTCCCATTGGCGGCAGCTATGGCAGTTAATGACTATACTACTAGAATTGTAGTGATAGTTATAGTAACATCTATCGCATTAGCTTTGTTTGGCGGCCTAGGGGCGGTTGTGGGCGGGTCTTGTGTGAGGGCCTCCGCGGCTCGTATGCTTGTGGGAGGGTGGATTTCCATGGCTGTTACTTATGGTTTATTGAAACCATTGGATAAGATTACTGATGAGAAAATGGGTCACAACGATGATTGATCATGTCAATGCAAATAAGTTGGTATAAAATATGAATTTTTATGCTATGAAACATGTTTGAACTTTCAAGTATGAATATTTTCCAGATACTCATCAGAAATCCAAATTAACTTTACAATGAGAATGGATCCACTAAGAAGAAAAATAAAAATAAGAAGAATGAGAAATGTTTTCAGCCACATTTCAAATGAAGAAGGAGAATTTCATGGGAGATGCATCTTTACTTGTAGGTGCATTTGAAATGTGCGGCTGTGCTTATTTCTCATCCTTGTCATTTTACTTTTATTTGTTATTTGATCCTTACTCTACAATATTAGGCCAAAAGTTCTACGTGGTATCTTGTTAATTAACGTTACGTAACTTGCAATTATTCTTCTATCGATATAGATCTAGCTATCAATGATTTTTCTATGCGTCACTGCTCCTTCCTTAAAGGGATGGAAATATGGTTTGCCATGGCAAGTTCATCTTAGAAGATAGAGTTTTAGATTAGCTTTTGTATAAGTGACCGGGAAATGATATCTCTGTCTTTTCGATCTTCAAAAGAAAACAAAATATTAGATGACCCAAGAATCCAAACAACACTTATTTGATTCTAAACGTTCAAAAACATTGGCCTAAATCGCTGCACAGAATGTTAATGATGTCTTTTGACTGCAAATAGGACCAAACAAATGTAATGAGCTTACGGACTGATTTATATGATTATACTCCTTTTGCCAAATTCAATATTCATCTTTCTATCTTAATTTGTTTTAAAATAAGTATAAGTATCTGCTAATATTTCAGTCAGTTAAAATGTTTCTAAAATATTAAGATGATATGTTTAAAAACTGTGGTGGAATTTAATAATGGATATTTAATTGGGAAAAAATCACCAAATAGTAATGAAGTTCATTAGTGTTCCGATTTGGTCACTCATACTTTTTTTGATAATGTTTAATCACTCAAGTTTCACAAATGTTTCATTTTTATGTAATTTTCCAAATCTTTTAGCCATTTAAGATGACATGGCCATTCTTGATGACATGTATACTTTGTGTTGCTGACATGGACATATAAGTTGGCTTAAATCAGTTTTAAACCAACTTCTTATCATAAACTTCAATTTATAAACAACAGGTCTTGCAACGTATATTATACTCAAATGTCAAATTTGATGTTAAGAAAGAGAATGTGCATTTACTTGTTGAAGCAGTGGAACTACATTTAACACATTATGCTGATGTATTAGCTTATTGCTAACCTGCATATTGCTAACAGTGAATGATACTAATATAACTTCACTAGTGTTAAGTATACAAATAAACAAGATTGAGAAACTACTTTGAATTATATGAACATTTTCAATACTAAAGTAATCAAATACGATATCAGTAATCTATGGCTCGTTACGCTTCCACTAACTAGCAAGATTAATAACATATGGTAATTACTTTTCTAGAACCATTACCCACTCATCATACGAACAGCCTCAAAACAAATTTAAGCATTTTATTTCTCCATTAACACCCATTAATTTAAGCATTTTTTTTGCCACAAACACCATAGCTACAACAACAAAAAAAACAAATATATATGTTACACCAGATTCATGTACAGCCAAGCCAAACACAAGCTACTGATGCTAAAATGGATAATCCCATTACTTAAAAACATGTGTTTTACATAAAAGATCCAAAACAAAGTGATATAGTCTAGAAAAATAAACATGCGACAAGGTCAAAAACAAAAGCTAATATGCAAAGTGCAGGTAAAAAAAAAAAAAAAACCCAAAAATAGGTAACCAACTTCAACTTCATCAGAGTTTGTCTTATTTAAAAAACATGAAATTGCCGACCAACCATCTAATCACCAACTTCAGCCTCACTTGTATATGCTCTCACACTTATAGGTGCAACAACCCTTTTAGACCTACCTCTTGGCCTCACCTCTTTTGGTGGTGGGTCGATTTTCTGTTTCTTGCAAGACCTTGAGTTGTGACCCTTACCGTAACACTTTTGACAAGTCATTTTCCTTCCAAACCCAACCTTTGAATACTTTATCTCTTTCTCAGATGCATCTGTTTTTCTATTAACAGGTGGCCTACCAGGCATTCGCCTTTCTTTTGGAGGTAGAGGTTCAATAGCATTTGTTTTAGGCCAAAATGAACTACCTTTGAGTGGTCTAATAGGGTATTTATATGCTTCTTTGAACATGTCCTTCTTAAGCCAGTCACTAACATAAGTCTCGGGGTCCTTATTGAGAAATGCCAGTGCAACAACTGTATGAACACAAGGTATGCCTGACAACTGCCATGATCTGCAACTACAAGTTTGTGCTCCAATGTCCACCACAAATGCACCGTATTCATTCCTTGCTTCAAATACGTTGTAATCACTTGGAATCACACTCCAATGTCTACACATACAAAACTAACGTTAGTAGCAATACATCTGAGATCGTACTTATGTTAAAATACGATATTCATTACCTTTGTTTAGCTTTAATTTCCTCTAGCATCTTTATGATCGAAAGACATACTTCATGTTCTAATTTTGCAGCTTTTTCTGCCTTTTTAAAGTTTCGTAACATAACATATGTTCTAATGTCTTCTAGCATACTGATGATAGGCTTCCTTCGTGCAATTCGAATGCGTGAATTAAAGCTTTCACTCATGCCATTCTCAAACGCATCACATGCTCTATCGACCTCAAAAAAGGCTCTTGACCAGCTCTTTGGATTCTTTCTATAAGATGGTTATATGCATCATTGTTGATGGCTTTGAGCTCTTTCATTTTATCCTCGAAGTGTTGCTCGGTTGTTGACCAGCTAGGATATAAAACACCACGTTCTATATACTTCTCAACGCCATCACTATCCTCATCTTCTTCATTAGCACTCATATTTTCATCAGAATCGACTTGCTCTTCTACATCATCATCCATATTGTCATAACAAAGTCGGGTTAGGAAAGGGTCATTGATTGTTTGGTTCAAAGTGCTAACTTCATCTTCATCATCGTCATCATTAACATCTTGAGCTAATGATATCGAGTCTGATATATCATCCTCATCCTTGCTTAGTTGATAGCTAGGATCAGAATCTTCGGTTCCCGCGTCACTCATAGCGCTATCGAAACCCATGATAAGGTCTGTTAACTTATCTTTCCCTAACAAGTCTGTCAAGTTTTCATCATGATGGTCAACATACAAACCAATTCTCCTACCGTTTGCAGCCCCATGTTACAAGAATCTATATATATCCAAATCACATTCTATTATTCTTAACCCTGTGCTTAAAGTGTTCCTCGGAACACAATAATACAACCTACTGCATTTCGACCTAGTTAGTTTCTCAAGGAATTCCACTAAATTATTAAAACCCATCCCTCCAAAATCAGCGTGATCGATAGTCTTTACTACACCTAGTGAATAGTTTAATGGATTTTTAGAAAATATCCCATTATAGTTCACGTCAATAGTAATGATATTGGAACTTGAAGATGACATCCTGTGAAAATCAAAGAAATAATAACCATTTGTAATATTTGTAAGGAAATACACAATCAAAAACTTTAGCAACTTACCTGAGATATTAGAGTTGAATCACAGTTGCCGCCCTTAAATTAACCTATTGCCTGTCGCGTTCATAATCCATATCTTTTTGATATTTTTGATATCATTTGTAATCAATCTAGGGTTAGTTATTATTTTTGGGTTATCATACACGAATTAAAAAGGTTAATGAAGAAGATCGTGTATACAGTATATGCAAAAAACTATTTTTTTCCATAAAGCCCATAAGCCAACTCATATGTCCATGTCAGCAACACAAAATATACATGTCATCAAGAATGGACATGTCATCTTAAATGGCTAAAAGATTTGGAAAATTACATAAGAATGGAACACTTGTGAAACTTGAGTGGTTAAACATTATCAAAAAAAGTATCTATTTTATAAATCTTTGACGAATCATGTATTTTAGTTTATTATGTTCTTTTTTATAATAAATTTTCAGATATCAAAAATTTCATATGACATATTTCAACTCTTTAACTAATGACAATCTTTTTCATTATACAATTGTGATAATAAATATTTTAGTGAGCAATGTTTTTTCGTCGTTCAAAATATCTATTTGATTCATATAAAACTAAGTTTTATGGATACGGGTGTTAAATAAATCTGTGAAACCGACAAACCAATCCGACCCGCTCAATCCGAAACCACAAAAAATGATAACTAAGAAAAATCGAATCAGAGAAAACCAGAAATCGGATAAACCATCTTATCGCGGTTCGATTTTAGTTTTTATTCTAAGTATCAGCGGTTACCCGAATCGAAACGTGTTTTATAGGCACATTTTCGTTAACGTATAAAATTTAACCATGTGAAATAGTTAACCTCGTGAAATTAGAAAGGCCAAAACCAACCTTAGCAACTGGCTTTCATGGTTTTCATGTGATTAGCAAAATTTAGTTCAAACAACAGTTGTAAGCCCAAATATTTATTTATCCAAAAATACAATACTGAGAAGCCCAAATCATATTGGTAAAGTCGGAACAAATTTGAAAGTTCGTTGGTGTAGTAACGTAACAAAAAAGTAGATGGATCTAAATGGACAATCTCAAAAAATACATGGCTATTTTATAGTTTTTACCCTAATTTTTATAGGAGCTATGTTTCATAAAATTACACATAAACATGCATAAAAGCACTCATATCATGTAAAAGTGTATGATAATTTCATTATTATTTGTATAAATTATTAACAAAAGATAACTTTTGGATCACAGAATATAAACCATGTTATGTCGAATTTTTTGACAACATAATGAAGTAGGCATGACCTTAATGGTGTAAAGGACCAGAAATACAATCACGTCGTATGTTTTTGTTGGTTACTTTTATGTCAATTTTCCTTTTTATTAGTTATATAATGGCATCCACTATGGTAGATCTTTTAAAAGGTTTATAAAATTGTCACCTCTTACATTGTCATTAATTTTTAAAACTTTTCATATTATGAACCTATTCCCACTATGACTAAAGCTTTAAAATTTATAAATTTTTACAACATAAATTAATGCTATTAAAATCAAAAAAGTATAAACACTTCTTGGACCTCTCCAAAATCCTAGACCTTTTCATGCCACCTAGACATGAAATGGTTCCTCACTATGGTACACAAAATCTTAGACCTCTTCATAAGTTTTTAGACCTATTTTTGAAACACTATAGTGGATGCTCTAAGTAAATAATTTAAAATAGATAATGGTTTAATGGGTTAATGTGCATTAATGTGTGCATTAATATATGTATTAATATGTGCATTAATGTGGTGTTTTCTTTGTTTAATATGTGCATTAATATGTTGTATACTATGCTTATTTGGTTGTAAGTCTGAAAATTATGTGCTTTCAAGTGTTGTACATCATGCTCAATTTGTTGCAAGTCTGAAAGTCTGAAAATTTATTAGGAGAGAGATGCATCCGTGTATTATAAGTAGTAGAGATTAAAGACACATCATTTATTCCGCATCACATATATACTTTCAAATTGCTACGTCAATATATCTAACCGTCCATCGTCTAAACATGACCAACTGTTAATAACATAAATCTCACGATCTTCATATCAAGCAAATGAATACCATCACGAAAAGAGCCATATATATATATGTAGCTAACTGTTGATACAAAAGTTGGGCGTTCCTTATTAGGAGCTCCGGTTCCCGTACCAATTAATGATTGTTGCTTGAGACCTGCGCACTAAAGACAGAAAACACCGTTAGGCTTACCGTGGGATTGTCTCCCACGATTATCCTCCGGCGTGAGAGTAAGTAATCGATTTAGGGTTAAAGGTGAGTTAGGGTTTTGAGATCGTACCTTTAACGAGGGATGGGATTCCCTTTATATACACACGGAATCCTTGTTGGTTCCGTGTTCCGCAACCTTCGGCGTATCCCGCTTTAATCGGTTGGGAATGATTATCTCCCTCATTAGGAGATATCCGATATCTATTCTATGGATAGCTTTGTGTTTGGGCCTCCGTGAGCCCAAACATCTAATCGGCTTTAGCCCAGTTCGTACTGGGCTAAGTTAGTGTTGGACTTTAGTCGGGTTCGTGACCCGGATATAGACTATACGTCATCATGTCCCCCCAGTCTAGTATGCGCAGTGACTAACTGCGGATGCTAGACTAATAACCGTAGTCATTGAAAAAACTTCGAAGCGTAGCCAAGAAGCCATAAAAATATACCCACCGGTACATTGTATCTAGACATGTAATTAAAAAATGGGCGCCTCGTAAGTCGAGGGAAAGTAACTGCAAGAGCGTCCCATCAAGCTATCTCAGCCACACAGTTAGTGCAAGTGGGGTCCACGTGTCACTTATCGCGTGGATGAGAAAAAGTATATAACACATCGTTTCATTTCCACTGTGTTTCTCACAGTAAAAAGAAAACCCAAGCCGCCATTGTTCAAGACAACTTTGCAGTTGCAATCCAGAAATCAACCTATTTCAAAGGTAGTCGCGCGTGCGCTTTCTCAAAAAACAACGACACCATGGTTAAACAATTGTCTGACTTCAATTCCCACCTCACCGAGGGCGATCTCTTAGAATTCACCTCGGATTACTTTATACCCCTGGACGTGAATCCGATTATTCCGGGTGCGCGGGCATCTATTGCGGACTTCCCTGAAGGGAAAGTGGGGGTATATACACGTTTTTTCGAATTCGCGAATCAACGTGTGCCCCTGTCCCGCTTTCTGTGCGATGTATTAAACTATTACAATCTGCACATATCCCAGTTGCACTGCATCGGTGCGGCTAAGATTACCAATTTTGAGGTGAATTGCCGTTTACTGGCGATTAACCCAACCATCCACCTATTCCGCGCCTTCTATCAAACGACATGGGCGCATGGGTGGGTATCCTTTGCTAAGCGCGCTGGTAGACTTCAGTGTTACACTGATAAACTAGACTCGCTTAGGAATTGGAGGGAGTTCTTTTTCTGGGTAGATGACACATGCTTTCCTTGGCAATATAATTTTTATACCCGGGGTACGTTAGAGAGGGATGAGTGCCCCTTGCCTGGATCTTATGTCGCTGAGGATGCGGAACTGATAAATGCTAACCGCATCCCCATTAGTTCCTACCCAGAGGAATTTTTGGTGCATATGGGCATCGGCCGTAATTTTTTTGGTATGCCGGATGAGATGCCAATTTTCTTAGGCGCTGATGCGCTCCAGAACAGTCAAGCTTTGTCACTCAAGCCTGCCACTTGTGAATGGCAGACCGTAACAAGCTTAAAACGGCTCAGGAACGAACTCAATGAAGATCTGAGGAGTATAGTGTTTCCCCGGGTCGTTATGTCCCAGCGAGTTGTGCAATGGATTATCAAACGTATAGTGATCGGGAGATTTGAATGGAAAAGAGGATTGTGAATTAATTATAACTACAGAAAAAGCCAACAAATTAAAACGACTTAAATGCAAATTAAAGGAAATTAAAAAGATAAAATCTATTAAATAAACGCTATCACTATAATTAAAATGATGTTTTTGTTTTTATGTTTTTACAAAACTGAAATTAAAATCTACGTGACGTACAAAATAAAAAGTGAAACTTACACAATATTAACCTTAAAAATATGAAAATGATATTTTTACAAACCTAATGATAAAAGAAAATATTTAGAAAAATAAAATTATTTTTATAACTAATTATCTAATTATTATTAATTAAAAACTATTTTTAACTATTAAATAATAACCTAAAATATAAGAAAATAGGAAATAAATCTAGAAAAATAAAATTATGACTTAGAAAAATCTAAAATATCAAAATAGAATTTTCAAAACTATTTTTGTATTTTTCTGATTATTTTTCTATTTTTTATGAATTTTAAACTATTAAAAACTACTTAAATTATTTAAAAATACAATTTTAACTAAGAAAAATATGGAAAAATACTTTTTTGCCTTTTTATATTTATCTAAACTTAAGAAAATTGAAAAATTATTTTTTTGAACCTTTTCTTAATTATTTGTATTAAATGCTATTTAAAAAGGCTTAAAAACTAATTTAAATTAAGAAAAATAGCAAAACAACTTAGAAAAATCTGAAAATTTCAGGAAAACTCTAAAATAATATTAGGAATATGAGAAAAATGGAAAAACATGGGCTTATGTGTGGAATTATGGAACTGATGACCAAGTGCTTATTGAAATAAGCACTTTGATAAGCAAATGAAGTCCAAAGGCTACCAAACTGATATACAAGCTATAATAAGCTAAAATAACCAAAATGCAATGAGTAACAACAAGCTAGAACCTCTGATAAGCAATCTGCAAAGATTTGATTATGAGAACTAATATGCTAAATCAGTAACTGGGGGGCTACTTTGAGCTTAAAAATAAGCCACACAATAAGCTAAGATAGAAAACCAATAAATGGAACCTAAAGATGACCTGGGTGACTAACTAAAACCCAAAGCTCAGACTTGGACAAGCTCAAATGAGCCCTGTGCACCAGCTGCAAGAACTGAGAAAATCTCAGTATCAACTGAGTTCAGTGAGCAGGGCAACTAGGCCCAAGTAGACAAGCTTGTTTAGAGCTTATAAAAATTTGGTAAAATTCTACAAAAATGGTTATAAGAAAGAGGACCAGTTGAAGTTCTAATACCCAAAATTCCATTGGCATTGACCCAGAATTGAATGCATGAAAAATCCTCCATTTGGACTCAAAACTGACATTATGCAATATTGACTTTTGAAGAAAAAGTGAAAAGTTGACTTATTCCAACTTTGATTCAAATTTTTGGGTTGAAATTGATGTATTTTGATGAAATCAAGCTGATACAATATATACCTATGTATTTTAAACATAAACTGAGCTTTTGATCTTACTAAAATCTCAACAGTAGACTGCTAAGGGACTTAAGGTATAAATTTGACTTGAGAGATTTCAGGCACCAAAGAATGACTCAAATAAGTCTCAAATGACTAAACAAGCATGAAACACAAGAAACTCAACACTGAGTAAACCTAAACCATGGCTCAAGCAGTCAATCCAAACACCCTTTAAAACAATGAATTGCAGACTTAAAAAGGCTAGCTACTGATCTGTCCTATATCATTGATCCAACTGAGCTCACATGATCATAATACAACTTATATAAACAGGTTTACATTAAAGATTACCACAGATACACTATAAGCATAAAATGCAATATGACTTGAAATTGGAAAATGAGAAAGATAACTCACAACTGTGTCCAGCTTATGCAGGCTCAAAACCAAACCAAAGACTAACCTAACCTATGCTATTTCAACCCATTATCACCTATGAATCAACATTGTTCATTACCAAACCCAATAAGCATCAACAGTTGACTTTGGTTGACTTTTTACTAAATTGCTTGAAACTGATTTTTGAGCTTATAAAAAGGTTTGAATAGCTTAAATAAACCAGATTGAGTTTAAGATTAAGCTTCTAGGAGCTTATAAATGAGAGTTGCAAAATGAGATTTTCAACAGTAAACACAAAATATAAATTTTAACTAAACTTGAGGATTGAGTCTTAAAACTGATTACAAAGATAAAGTAGCTTAATTGTGATACATAAAAGCTGAAACTACAACATTTTATTTTAACTAATACATTTTAAAAAAAAACGACATTAAAGGAAATTATTAAAACTAGCTAACTCCTCTTGCCTTTCTTCTTGCTTCTTTTATACCCAAGAGGGTTTCTCTCACTACTCTGAGTGTTTCCCACCTCCCTTCACAGCCATTGGATGAGTTTGATGAATATTGGCCATCGATTTGGTTTTGGCGGGAAATGGCTTTTAACCTGTTGAAGGGGATTGAGTGTTAGGAGAGGGTGCATTAAATGATTTCTTGGATGTAGTGGAGGAGGGGGAACATGGAAGGAGATAAGGTGATGGGGTGGTAGTGTGTTGCAGGTGTTTGCAGAGATCAAGTGGGGAGGTTGAAGAAAAGGCGCCAAGGGTTGGGTTTGACCAAGGATTTGACCGGGTATTATTAATAAAAAAGGGGGGTCAAAATGGCTAATTGACAGGGGGTCACAATTATATCAAGGGTCCAAATTGGTTTGAAAGGGCTTAATAATAATAGGGACCATTGTTGTCAATTCTGAAAATACAAGGACCATAACTGCCAATACTTCAAAGTTGATCCAAGGGCTGAAAATGACAATCATAAAAAGTACAAGGACCAAACTTGCCATTTTGCAATTTTCCAGGGGCTAATTCTGCCAATTTTCAAAGTTAAAGGACCAATTTTGTAATTTTCTCAAACTTTTTATATTTTTCACCAAAGGACTAATTTTGACAAGTTATGATTTAAAAAGGACCTTTGGTGACTTTTCTTTTGAAATTTTGACTCAGGGACTATTTTTGACAACTTTTGAAACTTGGGGGACTAAAACTGCAATTTTTGCAAATTTGCTATGTTTTTCATCTGATTTTGATATTTTTGCATTTAAAACACATAAAACACTGATTTGTGATATTTTGATCATTTTGATGTGTTTCTGAGTGTTTTCAGATGATTTTGCAGTTCAGATTTGACTAAAAATGATGAGTATTTGCACACTCATCAGGCGCCAATGGCCAGGGTGGGTACTCATTCTTCCGCACCCCTTTTTGTAATTAATGTGAGAGTTTTCTGCCTTTTTCCTTGCATTATATAACTTGTGTTATTTGTTGTCTTTCCTTGCGTAGAGATGGATCTGTTTACCGTGGTGCATCTAGCAAAGCCCGTTGAGGTGAAGACAGGGGTACGGCCCTTGAAAGAGGGTGAAGAGCCGATACTGGACACCACCGCAGGGCATACCCTGGAGTTGAACGTAGGAGAAGTAGGGACCAGTTCTTCCGTTGCAGTAGAGGCGACGCCGTTGCAAAGCGTGCCAAACCCGCGGGTTCCCTCCCCAACAGCGCAGCCACCACCTGTAGCAGTGGCGCAGCCCATGGACAAGGAGGTGGAGGAGCAAGAGTCTGGGTTAAAACGCAAAAGGACGCTCGGGGAGGATGGCGCGAGCTCTTCGAGGAAGAAACGCCCGGTGGTCTTCAATGTGGAATCATCTGCTAGTGAGGCTGCGTCATCGCACCCATCAACGAATGTCTCAGGCCCCCAGTAAGTAATCTCGACAATACTTGTTTCCTTTTCTTGTTGCTTTTTTAACTGTCCATAGAGAAACTGACAACTCTATGTCTGTGCCTGCAGGTTTGAACAGGGTGCGGAGTCGCCCCCCCCCCCCATAATAGTCCTATGCATTCTTCTCACTCCGCGCGGTCCGAACCGCGTAGCCACAAGGATAAGGATTTATCTGCTGGGGATGCATCAGTGAGGCAACTTGTTGATGAGTTGGTGCAAGTATCTGCGCATCAAGCTTCGCTGGTGGAGAAGCTAAAGGCGCAAATCTCATGTGAAAACAGCCAAGGTGCGCAAAAGGATCAGGCAATTGCGTTGCTGGAGGCTCAATTAGCTACAGCCCGGACTGAGGTAGAAGCGGAAAATGCGTATCTGGAGAAGCTTGCAGGAGAGAAAATGTCGCTGCTATCCCAAATAAACCAAGAGCGTGTTGAGGCAGTGCAGTATAAGGCGTCGTGTAAGTGGGCTCTTAAGTATCTTGAGCAGGGTAAGAAGGAGTTGGTCGCACAGTTAGAAGATTTTGGTTCTACTGTGGGCAGTGCATTGGAGGTACAAGAGATGAAGCTGCGTAAGCTAAGTTTGGAGTATGATGAGGAATTATATCCTCATCTAATGTATGTCATCTCTGAGCGTAGATGGCTTATCAGCCATGGTCTGCGTCTTGCTGCGCTGAGTACTCTTGAGTCCAAGGAGGTAGTTGACAAATTTGGTGGGGTAGTCCAATGTGCTTTGGAGAGGGGAAAATCAGAGGCTATAGAAGCACTGCAGGAAACTAACTTGTTGAAAGTTCCTGCTGAAAAGGTTCCTGGGTATTACGCGCAGTCCTACGATAACCTGGTTGCTGCTATGAATAGGATGAAGACCTTAGAGCTTCCCATGATTTCTGAGTTAGAGCGCGTTCAGGACTTCCCGATAAAGGTCATTATGGAGGGATTGACCTTAGCTCGGCATTTGGGGGGAGAGGCCGTTGCGCAGCCAGACCATTTTCTGAAGCCTGATGATTCTCAACTTCACGTGCCCGTGTTTGCGCGCCCCAAGGATATCTTGAATCCTTTTGCGCTGGAGAAGGAAGTGCCCTTGAAGCAAGTTCTGGAAGCGCATACTACGAGACTTGCCAAAAAAGAAGGGATTAAGGGTAAGGCTGTCATGTGTGGCGTGGGCGCGGCACATCTCCCCAGATCTGATGGGATACCAGTCAGTGTTGCGACCGTGTCGCGCCGAGATTCCGACCTCCTGAAGAAGCTGAGTGAGGTCAAAGATGCAGCCAACCACGTAGGTGGCTCATTTTTGGAGCGATGTAATAGTTGGTAGGTTTGTACGTTGTAAAGTAATAATCCTTTTGTAATAACTCGTAGTTATTAATGAAATCTTCTTTTGTTAAGTGCGTATGGATATTGTTGTAACTTATAACGTACGTACTTATCTTTTACTCTTTGCCGAAAAGTCAGATGTGTATACCAGTGCAAATAATATAAGAAGTTCATAGTCATGAATGAAGATCATAGTATACTTAAAAAATAAATCCTAAGTATTGTCAATCATAGTCATGTATGTTATGATATGCAGCGTACTATAAATATCACATTTAAGAAATCAAGTGTCTTGGCTTCTAAGTTGTTAAACGTGCACCATATGCAATGTTGCGCACCCGTCGTGGGATGCGCACAAAACTTATTCCAACGTCTTGAGAACAAGGTGTTTAACAAGGATACATGATCCGGTGTTGATGGGTTTGCAACCCTCTTACTCAACAAGTTGTTTAGTAGGTTAACTTATCCTTTTACCATCGTGGGTTTATTTTAGTGCAAGCGCGCCATGTAGGCAGGAGATAAAAGAAAAGTGTTAAGACATACAGTATATGGCAAAAACAAATTAAAATGTGTCGCGGAGTTAGCTAGAAACCGCGACATTTTATTGATACTTGCAAGTTTTTAAATAATACATAATACTAAGTAAAACAAATAGTAAATACATAGATGTTGATTAGGCATTTCCGTAAAATGCCAGGGTGTCTGTACGCTGGGCCGTAACCATCCCTATTGGTAGCACCTCTTGAGGTTGCAGATGTTCCATGTGCGTGGTAGTTCACGACCATCCAAGCCTCGTAGCCTGTACGCGCCTGTTCCCAAGGCTTCAGTAACCTCATAGGGTCCTTCCCACTTTGGTCCGAGCTTACCTGTGTCTTCTGCGTGGCTCGCATCATTGGCGCGGTAAACGAAATCACCTGGTCTGAATGAAACACGGCGCACTTTAGCGTCATAGTATCCTTTCATTCTTGACTTTGATTTCTCCTCCCGGATGGCTGCGTGTTCGCGCCGTTCTTCGAGCAGGTCTAAGTCGACACGTCTCTCGTCATCATTGGTTGCCACATTGATTTCCGTAGTGCGGATAGTTGGCATTCCGATTTCGGCTGGTATGACAGCTTCTGTCCCGTAGAGTAGAGAGAAGGGAGTGTCTCCCGTGCTAGTTTTGATTGAGGTGCGGTACGCCCACAAAACATGCGAAAGTTCTTCCACCCATCTTCTCTTGTGCTTGTCCAAACGTGCCTTAATTCCTTCACCCAGGCTTCGATTCGCACGTTCAACTAGGCCGTTGGTTTGTGGGTGTTTTACTGACGCAAAGTGCTGTGTGATGTTTAGCTTCTCGCACCAGTCCTTGAAAGGGTTGTCGCAGAATTGTTTCCCGTTGTCCGAGATGATCTCACCAGGTAGACCAAAGCGGCATACAATGTTTTCCCAGACGAAACGCTTCACCTGGTTGCCAGTGATTGTTACCACTGCCTTTGCTTCGATCCACTTGGTGAAGTAGTCTATGGCAACTATGAGGAACTTTAAACCTCCTGCTGTGACAGGAAAAGGACCTGCAATGTCAATACCCCACTTGTGGAATGGCCACGGCGCCGTAATTGGTGTTAACTCCTGTTGTGGTTTGCGAGGAATAGGTCTGTGGACTTGGCAGTCGCTGCACTTTCTTATCAAATCCCGCGCATCGCGGTCCATGGTGGGCCAATAATAGCCTGACCGTAAGGCGCGCGCCACCACTGACCGTGGTCCTGAATGCATGCTGCATGAACCTTCGTGGATTTCTCGCAGTACATAGTTTGCTTGTAAGGGACCAACACAGCGGAGCCATGGTTGTAGGAAAGAGCGTCGATATAAGATGTTGTCCCGAAGTTCAAACTGTTGCGCTGTACACCGTATCTTTCGGGCTTCCTTATGCTTATGGGGTAATACTCCCTTGCTTATGAATTCTACTATCGGTGTCATCCACGTAGGTCCGTCTTCCTCTATTACCGTGGATACTTCCATTTCTGAGATGGATTTGTTCTTCAATGTTTCCACCAACACCTGTTTGGATAGGTGTGCAAAGCTTGTGGATGCGATTTTGCTTAATGCATCCGCCTTGCGGTTTTTCCCTCTTGGGACTTGTTTGATGGTAAACCTGTCAAAACTTTGAATCAATGCCTTTGTTTTGTCGAGGTACTGGATCATGTTTTCCTCCTTGGCTACGTACTCACCCAACACATGGTTGGCTACCAGTCTGGAATCTACATTCGCTTCTAGGTTGCGTACACCCATGCGCGATGCGATACGTAGTCCAGCTATTAGGGCTTCATACTCTGCCTCATTATTTGTTGCTGTAAATTCGAAACGCAGTGCGTATGTGAACTCCATTCCTTCTGGGTTTGTGAGGATGAGGCCTGCTCCTGACCCATCTACGCAAGAGGATCCATCTGTGAACAAGATCCATGGATCTGGTAGTTCCTTTGTACTTGGAGCGGGTACGTTATTCGTGTCTGGTTTTTCAATGATGAAGTCTGCGAGTATTTGCCCTTTTACCGCAGTCCGTGGTCTGTAAGTAATGTTTTTCTCACCAAGTAACACACTCCATTTTTGCAGTCGTCCTGATGCATCAGGCTTGGAGATGATTTGTTTGATAGGTTGGTCTGTGATTACTGCTATCGGGTGCGCTTGGAAGTACCTGCGTAGCCGTTTAGCAGCAAATACCAATGCCAGAACCAATTTTTCCATGGCGCTGTAGTTCATCTCCGTCTTCTTGAGCGCCTTGCTTACAAAATAGACAGGGGTTTGTACTGAATCCCTATCTGTTAGTAACACTGCGCTGACTGCTCCATCAGTTGCAGACAAATACATGATCAGCTCTTCCCCTGGTCGGGGTGCGACAAGTGTTGGGAGCGTTGCCAGATGCTGTTTAAGCTGTGTAAAGGCCTCTTCCGCCTCCGTAGTCCACCGGAAATCACCCTTTTCTATACACTTCTTGAGTGTTTTGAAAAGGGGTAATGATTTGTCTGCTGACTTGGATAGGAATCTGTTTAGACCGGCCAGCTTTCCGTTGAGAGATTGGACTTCCTTCAGCGTGCGCGGTGAAGGAAGATCGATGACCGCCTTTGTCTTTTCTGGACACGGTTTTATACCGTCAGGTTCTATCAGGTATCCAAGGAACATGCCTTCAGTAGCTCCGAAGGTACACTTTTTGGGGTTCAGCTTCATGTTGATCTTTCGTAGAGTTTTGAACGTTTCCTCAATATCGCGTACTAACTCGTCTTCAGTATGGCTCTTTATGACTAGGTCATCAACATAGACCTCTAGGTTGCGGCCCACCTGTTTTTCGAAAGCATTATCTACTAATCGCTGATAGGTGGCGCCTGCGTTCTTCAAGCCAAAGGGCATTTTTGTGTAACAGTAAACGCCTTGGCTTGTGTGAAAGGCCGTTTTTTTCTCGTCCTCCTTAGCCATCTGTATTTGATGATATCCTTTGTATGCATCGAGGAAACACTTTAATGGATATCCGCACAAAGACTCTATTTTCCAGTCTATCTCTGGTAATGGATAGCAGTCTTGTGGACATGCTTTGTTAAGGTCGGTGAAGTCCACGCACATTCGCCAGCTGCCATCGCTCTTCTTTACCATGACTGGGTTGGAAAGCCAGTCATGATAGTAGACTTCCCGCATAATTCCTGCCTCTACTAGCTTGTGTACCTCTGCCAGGATTGCCTGCGCGCGCTCTGGAGCCTGGCCGCGCTTCTTCTGGCGTATGGGTGAGTATCCTTGTCGGATTCTCAGTTTATGCTCTGTTATTGAGCGTGGTACCCCAGTCATGTGTTTAGGCTCCCATGCAAAAATGTCCAAGTTCTTTTGCAGGAGCGCACATATAGTTGCTCTGCCGTCGTCCGACAGTGACCCTCCGATGGATATTTCCTGTTCCGGGTATTCAGGGTGAATTGCAACCTTCAGGTTTGGAACTTTGGTTGCGCGCTGTTCTGGAATCGGTGCCGTTTCGCATGTAATCGCGTTACATTCTCTATGCGGTCCAGTGGCATTGTGAAGAGTAACAATACCACCTTCCACTGGGAATTTAAGCATCCCGTGCGCTGTTGATGGCACTGCGCGCATAGCTGATATCCCAGGCCTCCCAATAATGCCATTGTATGGCGAGGGAGATTCGATCACCATAAATTCCATCCAGGCCGTCGCAGAGTGTTTTTCATTTCCGATGCTGACTAGTAATCGTATTTTCCCCATAGGCCATATCTTTTCACCAGTAAAACCTGTTAGAGCCGTTCTGACCGGGCTTAACTGACTGCGTATTTCAGGCCGCAGTCGCTTGAAGCAATGTTCATACATGATATCTGCAGATGCTCCACCATCAATGTACATGCGGTGGATGTCGTGACCCCCCGCACTTATCTCTATGGTGAGTGGTTTCACCACTGCGTTGTCCGCAGTTAAGGTGGGGAAGGAGATTTCGTTCCCACGAGAAAACTCTTGGCTGACCTTCTGCCTAGTGACCCGCTGCCATGATTGTATCATGTAGATGGTGTCGGCCTTGTCTTTAGGTGTCTCTTTCTTGTTCCCACTCTTCTGCCTATCCTTTCCTTCCTTTATGTTTTTGACCAAATGGTCCAATCTGCCCTCTTTAACCATTTTGTCAATGAGCTGGCGTAGTTGGACACATTCGCTAGTGGTGTGGCCCTTCTGTGCGTGGTAGTCACAGTATCCATTCCCGGTGCGCCGATCCTCTAGAGTGCGCATTTGTGGCGGTCTCGGGAAGTTCGCACCTTCTGCTGCGAGTATTTCCTTGGGAGTTTTGGTCAGCGGGGTGTATTTGTCATTATCCCTTCCATTCCCCTGACTGCGATAGATCCTATTACGGTTACTACTCCGGTCGGTGGATTGTCTCCCAGGTTGTTCCTGTGACCGATAGTTCGAATAGTTTCTTTTGCTATCTGCTGCGGCAGCTTCTCCTTGGATGAAGGACCAAGAACGTTTCATGAGTTCATCGAAGGTTTCAGGAATCTTGTCGTTCAACCTCTTGATGAGATCTGGGTTATTAATCCCATTCATGAAACCAGAAATCTTTAGCACTTCAGGGCATGCTTTAACTTGTATGCATTCGTCTTTGAAGCGTTCCATGAATGCGCTTGTAGATTCTCCTTGGCGCTGCTTTACCCTGGCGAGTTCAACAGGATTTTTAGCGCACTTCTTTCGCTGAGTAAAGTTCAGGCGAAACGCCTTTCTCAATTCCTCAAAGCCATTGATGCTTCTGCGTGGAAGCTTGCTGAACCAGTTCCGCGCGTTTCCCACCAGTGTGGAATTGAACATGTGGCACCATACAAGCTGTGGCCAGTTTTCAATTGTAGCGGCCGATTCAAAAATTTTGAGGTGATCATCTGGATCACCTGTACCGTCATAGGTTTTCACATTAGCAGGCATGCGCCTCCTTTTGTTCTCTGAGAAGTCACTGATGCGTCGAGTGAACGCATCCACCTTTTGACGACGCCATGGGAGAGATATATCTTCATCCTCCTGGTCATTATATTTGTTTCTGGACTTCCAGTGTCCAGTTTCACTATCCCCGTTGTCCGAGGAATTTCCAGAGGACGAATTTTCCCTCCTTCGGCGCTTGCGCCGACTGTCCTCAGAGTTTGTACTCGAAGGGCTTTCACTTGGGGAATATCGTCGCCTAAGTCTGTCCTGTATTCTGCGGCTACCAAGTCTGGTGTGGACATTAGTACGCCGTTCATCCTCTTCACTTCCTTCCAGGTACTGTGAGTTGGACGTCTCATCATCCTCAACCTTTTTCCCAATTCTGTTAAACACAGGGGGTCGGCGGTTGTCTCGGCCGCACTTCTCCTTCTGACGGCGCGGTGGGGAGGTTTCGTATTCCGAGTCAAAACTGAGCCGGGCTTTTAGGTTTCGACTCGACCTCTTTCTAGCTTCCTCTTCCATGAGGGCAGCCAAGGTTTCGTAATTTTGGGATACGAAATCCCTTGGTGTTACTTCCGGTGCGACCCCTTCTAAAGCAAGGGTGTTCGCTTCTACCGCTATGCCCTTGTTTTTATCCGGTGCATCTGGTGCCTTTGTCAGGTCAGTCTCTAGCACCGATTGAAGGGGAGTGGTAAGAACAGTGCACAGTGGATCCACTGCGTTAGTGGTGGTTGTGGTGGTCTGGGTTGTTCCCGAGCGCGGTTCCACCAGAGGGAAGACCACGTCCTGGCTTGATCCCTTGCTTTTAGCAGTACTGGTTGTCCCAAGAGTCTGCTTAGAAGCTGAACCGATGTGCAACTTCTTTCCGGTAAGGTCTGTTTGCGATCGCTGATTTCCATGCTTCGTCATTCTAGTCTTAGTTCTTAGTGAATGGTCCCACGGATGGCGCCACTTGTTGATACAAAAGTTGGGCGTTCCTTATTAGGAGCTCCGGTTCCCGTACCAATTAATGATTGTTGCTTGAGACTTGCGCACTAAAGACAGAAAACACCGTTAGGCTTACCGTGGGATTGTCTCCCACGATTATCCTCCGGCGTGAGAGTAAGTAATCGATTTAGGGTTAAAGGTGATTTAGGGTTTTGAGATCGTACCTTTAACGAGGGATGAGATTCCCTTTATATACACACGGAATCCTTGTTGGTTCCGTGTTCCGCAACCTTCGGCGTATCCCGCTTTAATCGGTTGGGAATGATTATCTCCCTCATTAGGAGATATCCGATATCTATTCTATGAATAGCTTTGTGTTTGGGCCTTCGTGAGCCCAAACATCTAATCGGCTTTAGCCCAGTTCGTACCGGGCTAAGTTAGTGTTGGACTTTAGTCGGGTTCGTGACCCGGATATAGACTATACGTCATCACTAACTAGCTACCAATTTAGTGTAAAAAAAAAGTTCTGGTTATTGTGAGAATGCGAGGTTTGTTTTTCAACGACGTACGTAAGAAGTTTAAAATGTAACAAAAGTTCAATCTATGAGGAAAAGAAGACGATGAAATGCGAGTTCTTTTTCGAAAAGGCAATTAAATCCAACTTATGACAAAAAAAAAATGAAATTTTTGTCAAATGTAACGTTTAAGGAGAGTAAAAATCTGTCATTCACTCGGTAAATTTCCAAAAATTTACGATGTATGGTATTTTTCTAATCAACGTGAATGTAACGATTATCACACATCGTTCAAATCAAATATTTTTCATTACATTTATTCGCAATTTTTTGAATACAAAAATACATTGAACGTATGCATTAATCGTGTGAAAAGATGGACATGTCGAAAATTTAAGACGGCATGTGATGAGCATGGGCATGGAGCAGTAGTGGTTCTCATTTACTATAAAAACTACTCTTCCTATAACAGATTTCTTAAATGAACAAATGTCAAACAAGTTATATATCATCATCGACACTTGTAACTAGTTTGAATTATTGCGGCTTTTGTGAGACTTTTTCATTAAATCATTGCTTCAGAGGCTGAAAGCTTAATTGGCATGAAAACACAGTATGGAACCAACTTTGCCTGTTCTCCCAAGACTTGATCGCCTTGATCGTCTGGTATAACCGTATAACCAACTAATTTATTATTTTGTATTACTTACTTTCGTTCAAATGTTCTTATGAAAAGTCAACTGTTGTTTCAGTTGGAGCTATTGGAAGAGAAACACACTCAATCAAGAAGGTTTGGATCTATCACGGCCAACAATGACGATGATAATGATGACAATGATTATAAAGAAAAGAGTGTGAACCACTTGAGTTGCAAAACGTTGTCCTCAGCCCTAGACGATGTTCATCAGAAAGGCACTCTTATTGATCGAGTTGCAATGCTTGAGAATCGTGTGCTACAGGTATTACTTCACTTTAGATTTGATTATTTTTGCCTAATTACCAAATCCAAATGAATGTTTATACACTAGTTTGCACTAAATTTGATCATTTGTGTTATGCAGCAAGCTTTTTGTCAAAGATTTAGTGAAATGCTTTTTTTTTTTAATTTTTTTTTTTAATTTTTTTAATTATTTTGTAGTTAAGCCTAGATATGGACGAGGGGAGCACATCTAGATCGAGCTCATCGACTGCTTATGCTACAAAGGTAAAGCTTGTTTCATATCTCTGTGTCTTTGTTTCAAGAAAATAATACAATTCAACTTAAAGAGTTAGGGTGTATTTGTTTCATTAAGATGTTTTTGGTCTGAATCTGACTACCACATCTTACTGGTAAGAAGTGGTTAGAAAGTCTAAATCTGAACGAAATAATGTTGTTTGTTTTTGTATAATTGTCTGAATGATTTTAAATGCTCGTTTTTGCAATTTGTTTATTAAACCAACGCAATGCGATAATAAGTAACTTATGTAAATATGAAATAATACTTTTTTATCATAAATATAACATAGTTAATAAACAATCAAATATATTATATAAAGTTTACAAAACGAGTAAGAGGCAGTAAGACAAATCCCCCACCTCTTACTGAGTAAGATGTTATATGTCTAACTGGGTCTTACTCAAAAGAAAAAAACAAACAAGCAAAACGTCTGCCCTCCTCTTACTGGTAAGAGTAAGAGGGAGTAAGAGGGCTAGTAATATTTTTTTTTAAAAAACAAACACACCCTTAGAGTTGTCGAAAAACAGTGTACGTAGGTTTTCATTTGTCTCAAGATGATCATAATATACATTTATCCGGTAGGGGTGAGCAAATGGACCGAGAACCGACCAGAACCGAGACCCGAATCGGAACCGAACCGAATTTTAGAACCACGGTCCGGTTCTCGGTTCTTCATTATTGGAAATTGCGGTTTTTGGTTCGGTTCGATTCGGAACCGTGGGTATCGGTTCCGGAACCGAAGAACCGCTCGATACATATGTGCATGCATTTGTACTAGGAACTTTCATTTCTATTTAAACATAACTATCACACAACAAATATACAATGAAAACCGCTATATATGTTCTAAAAAGATGGTGCCAATATTTAATAACAGTCTTATAAATACACAGATTCATAGCACTTTTTAAAAAAAAATTAAGATAGTTACATGCTCTTTTAATAAATAAAATACATTTCGACTACTTTTATTAATTGTCAAGATGCAATAATTATTAAATTAAAATATACTATATCTAGCATAAATTATTTATATTTCATACTTAGATTTCGTAATTGGTCACATGAAGTGCTCCCCATAGCAAGTTTTATATTCAGAAATTGCATACGAAAATAGAGCATTAAGTTTATGTTGTAATAAAATCGGTTCTAATGGGTAAGAACCGAACCGAGAACCGAACCGGAACCGAGACATGCTACTCGGTCCGGTTCTCAGTTCCTTGTTTATTCGTTTTTCGGTTCTCGTGGTTCCGGTTCGGTTCCGTGCGGTTCCGGAACCGCGCTCACCCTCCAGTACAGAGTATTTAACTTATCATCTGCTTCTACCCCAAAATGACTTTTTGTTTTTGCCGGCCAAATCACCTTTTCATTTAACTCCAACTATCAAAAAAGCTATTTTCAAATTTCTTCCCAAAAGCCAAAAGCTTTTGACAAAAACTTTTAACATTACTCTTTACTTCATTAAACAACAATATAAAACTACTATAAAAGTTTGATAGAAAGACTTGAAGAATCTCAAGTTTAAAAAAAAAAAGCTATTCACAAGCTTTTCGAATCAATACTAAAAAGTTATATGAAAATTTTTTCTGAATAGTGAAAAACTTTATAAAAAGCGAGCATTGCCGATTTTCTTAGTAACTTAAAACTAAATAATCTTATTTTAGCAATAAATATATTTTATAGCCTTTATAATCTAATAGAAAATGTATTAAAAGTTTAACGCATTAAATCTTATTTTACTAATTTATAATGAAAGAAGGCCTTCTATAAATAGTAATACTTAAAAATTCATCTTGCTACTTATAGAAATTCAATTGTACTACATAACTTACAAGTCTTAAAGTTAATGTACAAAATACAAGGCACTATTAATATGATCAAGATATTTAATAGTCAATTAATTAACTGGTCAATAACTACAATTAATACATGTATTAAAACACCCCTTACATAAAAAAATATAAATTATCAAGCATATTGTACAACCAACTTAAACATAATTCCTACACTAAATGCCACTAATACAAATAATAAAGAACATTATACAAATATTCAAGCCCGAACGGGAACGGGCCAAACGAGCTCGAGCCCGAACGGACACGGGCCAACAGGCTCGAGCCCGAACGGGCACGGGCTAAACGAAATTCTTGATATTGTCAAAAATAACATAATAAACTAAAATACATGATTCACCAAAAATTTTTATTTCAAAATAACCGTCGCCGCAACGCGTGAATACCATGCTAGTATACTATGATTCATTGTTATTAAACCTTTCAAGATAATAACAAAATGCAGATATATATAAAAAAAAAGAATGCCGGATTTGTGAGATTACTGATTGATGTAACTTTATGTTGTAGAATACTGTTTGATTGATCGATTAGAGATCCAAAACCGGATCATACATATACAAGAGAAACCTTAGAATATCATGGGATTTAGCACGAACATAATAAAACAGGCGTAGACATACGTGTATACAAATACATAATATTAACACACCTCCGCAGTTGGAGCGGAGGACACCAAACACTAAAACTGGAGCGAAATTCCTCAAATAAAGCTGAAGGCAATCCCTTAGTGAAGATATCCGCAAACTGATAGCGAGAAGGTACGTGAAGAACTCTGACTTGACCTGCAGCCACCAAATCCCGAACAAATTGAATGTCAATATCAATATGCTTTGTTCGCTGATGCTGAACCGAGTTGGAGGACATGTAGAAAGCACTAACATTGTCACAGTATACTAGCGTAGCAGAAGACACCGGAGTATGAAGCTCTCAAAAGAGATTCCGCAACCAACAAGTCTCTGCAATAGCATTTGCAACCCCACGATACTCTGCCTCAGCACTGGAACGAGAAAGTGTCGGTTGACGCTTAGAGGACCATGAGAGTAAGTTGTTGCCAAGAAACACACAATAGCCAGAAGTCGACCTCCGAGTAGTTGGGCAACCAACCCAATCAACATCAGAATATGCAACCAATGAGGTAGTAGAAGATGAATATAACTGTAACCCGTAATCCAAAGTACCGCGAACATACCGCAAAATCCGCTTTAGATAAGTGAAATGAGGCTCTCGCGAATCATGCATATAAAGACGCACCTGCTGAACAAAATAAGAAATATCAGCGCACTTGAATGTGAGATACTGATGAGACCCAGCAAGACTATGATATAATGTGGGATAAGTAACCAAAGCACCATCATCCCCTAGTTTAGACTCAGTATCAACCAGAGTCCGACTAGAGTTACAACCAACCATGTGAGCGCACTCGAGTATCCCTGTAGCATACTTGCCCTGAGACAAAAACATCCCTAAAGAGTAACGTGTAACATAAATACCCAAAAAATAATTTAGTGATCCCAAATCTGTCATAGAAAACTCCTTATGCAAAGATGCAATAATACGTTGTAGTAATCCATCAGAAGAAGCATTCAGTACAATATCATCAACATATAATAAAAGATAAGCAGTTTCAGGCCCCTGGTGATAGATAAATAAGGAGGAGTCACAGCGACTATGTGTAAATCCAATCCCAAGAACATAGGTAGCAAAACGCTGGAACCAAGCCCGCGGAGCTTGTTTTAACCCATACAGCGATCTACGTAACAAACAAACATAATCTGGATGCTCAGTATCTCGAAAACCAGGAGGCTGGTGTGTGGAAAACTAGAAGGGAGGGTTGAATAGTTTTAACAATTTAAAACTTCCTTTTAAATATTTAGATCGACTTATGTCAATCTATTTAGATGTGTATGTTGGACGTTGATAGATAGATATATAAAAGTGTAATGAAAGAGAAAGAGTAAGAAGCACATAACCACAACACAAGTATTTATAGTGGTTCGGCTACAAGGACACCTTCATTGCCCTACTCCACTCCCCGAGTCACCTACTCGAGAGTTCGTAAACACTACACGACACCAATCTCCTTATGGCGGAGAAGCCTTCACAACGTCGCCTACTCTTTTTCCGGTACTAGGCTAACCACCGGGTTCTTTCACTCCAAGGTGAACCACACCTATCACAACGTCGCCTACCCTTTATTAGGTACTAGGATAAGTACCTAGTTCCATTACAATGGAGGAACTACTACCCAACACAACACAACACCTAATCTCAAGGAGATCCACGAGATCCACTCCTTATTACAACACCATCAAGGATATCACCATCCTTGGAAATAAACTAATACTATATGTACAACGATGCACCTCATCGATTATACGACCTAGGCATTCTTCCATAATGCCACTTGATTTGATTCCTAGGCACCTTTCACTAATGCCTTCGTCTTGACACCTTTAGCATTCTTCACTAATGCTTTTGACACGGACGTTAAGCACATTTCATTAATGCTTTCGTCTTGACTCTTTCGGCATCCTTCACTAATGCCTTCAACACAACATATCTACGGAGGAAGAAAGAACTATCAACAAGAGAACCTCAGTTGTCTTGATGATGACGAAGCATGGCAACTCATGGACTTGAGCTTGCTCAACTTCAAGAAGTGGTGATCTCGCCTTTAAGAGGAACCTAGAGAATCACACAAAAACAAAAGACAAACTACATAGAAAGATCCTTTAGGATCAGTGGTTAGAGAGGTACAATACTTGGGGAAAGTTTGTGTGAGAGTTGCAAGCCAAAAGGAAGAAATGGCTCACTATTTATAGAGGAGAAATCTTACTGTTCCCCGGATTCCACGGATCCCTCTCACAAGGGATCCGTCTAGTGTAATCCTAGGGATCCGTGGGACGCTCCTTTTTTTTGGGTAAAGGGTTTTACCCCGGTAAATATATAACCAAAAATAATGTTAAGTACAAATGGAATGTGGCTGAAGTACCACATTAACCTCAAGCGAAAGCTTGAAAGACTAGTGTTTATGACATGCCATAAACACAAAGGACCTAGCTATATTACATCAACTAACTAGGCATAAACAAGTAAAAGAACTTGTAGCAAGCGAGCATCCCGCATCCAGCCAATCCACAAAGGGAGCAAGTTAACCCAGGAAGTCTGCCTCCTTAAAAACCCTTTCCAAGAAAAACCCAAAGGGAAAAACCTTGGAGTAGGGAAAAAGAGTACAACCCTTACCCGGCACTCCCTTCGTGAGAAATACAAATACTTGGAATCTTCCATTTATCATGGATCAAACGAGACCGCGAGGTTAGCTTCTTGAACTTGAAGGTAACCAGCTTCAACCGAATAGTAGAGACAATGATGCTAACCACTTCCGCAACAGTAGACTTCTTACGCTTGAAAATCCTAGCATTGCGCTCCATCCAGATAAAGTATGTAGTAGCCGCAAGCAGTAACCGAGAAATGATGCTACCAACCGACCGCCCCTTAGATATAGGAATAAGAACAGTAACAATACTCTCCAAAGAAGGCGGGACCGCATCCATGCCAGATAAAACCCGGATCTGAAACCAAACCTGCATAGAAAACTGGCACTCAAAAAATAAGTGAGAATGAGAATCCGGAACCAATTCACAAAGCGGGCATCTAAGCGAGTCCAAGTCAACATTAGGACCAACATCCCATTGTCGCATCCTATCTTGAGTCTTCAGCTTCTGCTTGATAGCGAGCCACAAGTGTATTGCATGCCTCGGGATACAATGAGAGAACCAAGGAACATTACACCAGTCAACCACATTAGCCCTAAGACGCATAGAATCCCATGCACCCGAAACTGAAAAACCACTAAAATTACCATCCAAATTGCGCCATAATAATCCATCGACAGTATCATTAAGATTAGGGACCGGAATTACAGCTAACAATGGAAAACGAGATAACCAGTCCACCGGCCATCGCCAAACACCATTAGCAATCATATCACAAACCGAATCAGATAAATTAAAACCTGCCCGGGCAATATCTCTAGCAGTAAGCAAATCACGAATTGGGCTTAACTCACACCACCTATCAAACCAAACCGATGTGTCCTTTCCATTATTGATCTTATGCCAGATAAATGAACGAATCTTTGGTCGAATCGCAAGAAGCTTGCGCCATCCCCAGCTAACATCCACCAAACATGGGACATCCCAAAAGCTTCTCCCACGAAGTTTATAAGAATGAATCCATTGAACCCATAACGACTCTTTATGTGTCAAGATACTCCAAATATGTGTAGTCATGAGGGCAATGTTAAAATCCTCCAAACGTCGAATACCAAGACCACCTTCTTTCTTAGGCTTACAAACAGATTCCCAAGCAACCTTAGCCTTTCCCTTTTTCATTTCTCCTTGACACCAAAGGAAACCCCTCATAAGCTGCTCCAAGTCATGTATAATACGAGTAGGAAGAATAAAGACTGAAGCCCAATACAAATGCATCGATGATAAAACAGACCTCACCAACTGAAGCCTACCCGCAAGAGATAAGAACTTATTACGCCAATCATTCACACGACCTTCCAACTTTTCAACAAGCACCTTACAGTCCCTATAAAGAAGTCTCGAGGAAATAAGGGGAACCCCAAGATACCTGATAGGGAGAGAACCTTCTGCAAACGGCATAGACTGGAGAATAGCAGCTTTAATAGCATTAGGCACATTACAAAAGAAAGCTGTACTTTCAGGGATACTTGGGACAAGACCCGAAAAGTTCTTGAAATCCTCCAATGCCTGCATAATGACATTAACAGAATCCTGATGGCCTCTAGCGAACAAGAAGAGGTCATCTGCAAAACAAAGGTTAATAATTCTCTGTTGTTCACACAAATGATGAAACTGAAAATCCACTGCATTAGAAACCTTTGTCTGCAATATAAGAGTTAAAACTTCCATAACCAGAGTAAACAAATAGGGAGATAACGGGTCACCTTGTCGAAGACCCCGCTTACCTTTAAACCAACCATGAAGATCCCCATTAATACATATAGAATAATATGTAGATGAGATACAAACCATGATCCAGTCAACCATTTTTGCGTGAAAACCAAACCCAATCAGAATAGCTTTAAGAAAAGCCCAATCAACCGTATCATAAGCCTTCTGAATATCAACCTTAAACGCACACCTAGGTGGACCTCTCCCTCTATGATAATTCCGCATAAGCTCTTGGGTAAGTAATATATTATCAGATATACGACGACCAGGAACAAAGGCAGATTGATTAATACTAACCAACTGACCAAGGCCTTCTTTAATACGATTAGCAAGGATTTTGCTAATGCACTTATACATGACATTACAACAAGAAATAGGCCTATAGTCATTAATCTTAGACGGGGTAGACACTTTAGGGATCAATGATATAATGGTATGATTAATCTCCTTAAGAAGCTTACCATTCATGAAAAAATCCCGAACAGCAGATATAACCTCAACACCCACAATATCCCATGCTTTCTTAAAGAAAGCAGCCGTGTAACCATCGGGACCAGGAGCTTTATCATCCCCCATAGAAAATATAGCCTCCTTTATCTCCGCATCCGTGACATGACGAACCATCAAATTAGCCAATTGGTGTGAAAGAACATTAGAAAATATACCGTACTCATAAAATGGACTACAATTGCCTTCAATACCAAGAAACTGTTCATAATGAGCAACAAAAGCACCTGCAACCTGATGACCCTCATACAATACATTGTTTGCATCTCTCACCAATTCAATTCGGTTACGGGCACATTTACTTTTAACAATATTATGAAAGTAAGCCGTATTAGAATCACCTGCATGAAGCCATTGAACTTTAGATTTCTGCTAGGGCCGTAAACGAACTGAACGTTCAGTGAACATTCAATGAACGGTTCGGTAAAAATTTCGTTTATGTTCGTTTATTTATTAAATGAACGAACATGAACAATATTTTACGATCGTTTAGTTAAATGAACGAACAAGAACAGAAGTCACGTCCGATTATTTATGTTCGTGAACGTACGATTGTACGTTCGTTAACGTTCATTTATGTTTATTTATTTATTTATGTTCGTATATCAAATCTTTTAATTTTATAAATTTTAAATTAGTTTGTTTAAACAAAACGATACTTATAAAACAATATTAGATGCATAATTTAATAAAGTTTATGATTGTTTGTCTATGTTCATTTATGTTCGATCGTTTATGTTCGTTTAGTATCTTAATGAACGAACATAAACGAACATGAACAACTCATTTTCTTAATAAACGAACATGAACAAGAAATTTCGTCCATTTAAGCGTTCGTGTTCGTTTATTTGTCCAGTTAAAATTAAATGAACGAACATGAACAAGGTTCCGTTCGTGTTCGTCCGGTTCGTTTACAGCCTTAATTTCTGCTTTAAAAACCGTTCTTCATCTAACGTAGCCTCCTTATAAGCAAGAAGATAGTGAGCATGTTCATCACGTAGGTCTGAATTAGACGGATCTGTATCAATAGCCTTTTGGACCTCATCTAACTCCTTCCGAATCCTAACTACCCGGTCATGCAGATTACCTTGACTGTGCAAAAGCTTACGAAAAGGAGATTTCAGCCCCTTTAAGCGTTGAACCACACGATACATAGCACAACCATGAACATTAAGATTCCATCCCGCAGTAACCGTATCAATAAACCCATCTTTATGAACCAAGAAGTTAGAGAATTTGAACGGCTTAGGCTTAGGCCTAGTTACCTGGGGAATACGCAGAACACACGGAGAATGATCTGAAATACGATAAGGTTGAAATATAGCAAACGAACCTGGAAACACGTCAGCAAATTTCAGATTGCCCATCACCCTATCAATTTTCTTCAATGTACCAAATGAGCCTCTTGGTTTCTGATTCCAAGTAAAGTGAAGACCAGTACAATTAAGATCCTCAACCTCCATTTTCTGAACACAATCTTTGAATTCACGCATAGCAATGTCAGGAGCATAACTACCACATAAATGATCCTCCAATCTAAGTGCTGCATTAAAATCACCCAACAAAACCCAAGGCCTACTACGCATAAATCCAGCATGGGTATTTTGGTTATGGGTCATGGGTTATGGGTTGATCCATGGGTTTCTTATTAGATACAATGTATCTCATGAGTTCAATGTACCTAGTCAAGTGGTTTGGATAATACCATGGGTTATGGGTCAATACCATTTGTTAGTTTTTACCCATTTTAGTATAAACTAGTTAAGTATATATTTACCCAAATATGTAAACACTAGTTGTTGTACATATGTATTACTAAATCTTAAAATCACTTATACTTATTTTAGTGTTTTATGTGAAAGCGTAAGTGTGTTAGAAAACTATTGGTTCAAACAGTTTACGTATTTTATTTGTTTCGTTAAAATGATTTTACGTTTGTTATCGACAAAACATTAGAAGATCGTAAAATATAAATAAACGTTTTTACGACTTATTTGTATTAACAATCTCCCCCTTTTTGTTGATGACAAAACATAAAAATATTTTAAGGAAAAACTAGAATTCGTAAAAAGTTTGAATTGGAGTTTTTTACTCTCTTCTCCCCCTTTTTGTCGAAACAAAAAGAGCGTCGAAAAGAAACTAACACATTGTTTTAAGAAAAACATGTAAACAGAAAAAAAAAAAATGTAAAGAGAGCAAGTGACGGGAATGGTTCTCGTCTTAACTCCCCCTTGACGAGTCCATCCCTTTGTGAGGGCGTCAAGTACATAAAAATAAGTAAGCTAATGTATTGCAATTATGTTTGCAAACGGTTCGTCCTTGTGACGAAAATACTCCCCCTTGAAGATTGCAACTTTGCAATGGGGTGTCATGAAGAGTAATCCAAATAAGGATTAAGTTGCAAATGGATTTGCAATGTATGGTTTGACACAAAGCTCCCCTAGCTTTATGGTGTCAAAATCTTCATGTGTATTTTGAAAATCTACAAAATAAAGGTTAGAAAACAAGAGTATAGTGCATAATTTCCTGCAAATAAGAATGTTAGTAGGGAATTTGCTTTCTGTTGCACGGATCCCGTGGTTCCCTCCTTGGAGGGATCCGTCTAGGCTTTTTCAAGGGATCCGTCTATCTGGTGACAGATTTTCTACAATTGTGATATTCCAAACAATGCTAAATATACGATCAAGATATGTATACAAATAACACACATATACTCAGAGAAATATGGCAAACAAGTTATCATTCAATAAAACAACGAGATAATCAACAAATCTCTAAAACTAAGAGAATGATTTAGCCATACATTTTCTACTAATAAGTTACTAAAGCCTAGAATGCAACAAAGTGCTAGAGTCTAAGGATGAATAGACTTGTTGATTTGGTCCAATCTTTCAAGAAGATGATTAAACATGAAATGTAACTCATTTCGTACTTCTTGAACAAGTCCTTGGGTGATTAGACAATTTGGGCAATTATTGTCTTGATTGGGAACCGGAGAAAAATGGATGTTTTGAGGAGGCTCTACGAATGATTGTGGGGTTTCATTTTGAGGTGTGGGATGAGGTTCTACTAAAGGTGATGATGGTGGTAGTGGAAATTCCTCCATATGATCATGTCCATGATTGTTCCTTGTTTCCCATGATGGACTATTTGGTGTTGTGGGTGGTTCCCTATTTAACGAGAAAGTTGGTGAGTGGGAGGTTCTTGGTGGTGAATGCTCTAATGAATAGAGATTTGGGTGAGGAAGAGGCTCATTAAATCTATGCTCAAGGAATGACGACTTAGACGGCTTGCTAGAGTTAGCTATGTTTGGTTTTGAACTAGATGACCCTTTTTCTAGTCCAAAAGGTTTGATGCTAATCCTTGCAGTTCTCTTAGCAATTGTTGAATGAGTTTGTTGAGGGGGGATTCTAGCATTGTTATCTCTTACGGGAGATGATTCATGGATCATTTGACCCTTTCTTTTGGATGAGTCTTTGGTTGAGGAGTTGTTGCTAATAGCCTTAGTCATGGTGATGATAATGATGCTATATGAGCTTCTAGTTGCTGATTTTTGAGAGATAAGTGAGAGTGGTGCCTTAACCTTAAGAGTGTTCGGTTTATAAAGGGTAATTTGAATTAGAGAATTAAATTCTTGGCCACTAAGAGGATTAAGCATGCACTTAGGATATTGATCAGCTCTAGGGAGATAATAAATGAACGCTAAAAGTGGTTAGATAACCAAAAGGTGGCTTAAAATTGAAGAGGGAAGCTGATTTAAGTTTTCTGCAGCCACGGATCCCGCGAATCCCTCTCAGCAGGGATCCGGCTGGTTATAAACCATGGATCCATCTGTCAGACAGATTCTAGGTGAAATAATCATGCTTTTTTGAAAGGTCTAGTACTTATGTATCTCGATGTTTTGAGTTAATTTGGAAGTCTTGAGTGGTGGATGTCTTAAATGCTCAACCATAAGGGGTGATGGTGCTTAATGATGGTTTTGGGTAAGAAAATTGACTTTACGTAGTCTAACTAAGTGTTTGATAAGGATACCATTTGATTTGATATGGAAAAATGGTGGTAATTAGTCCTAGAAGTCAGATGATGACTCAAGAAAAATTTACTAAAATCTTAAAAAACAAAAAGAAATGAAAAAATAGTCTTAAGCCTATTTTTGAGTTAATGGTGACTAAAATCAATTTGCTAAAATTGATAAATGTCTCAAACTAAGAGTTATGAGATGTGAGAAGTAATGTGTGAGCGTTGGAGCGGAAATATGGTGAGTTTTAATGAGTTGATAAATCAACAACATTTTGAATTTGATCCTAGATAAGCAATGGGTAAGTGTGATGCTTTCAAATGTTTGCGGAAGACTTAGTTGGTTCTAATGCCTTATGTTTGGCTAGTGTGATGTGATCTAGTGAGCTATTTTGATGTAAGTAAGTCTGCATTGTTCATCAGTAGTCACGGATCCCACGGTTCCCTTCTGGGAGGGATCCGGCTAGTTATAATGCTGGGATCCGCCTACTGCAGATCAGAAGGCTTTCAGCAAATGTGCAACTTTGCACTTTTTAGCAAATGCTTCTCCTAGTTGTTTCTATAAGGACTAAATGCAGGAACACAACAGATATAAAGCATAGCAAAGTAGGGAGAGCTAAAAGTTCCTAAAATGAGTGACGACGTCCACTTGAATGTTTTCAAGGAGACGTAAAATCTCATTCTACAAGTTCCTAAGTTAAGATTGTTTAGTGCCAAGATATGGCAAGACCTACATACTACACTATTCTACACAAGCATTGTTTAAGTGTTACAACCCATTGTTTAAAATTGTTCTTCACAGATTTAGGTCCTATGACCTTACCTCATTTCTCCTCCCTTCCCGTCTTCGCCCATCATCCACTCTTTATCACACCATCTCTACTTTTTTTTCTTCAAGAAGTTGGCGAAACACTTGAAGATTCCCTTGGTTTGTTGCCATTCGGGTGATGCATTAGGAACGTCCGACAATTGGTTAATGTAGTCCAAGGGGTCGAGATCGGTATTTCCGAGTAGGTTGCTACTACCTTCACCTTCTCTTTGCCTCTCCCTTTCTTCCGAGGAATCCGTGGGTGGGTGAGGCCTTTTGCCTTCTACCATAAACCTTGTAGTTCCACCCTCGGTCAATGACACCATAACCTTGTTGCAAAAGCTATGATCATAGGATTGCGGAGAAGGATCTAATGCAAAGATGAATTTAGCAAGACGGGTTAGGAGCATTGCATACGGGAGTACCATTTTGTCCATGCTTCTTACACTTGCCATTCTCTTGATCATGTAGTAGGCAAGGTTAAAGCGAGTCTCGGTCACTAGGCAATAGATCATGAAACTTAGACATGCGTTGGGGTGATCCTTGTTTCCTACTAGGCACACCACATTCTCCTTCACCACATTTTCCCATTTCCTATACAATGCGTACATCTCAGAGAGCTTCATTTGGAAAGGATCCCTATAGATTACTTTCGAGTTCCTAGTGACCCTTGATGGGGATGCTCTTGGCATGAACACGGTGTCCCTCACCGTGGTTGCTTCCGGGATTAACATGTGGTAGATTTCGTGATGATCAACCATAGTGTGTAGCTCTTCCAAAGACCACTCATTAGAATACATGCAAACACCGTCATATGGAACTCCTATTATTCTTCCAAACTCTACAAGCGAAAGGGTGTACTCATGCTCATTTATGGTGAAGACAATCGAGATGGACCCATCATCATTTCTTGTAATCCCCATTGTCTTGTAGAACTCGAGTACAAATACCGGGCAAATTTGTTCGTTTATGTCCAATAAACAATCAAACCCAATAGCTCCAAAAACTTCTCTTATGTCGGTATTGGCAAGAAGTGATGGTTCTACTACTCGACCTTCGTGAAAGAGTCTCTTTTCGAGCATTTTAAAGGCTTTTCTATCCTCGGGACTAAGTCCATCTTTTCTATGGTACATTGGTATGTAATGAGCGGTATCTTGGTAGTCTTGTTGTTGGTTGCTTGGCATGATTATTCCTAAACAATACAGCCACAATGTGGTGTTAATTGTGAATAGTAACCTAGAGGGTTTGATCACAATTTTGCTCTCATCATCTTTGTTGAATTCAAGAAATGTGTTTAATTTGTATTAACAATGTTAATTCTTTGATTTAGATTATCTTAGAAAACAATGTGGTGGCAAATTATGATAAACCCATTTGAACCCAACTCTTAAAGATGAAGAAATTGTAATCCTAGAAATCAAGGAATTAAATTAACAATGTAGTGAAGATTATACTTACACAAGTGATTGTTATGCTTGAGAGAAATGATCAAATTGCTTCTTTGAACAGTAGCTGTGTTCTTGTTCGTGAGTCTTTGAAGTGAATATAATTGTGGAACATCCACAGTGATCATTACTAACTTATGCTGTCTTCTGTTGCACGGGTCCTTCTCATTTGGGATCCGGCTAGTGTAAGCGCAGGGATCCAGCATGACAACAAAAATCAGCTTAAGCATTCCTTGATAACTTTGGTTTAGGAGTTCTAAAAACTCATAGAGTTTGATGTTTAAGCTTAATAACTTGTGATTTGAGTTTTTGATGATTTAGTACTAATCCTACTAGATGTGGTTCCCTTTTTAAGAATTAGTCATAATTCTTGGAAGGTTTATCAAAGATTATGATAAAATTCCATTTTATCATAATATAAGAAGTTTCACACGGAAATTTATTGACATAGATGGAGTGTCAATAATTCCTTTGTGATGGATAATGATTAAGGCTATCGAATAACCAAGATATCAGTATCACGAGTTGGTAGTGTAGTCTATACAAATCAATCGAAGAAATACTATTCTTGATGATGACTTTAATATAGATAACTACTTAAGTAATTACAAATAGATATTAATTGTGCAACTAAGATTTTAACAATAATAAAAACAAAAGTAAATTATTAACGATCATACCTTTGCTAAATATTCTTTTTAAGAAAAGAAGTATTTAGATAAAATGCTTTGTGATCTTCTTGGAATCTCCAGATTCACGTGTGAGAAGAACAATACTAAACATTCTTTTTGCGAAAAGAAATATTTAGATAGATTCTTCATGATCTTCTTGGTACGCCCAAATCCAAGTATGGAGAATACTTAACAAGGAAAATGTTAGAACATTCTATCATTGTCCAACAATAAACATTATAATAATTTTTAAAACATGACTTGAAAAATCCTTCTCTGTAGTTTTCAAACATACACGGATCGTATCAAGTTTTTAAAGTACAAAATACTCTAAGAAACTTGGTAACGAAGCTCTGATGCCAATTGTGAAAAACTAGAAGGGGGGTTGAATAGTTTTACCAATTTAAAACTTCCTTTTAAATATTTAGATCGACTTATGTCAATCTATTTAGATGTGTATGTTGGACGTTGATAGATAGATATATAAAAGTGTAATGAAAGAGTAAGAAGCACATAACCACAACACGAGTATTTATAGTGGTTCGGCTACAAGGACACCTTCCTTGCCCTACTCCACTCCCCGAGTCACCTACTCGAGAGTTCGTAAACACTACACGACACCAATCTCCTTATGGCGGAGAAGCCTTCACAACGTCGCCTACTCTTTTTCCGGTACTAGGCTAACCACCGGGTTCTTTCACTCCAAGGTGAACCACACCTATCACAACGTCGCCTACCCTTTATTAGGTACTAGGCTAAGTACCTAGTTCCATTACAATGGAGGAACTACTACCCAACACAACACAACACCTAATCTCAAGGAGATCCACTCCTTATTATAATACCATCAAGGATATCACCATCCTTGGAAATAAACTAATACTATATGTATAACGATGCACCTCATCGATTATATGACCTAGGCATTCTTCCCTAATGCCACTTGATTTGATTCCTAGGAACCTTTCACTAATGCCTTCTTCTTGACACCTTTAGCATTCTTCACTAATGCTTTTGACATGGACGTTAAGCACCTTTCATTAATGCTTTCGTCTTGACTCTTTCGGCATCTTTCACTAATGCCTTCAACACAACATATCTACGGAGGAAGAAATAACTATCAACAAGAGAACCTCAGTTGTCTTGATGATGACGAAGCATGACAACTCATGGACTTGAGCTTGCTCGACTTCAAGAAGTGGTGATCTCGCCTTTAGGAGGAACCTAGAGAATCACAAAAAAAAAAAAAGACAAACTACATAGAAAGATCCCTTAGGATTAGTGGTTAGGGAGGTACAATACTTGGGGGAAATTATGTGTGAGAGTTGCAAGCCAAAAGGAAGAAATGGCTCACTATTTATAGAGGAGAAATCTTACTGTTCCCTGGATCCCACGGATCCCTCCCACAAGGGATCCGTCTAGTGTAATCGTAAGGATCCCTGGGACGCTCCTCTTTGACCATGGGTATTTTGGTTATGGGTCATGGGTCATGGGTTGATCCATGGGTTTCTTATTAGATACAATGTATCTCATGAGTTCAATGTACTTAGTCAAGTGGTTTGGATAATACCATGGGTTATGGGTCAATACCATTTGTTAGTTTATACCCATTTTAGTATAAACTAGTTAAGTATATATTTACCCAAATATGTAAACACTAGTTGTTGTACATATGTATTACTAAATCATAAAATCACTTATACTTGTTTTAGTGTTTTATGTGAAAGTGTAAGTGTGTTTGAAAACTATTGGCTCAAACAGTTTACGTATTTTATTTGTTTCGTTAAAATGATTTTACGTTTGTTATCGACAAAACATTAGAAGATTGTAAAATATAAATAAACGTTTTTACAGCTTATTTATATTAACATGGTGCATGTAAACAGTCTCTATCAAATCCCCATGCAGAAAAGTATTCTTAACATCGAGCTGATGAACCAACCAATGTCTAGAAGCAGCCAAACTAAGAACCGTCCGTATAGTGCCAGGTTTAACAACCGGGCTAAAGGTCACATCCACATCAACTCCATCTATCTGAGTGCTGCCATTCGCGACAAGACGAGCCTTCTAGCGACTGCAGGGTACCATCCGCCAAATACTTTTGGCGAAATAGCCACATACACCGAATAATATTGGTGTCCATAGGACGCGGTACAAGAATCCAAGTGTTGTTTTTAATAAGAGCATTGAATTCATCATACATAGCATTCTGCCAATTAGGATCGTTAAAGTAGCATTATAGGATTTGGGTATGGGGGAAACCAAAGACACATGACAAGCATAACGAGGATTGGGACGGGTAGTCCCGACACGAGAGCATGTAACCATGGGATGAACATAAGTGGTGGTTGTGTTAGGGTTGATAGGGGGAGTTTGGGAAATGGAAACGGGGGCAGTAGGCTATACAATAGGAGGGTGGTCAATTTGGGGGAAGGGAAGTATATCTAGGGATGCCACAGTGGGAGAAGGTGTTGGTTCTGGTATGGGAGATGTAGGAGGTTCAGGTACTTATGGTTGAGAGGAAGTAGTTGGTGTCGGGGTGATCTTTATGATATTGGAGTAATTATCCAAAAAATTATAAGATGGTTTAACAGTGGGTGGCGTGGATCCAAAGGGAAAAACGATCTCATTAAAGGTTACATGGCGAGATATAATAATTTTGTTAGTGTTTAGATCTAAGAAACGGTAGCCATGGTGATTGGTGGCATACCTCAAAAATATGGATGGTGTGGCTCGAGCCCCGAGTTTGTGATCTACAACAATGTGAGGATAACAAAGACACCCAAAAACACATAAAATACTGTAATCAGGTGTAGTGCCAAGCAATCGTGTAAATGGAACTTCATTATCTATGGCACGGGAGGGTAACATATTTAATAGGTAAACGGCCATGTTGAGGGCTTCGGCCCAATAGTTGGGGGGTAGGTGGGCCTGAAATAGCAAGGTGTGAATAAGGTTGTTAATGGTGCGAATCATTCCTTCAGATTTACCATTCTGTTGAGAGGTGCGAAGACAAGAGAAACAAAATTGAATCCCATTGTCGTTAAATAATTTATGAAAAGCATGATTGTCAAATTCACCACCATGGTCACACTGAAAAGACTTGATTTCACGGTTAAATTGGGTTTTGACAAAGTTATAAAATAATATAAATTTGGACAAAACATAATATTTATAAACTAACGGATAAACCCATACAAACTGAGAATGATGATCCAAAAAAATAACATAATATTTAATACCAGACACTCGAAATTGGGGAAGCCCACAAATCCGAGTGAACAATATCGAAACAAGTTTGAACTAAAGTAGATGAACTAACAAATGGAAGTCGCACGTGTTTGCCAAGCTGACAAGCATGACAAAGCACGAGAGATTTCTCTTTATTACATGAAATAGAATTATTAGAAATAACACGACGCAACACTTCACTTCCTAGATGTCCAAGACGTTGATGCCACAGATACTGACTTGTGAGGTAGGCTTGGGGAACGGGAGAAGGCTTGGTGACAGGGTAGAGGTCGCAAGTGCTATCACAGCGGAGCAGCACTCGATGAGTTTGGAAGTCCTTAACAGAAAAACCAAAAGGATCAAATTCAACAGTGCAATAATTTTCACGTACAAATTGACGAACAAAAATCAAGTTTTTAACAATATTAGGAGTGATAAGAACATTGTTTAGATGAAGGGGTCGAAAAGAAGTCGGCAAAATGCTATGGCCAGAGTTGGTGATGGGAATAGTATGCGCGTCACCAACTGCAACAGATGAATAAATACACGAATTAAAAACATCATTGAGATTATTAACCGAGTCATTTAGATGAGAGGACGCACATGTATCCATATTCCAATTGCCAGGAGCGGGTTCATGTAGGGTGGGAGTAGCAAAAGCGTATGGCAAAATAGTTTAGTGACCCAAAGATGCCCCTAAAGAACCACCAGGTGCCTGCTGAACTGGCGAAGTAATCTGGCCTGTTAAACCATATTGAGCCGTTGCGGGTCCAAGTATATCAACTGCGCTAATCTGACCCAGAGTTGTTGGTTGAACCGTGCCTACTGGAAGAACCGGAGCTGAGGACTGACCCAGGTATAAGACCTGGGGGGTTCGGAACCATGTAACCAGGAGTATGCTGAACCATGTAACCGGGTAGGTGACATGTGGACTGACCTGGGTTCACAAACTGTGTAGACTGAACTGGGTTCACGAACTGTGTAGTGGCAGTTGGGCCAGAATGTACATAGGTGCTTCCAAAGCCTTGTGGGCTGTGAGTGAGGGAGTATCTAGGAGGAGGAGTTGGGCTTGTATGAAGTGCAACATGTGTTGTATTAGGAGTGGTATTCTGACCATGCAACTGAGGGAAAAGACTCGTCCCATAACACCCCATCTTGGCCAATAAGTGTTGCAATGTTTGCAAATCATTAGGTGACAAAGTAGTGTTTGTAGTTTGAGGCGGATTAGGGCCACTGCCATGCACACTTTTTGCAAAAATTTGCATAATGCTCCAAAACCACAAGACCCTTTGTGGAAATTGATACACGGCTTGTGAACTTTTTCCATTGAGGAGGATGAGCGGCGAGGGTTATATCCGGTGTTGGCCAATAACAACATCGGTGATGATGGTGTTGAATCCGAATAGCTATCTTGACCACGAGCCTTTAGGCGCATTTCCTCAGTGGTAAGCATAGACCTAAGAGTTTTGAGACCGGGAAAAGGATCTCGATGAGCAATTATGGTGGCCATATTATCATACCTTGTGGGCAAACCTTCTAAAGCAAATGTTACCACATCATCATTGTCCAAACGTGACCTAAGGCTAGTCAATATTGTTGCAATAGATTCGATCTTTCCAAAATAGGCATCAATACCCATATCACCGAGTTTCAAAGATCGTAACTCCGCTTTCAAAGCAATGGAGAGGGTTCGTTTGTTGTCAAAAAATATCGCGACTAGAGTATCCCGTGCATCTTTAGCCGTTTTAGGGTTTTCAACGACTAATCGTTGTTGAAGGGTTTTAGAAACAGTGACAAAGATCCAAGAGAGGAGAATTGAATCAACTTTCAACCACTTGGCATCATGTGGTGGTGAGGTGCTCGCGGTTGCTTCTTGTCCATTCTTTCTTTCCATGTGGTCCAAAAGCAGGTTTCCTCGACAAAAGTGGGTGAAGAAGTACACCCATGATGAATAATTCTTCTCATCCACATCTATTTTAACGGGAATGATGTGTTTAGGTTAGTGATGACCATTAGTTTATCGGAGAGAAGGATAGCGGGCTGTGAGGGAGGATCAATGATGGTCATGACTGAGAGGGATCATGAACAGTAGCAAAGAAGGAGAAAATGGCAGAGAACCAAGAGAAGTAATCAGTAAACAATGATAATGATAAACGATGGTCGACTGGATATTAGACACCAACGATCAACACAAACTTTAAAAAGTCAACTGGTTTTAAGATAACCAAAGGCCGACACAGAAGAATTTTGCAGCGGAATTTAGGGTTTGTTTAGGGTTTTTTGAAAGACTACTCTGATATCATGTAGAATACTGTTTGATTGATTGATTAGAGATCCAAAACCAGATCATACATATACAAGAGAAACCCTAGGATATCATGGGCTTTAGCCCGAACATAATAAAACAGGCCTAAACATACGTTTATACAAATACATAATAGTAACATATATGTCCAAAATGCACATTTCGAAATCTGTTTCAAAGAGAAGCATCACGTAATTAATTAGTTCTGAGACTTCTTGTACAACAACTCCTCCTCTCTTATTGCTACCATTGGGTATCATCGCGCATTTCTTTATCGGAGATGATTTCTTTATATGCTTATATGAAGTTGTGGGTTGCCTTGCCTAAATAACTGAAAAGCCACGTTTAAGGTTTTATCAAAATATTTAGGGTTAACTTCATCATCCAATTATTTATTATAAACGACATTAGCAAGAAACTTTTAAAGTACGTGGTGATGATTGATGGGGGTGCGACTTCGTGTCTGGCTAGCTCACTCTGTCATTGAATACACATCAATTAACATGGTCGCTTTCATTGTCTTTTTTGTTAATTTTACAAAGGGTGCTATGGGGTGTTTGACAAGTGAAATTGACAATCATTGGCCATGATTGGGTGGAATGTTTTTCTCGATTTCTGTGCTAAAATATAAAAAAGTTTAGGTTTAGGTACTTTGGTTTGCCAAAATATAAAATACAAGTTTTTTTTATTTTTAGTTTTACAAGTTTCTTAGTTTTTTACAAGTTTTACAACTTTTAAGTTTTTTACAAGTTTTTTTAGTTTTTTACAAGTTTTTTTTGTTTGTTTTATAACTTTTTAGAAAAAAACGTAGTCGGAAAATTTTTAAGGCTCAGATTCGAAGGTTGCAAAGTGGCGTCCATTTGTTATCATCATCGCCTCGGAAAATTTTAAGGCTAAAAAATCATCATCGCCTCGGAATTTTTTTGAAAAAGGCTCAAATTCGAAGATTGCAAAGTGAGATAAACCTCACTTTGCCGTCCATTCGGTTTCGGTTATCATCATCGCCTCACAAGTCACAACAGGTCTCACAAGTCACAACAGGTCTCAAAACTGCACAAGTGCACAAGTTCACAACAGCAGTCAAGCCAAGCACCCCATTTTTAACAGGTCACAACAGGTCTAACCAAGCCAAGCACTCAGTCTAACCAAGCCAAGCACCCCATTTTCAACAGGTCACAACAGGTCTAAAAACTGCACAAGTCTAACCAAGCACAAACACGTTTTCATTGTACAAAAGGTACGATTCCCTTTCAGCAAAAGTTCACAAGAAAGTAAACAAGTGCAGGCATTCAACCTTATAAGCAACAACAGTACCCAGCAACTAGCAAGAAAGCAACAACACAACTAGCAAATTCCACCAACCACAATAACCAACAACTAGCAAGATAGCAACAGGACCACAAGTGTCACAGTCCACCACAACAAGCAACAACTAGCAAGAAATCAACAGGACCACAAGTGTCACAGTCCCAAGTGTTACAGTCCACCACAACAAGCAACAACCATGTCTAGTTCACCATTTGACACACAAGAGGTAAACAACTTATCCAATAGGATCAGATTATTAGCTTTTTAGCTCATGTTGGCTGCAAATTTAAATGTTGCAAAGTGAGGTAGAAACTCACTTTACAGTCCATTCAGTTTTGCCATGCCAAAACTCTTTAAGTTTAAAGAAAAAAAAAATCATCATTGCCTTTTTTTTTAGAAAATCATCAGTTTTGCCATGCCAAAACTCTCAAGTTTTTTTAATTAAAGTTGCAAAGTAAGCTAAAAATGACCACTTTACCATCCAGTAATGAAACTGCATTACCAAATCAGTGAATAATGGGGTGCTTGGCTAGAGTATCACCCCTGCAACCCCAAGGGTCATGCTATTGAGGCACCCCAAACCTGCAAAACATAACAACGAAACTGCGAAACTAAAGATAAAATGATCAACATGCTATTGGCTCAAAAAAATTTGTTGAAGGCAAGAATAAAGACGTTGGAGTGTAAGATAATATTAGAATAATCTTTATTGATTCATTCTACTGCAATTACATCGACATATAAATATTACACAATCGAGTCTTCTAGACTCGGGCCTGGGCTTGAGCCCGATGACATAATACAGACTAACACTCCCCCGCAGTTCGAGCGGCGAAATCGCGAAAGCTCGGACTGGAGATTAAAGCGAATAAACAATAAACTAAAGCAAGTAAATAATTGTTGATGAAGACATTCGACAGCAAGCGGGAGCATCTTCAGCAGCAGGCAACAAACCGGGTAAACCAAAGTATCCGTACCAAACAGGATAAACCAAAGAATCCCTTACCAAATAAAACGGGATGAGACAATGAAAGTTGGTTCTAAAACTTCAACCCCCAAAGAACCTTCCAAACAAACGGGGCGTGCTTTTCCCTAGAAAAACATAAAGATCAAATTTTTTTTATTTTTTTTATTTTTAATTTTTTTTAATTATTTTTTTTTAATGGTGAGTTTAGAAGTGAGATAGATTGATTCGAAGAGGGAGAATGGAAGTGAGGAAAGTGTCTGATGAAGGTGAGCAAATGAGAAGGCAGCGTAGCAGGTGAGAAGACAACATGTGGGGAGATGAAGGTGAGCAAATGAGAAGGCGTAGCAGGTGAGAAGACAGCAGGTGAGGAGGCAGTAGAGGTTGAAGGAGAGGCGGCGGAAAGACTTTTTTTTTTAACAATCGTCTCGGGAATAAGAACCCTAGATTCGACACCAATAAAAGTCGTCTCGGGAATAACAACCCTAGATTCGACACCAACAAAATTCGTCTCGGGAATTGATACCCTAGATTCGACACCAATAAAAGTCGTCTCGGGAATTGATACCTTGGATTCGACATATAAATAACAATTTTTTTTTTACTGAAATAGACAGAATGCAAGAATATGTCAAAACCTTTCAACATCACATATTAAAAAAAAAAGGACACGTTAAATAAATCAATCATTGTTGCCATGGAAAACATTATTTTTCCATTCCAGATCTCGCTTCCTTCCTTCTGTCTATTGATCTATTCTCTCTCTCTCTTGAAATCCGATCAAATCAAATCAACCGTAACTTCTCTCAGCGATCGTCACCAAAAAGAGGATGGGTCTAACTTTCACCAAACTATTCAGTCGGCTCTTTGCCAAGAAGGAGATGCGGATACTGATGGTGGGTCTTCGGATCGGAGTAAATGGATCGGAGAGCGAGGATGGGTTCTGATTGAATGATTGAGGTGGATTTTCTTTATTACATGATAATTGAAAATGAAATATGGCAGATGTTAAGGCTTAAAAAAAGCCCTCCGAACCTCCGGCATGTAGCCGGCGGCCGGAGGCGGCAGCTGAAAAGTTTAGGTTTAGGGTTAGGTATTCTTAGGATCTTAACCCTCTGAAACCATGTAAGATAATATTATTGAATAATCTTTATTGATTCATTCTACTGCAATTACATCGACATATAAATATTACACAATGGAGTCTTCTAGACTCGGGCCTGGCTTGAGCCCGATGACATAATACAGACTAACAAGAGGCATCACTGGAATTGACAAGAAATACAGTTGATCACGCATGTCAGTCGAGTGGAATACTCTATGAGCTTATAGATGACATTAATAATCTTTATGTAGAGTAGATTTCGTTGTAATATTAGTAACATTTGTTGTTGTACTTGTTTAATGTTTTAATGTTTAATGTTTTATTGTTATTGTTTAATTAAATGGAAACAAATACACAATTAAAAAAAACATAACGTAAAATAAATACCTTATAAAAACACTACACAATTAAATACACTATACATATAAAAACACTAAACAAATAAATACACTATACATATACCCTAAACACTACACAATTTAAAAAAAAAAAAAAAAAAAAAAAAAAAATACAACCGCCGTAGGAACGGGGGCCCCACAGTTTATGGGGTGCCTGGCTAGGAAATAATGGGATGCCTGGATAGGGTCCGCCTTTTACAAAACAACTTGACGTAGGTTTATTGGCATAAAATTGGTGACGAGTTGTCAGTTTACTTATATTGTCAGTGCATCCTCCTCCCACCCAACCCACCAAATTAAAGCTATTTACATTTATATATTTGGATTTGACGACAACCAAAAAGCAACACATCACACATGTTAAACGTGGGTGTGCATTACGTGTATTACTATAACATTATGAAACTTAATTTTAAATTTATGAATTAGTAGAACTTAGTTATGAGCATACGGTAACAATGTATATCTATATATCTCTAGTCCAAAATTCATTTGATTCGTGAAGGGCTAATTAGGGTGTTCATTTGTTTGAAACCGGATAAAATGACTGATACAGCTTAGAGCTCTGCTTCCAAATGGGACCGTTAACCATTTACAAACACGAGAATTTTCTATGTTAAAACTAAAAGTATATACTGTATATAGAATACTAAATGATAGTAATTATAATTTTCTAGCTGAAGTTTTTAGAAATAAAGTTCTGATCGATTGTAATTCAGTCAAACTGAATATTCCATTATGGACTATGGTCGATACATTGGCTTTTATTTTGTTGTTAGGGGCCGATTTTTGTATTTTGTATGCCATTATCTATCGGATGTATCACCATCCATAGTTACAAGATAAAATATCTATTCCGTGTGAAATTGTGAACACCTCATTTTCTCATAAAGAAGCACATACAGGATTACTGAAGTTACAATTGTTTCATGTATAGAATATCCGTTTAGGGACCCGATATATTGCATACTATAGCAATAATTAATAGTAATGTTTATCTTATACATATATTTGATTACATTGGTTAATGTTTTGGTATGATTAATTTACAGGAAGAAAAAGAACTCCGAGTTGATAAGTGTTCTTCAAAATCAAATGGCAAAGGAAAGAGAAGGGTGCACTTTAAATGGATGGGGCGGTTTGCTATGAAATGCTAGTTCATATATATATTCCAGTTTCTTTTTCTATAACTTCATGTAGCAACATTACAATATGTGTGTGTAAACGTATCAATATTAATGGCAAAAAGGGCATAGTGAAGAGAAAGCTATGCATGGACTTGTGTGCTTGCAGCATATATGAGTTCATACACTTTTGGTGTTCATGGTATTGCGGTAATTAGTGTTACATCACACCCGCTATAATGCAAATGAACTAGAGGCGGCAAAATGTGCCCAAAAGCAAAAAGATGGGCTAAATGGACACATTTTTGAAAGATTTGGGCACATTTAGCCCCATCCTTTTTTTGAAATGGGCACATATAGCCCATTGAAAACTTAAATGGGCACTAACGGGCACATTTCCCCCCCTCAATTGTAGAACATTACGATCGTTTTAAAGAAATTTTTTTATATAATATATTTAAGTTTTTTAATATAAATAAGATATTACGTTTAAAGAAATTTATTTCGTCGTTTTAGGTCTTTTATTAAACAATCTGTATAACATGTGCCCGTTTGACCCGTGCCCGTTTAGCCCGTGCCCGTTCTAGCCCGTGCCCATTTAGCCCATGCCCATGCCCGTGCCCGCCCGGCCCGCCCGGCCCGCCCGCCACCTCTAAAATGAACCATTCTTACCTTATGCTTGCTAGAACACACAAATATGTTAATATAAAATGATATAAAAAATGATATCATTTTGAGTGTCAAAAGTTGCAGACTATATAATATCAGACTGAAACCGTGTTTGCAATTGTCTATTTAAAGATATACAGCAGAGCTAATAAGTCTGTACGCACTAAGCATGCGTGTTTTACTAATTTTGTATAAGATATTTTAAATGGAAACATGTCCAAGGTGACTTGTATTAAACTTGTAAACTGATAGAGATTTTCTTTAAGAATAGCCTAATAGGTGAGTCAGATGTACTCGGCTGAACCGCGCTAATTATCCTCGTGATTGTATCCGACCATTTCCTAATTTCAAAAGCCGTGTGATGTGTCGGTTTGTTTTGGCAAAGTAGTCATCTAAGAGTGGACGGTGTGGGCTCGTTGTGCAAGCTCGCCGTCTGAGCTGGAGCTTCGTCGTCCTTCGTTTTGACACCGCCGTGTCTCGTTGTCCGTCGCCGTCATTTTGGTCATCGTCTGCACGACGAGCTAAACATTCTGACAGGTTTGATTTTCTCTTCTTTTTTCTTTTTTTGATTTATCAAGTGTGTGTAGTGTGTGTAATTGTGTAAATGAAGAACAAGTGGTTTGTGTTGGATTTTAGAAGAAGTGGGTTTGTGATGGATTTGAGAAGAAGTGTTTGTAGTGTGTGTGAAGAAAGGTTGAAGAAGATGGTTTTTTTTTTTTTAGTGGATAATAAAAGTGTTAGTGGTGGGTTGAAGAAGATGCATTCTCTTTTTTTTTAAGGTTGAAGAAGACAGTTAAAACACAGCATCTTTGTTTACACATTTTTTTGGAATTTTTTTTTTTTTTTTTTTTTTTTTTTTAATTTATAACTTTTTTTTTAAATATATTGTTTTATATTTTTATTTTAATAAATGAATTTAGTTTATTTGAAAAATTGAATAAAAAAAATAAAGTGGTAGTGGTGGGGCCCAAATGAAGAGGTTGAGGTTTGTTATGAGTGAGGAGGGGGTTTGTTGTGGTTAGTTGTGGGAAAATGAGATGCTGATGTGGCGCTGAGGTGGCGCGACGATGAAGTGAACCCTTGTTATGGTACCTAGCTCTCTAAGTAATTAGTCCGTCTACAGTGAATGGTTTATAATGAGAGGTAATATTCCTTGAGGACAATATTTAGTCATTTTCACCACTTCGACGCTGCAGATGTTTGTAAATAGCGTTGAATTTTTGGCAATCACCGTTAATCTTTGACCATTTACCCGTGATCATATTTTTGGTACGCTGCGTGGAAAACTAGAAGGGGGTTGAATAGTTTTGCCGATTTTAAGTTAGTTTCAAAAACTTTAGATTCGATATTATGTGAAATCGTATGGATGGATAGAAAGTATAAAGCAATAAGTAATGTAAGTAATGAAAGCAAGTAAAGTAAAGGATAGAATGACATAACCGATTTATAGTGGTTCGGCTACAAAGACACATTCCTTGCCCTACTCCACTCCCCGAGTCACCTACTCGAGAGTTCAAGCACTATGTCAACAAGCTCCTTCAATTGGCGGAGAAGCCTCACAACGTCGCTTACACTTTTCCGGTACAAAGCTAAATATCAATTCCTTAACACGGAGGACCAAACCAACACAACTATAGCACAACAACTATGTGAAATATGAAATACAAGATCTTGCTACAGAAATCTCGTGGAGGAACAAATCAATCAAGGACCCCTTGCTTGGATGACTTGTAGTATCTCGTGATCTCGCCTTTGAGAAGGACCTATATGAGAATCACAACAAAAGAAAGAAGAACTACTATAGATCAAGAGATATGAGATTAGAAGAGAGAAGTAGTATATGAGAGAGTTTGTAAGAAGAGAGGTGAGTTACAATGAAGAAATGGCTCACTATTTATAGACAAAAAATCACTACTGTTCCCCGGATCCCACTGATCCCTTACATGAGGGATCCTTCCGGTATAAACTGGGGGATCCGTAGGACGCTCCTCCAATTTGGGTTATGGGTCATGGATCATGGGTCATGGACTTTGGATCATGGGTATCTAAGTAGATACAATGCATCTAGTCAATGGGTCATGGGTTATGGATATGCTCCATGGGTATGGGTCATGGGTTATGGTTTTTACCCATTCTAATAAACTATTACACCAAATGGGTTATTACAACAATTTATGTTAAATAATTATATATGTAAATGTTTTACAAAAATAACATGTATCCTTATAATTTTACTTATGATAACTTTATATTTGTTATGAACAAAACACAAAGAGATCGTTAAATATGAATAAACGTTTTTATGATTTATTTGTATTAACAATCTCCCCATTTTTGTTGATGACAAAACATAATGTTATGATGAGTAAAACTTAAGATTAGATGTATATTTTGAAAGAATAAGTTTCACTTCTTCTCCCCCTTTTTGTCGAAACAAAAAGCGAACCTAACGAAGAAATAAAGTGTGAAAAAAATTAGTATAATCCACGAAACACTAACTCCCCCTAGAATACAGCGTCAAGTGAGAAAATAAAATACCTACAAAGAAAAAGTTAGTCGTAACAGGCAATATAATCTTGTAATTGACGAGAAACAAAGTGGAGAGCCAAGATATGTAAACAAAGCCTTGTAATAAAAAGACAAATTGTAGTGGTATATAGGCCACATACAAACATGTAAAAAAAATGAAAAACAATAGAGAAAATAGTAATATCATTTCTTCCATGCTTGCATAAAGTTAGTTATGGAAGTTTTGGTTAAGTATGAATCGCATCTCGTTCCTTATTTCCATTGCAAGTTCCCTAGTGGATTGGCAATGTTCACAATGTAAATGATGTGGGTATTGTGTGTAGATGGTTTTCGGGTAAGTTTGATTTGTGGAAGGCGGAATGTGTGGTGAAAAAGGTGGAAAATATGGATCAAAGTCCATTATGTTGGTAAGTGGTGGAATATAAGAACATAGATGTTGTTGTAAGATAATGGGAGCTAAAGGTGGTGAAGTTGCAATATCTTTGTAAAGTGTGTTTGGAGATATTGGTGGTGTTAAAAAGACTAGTTCTTTTGTGTTGGAAGTTTGTTGAAATGATGTGGGTGGTGGACTAGGCACGGGTAGTTGAGTTGTTTTCGGAGTCTTAAGAAGTTCCGATAGGGTGATCTTAGGTGGAGACTTGATAGGTGATGGTGGTGATGTGCTTGTTGGAGATGATGGGGGTGCTACAATGGAATCATTTGGTGGTGAATGAGTAGGTGGTGATGAACTTTGTAACAATGGTTTGGCTAAACAACAAGGCCGGATGCTAATCCGTGCGGTTTTTCTAGATTTGGGTGGTGGCACTATGGAAGGTGGTAGGATAAAGTTTTGGATTTCTCGAAGAGGATTGTTTGCACTAGGTGATTCATCAATGTTGGAAGATCTTTTGGATGACATGATGATGATTGTTTGTGAGGTTGAGAGTGATGGATATGCAAGCATTTTAGGAACCTTATTTATAGAGAAAATAGTGCCTTACAAATGCTACTTGATTTGATTCTTCGGAATCCTTCACTAATGCCTTTGACACAACGCTTGTCACCCTTCACTAATGCCTTCGTCTTGACACCTTTAGCATTCTTCAATAATGATTAGACACGGATGATGAACATCTTTCACTAATGCTTTCATCTTGACACTTTCGGCATTCTTTACTAATGCCTTCAATCCAACATCTATGGAGAAAAGAAGAACTATCAACAAGAGAATCTTAGTTGTCTTGATGATGACGAAGCTTGGCAACTCATGGACTTGAGCTTGCACGTCTTCAAGAAGTGGTGATCTCTCCTTGAAGAGGAACCTAGAAGATCACACAAAAACAAAAGACAAACTACATAGACCACTTGGATCTGAGGTTAGAGGGTTAGAATACTTGGGGGAAGTATGTGTGTAAAGTGATGAATAGAAAGGAAGAAATGGCTCTCTATTTATAGAGAAAATTCTCTACTGTTCCCCGGATCCCGCGGATCCCTTCCACTTGGGATCCGGCTAGCACAAAGCCAGGGATCCGTGGAACGCTCCTCTTTGCCCATGGGTATTTTTGGTTATGGGTAATGGGTCATGGGTTATGGGTTGATCCATGGTTTTCTTTCAAGATACAATGAACTTGGTTAAGTGGTATATATAAAACCATGGGTTATGGGTCAAAACCATTTGCTAGTTTTTTACCCATTTAGTATATACTTGTTTTTACCCATTTTAGTATACTTAGCTTAAGTATATGTTAACCCAATATGTAAACACTAGTTGTTGTACATATGTATTTAAATTATAAAATCACTTATACTTGTTTTAGTGTTTTATGTGAAAACGTAAGTGTGTTAGGAAACTATTAACTCAAACTATTTACGTATTCTATTTGTTTCGTTAAAATGATTTTACGTTTGTTATCGACAAAACATTAGAAGATCGTAAAATATAAATAAACGTTTTTATGGCTTATTTGTATTAATGTAGGACCTTAAATCTATCAACCTTATCACAAACCCAACACGTGTATCACGTTATGCGTAGAACACGTTAGCACACAAACACAAACTATGCGTAAATAAGAAAGAAACAAAGAAGAGAAAGATGGTGACTTGATATATGAACCGTGTATGTGAAGAGAGAAAGATGAACACAATATGTTGTATATTCCAAAGAAAACACACACACACACACACAAGCACACCCCTCAAATGAGACTTTGAGGGGTTTATATAATACAAGCACTAGATGCCCTAAAAGGCTTTCCATGGGCCTTGTGGATGGGCTTGGATTGGATTGGGGTAAATGAACTTAATCAAGGCTAGCTTAACTAAACTAATACCTATTTAGCTTAGCCCAATCCACGAGCCCGTTGACTATTCTAATACGATATCTAACACACGTTTCAAAGTTTCTAAATGTGAATGACCATTTTGAATTTCGAGGGTGTTGACAGCATAGTGTGAAAACACATCTCTAATTCTTACAAAGGCCGTTCCTGAACTGGAGTCCCACAAGTGAGATAACACGATATACCGAAGTACATCTACAATTCAGATGAGTCACTGAAGTACACCGAAGCATCACTCCACGACTGTAGACCGTTTGAGACACACTTAGCGTAATCCACGGGGAGTTACCGAAGTGACCTGCTGTCAGGGCTGCTTGATGTTGACCCTGGCAGGAGTTTCCATTCAATCACTGAAGATCACAGATGTGAAACTTCTCATAAATGTTTTGGCAGATTGCTAAGATCTGCGTAGGACTCTAGAATATATCACTTGTGCCCTTATTGATGAACAGCAAGCGATGTCATGTCAAGTGTTCCTATGAGATCTTTTGATGAATTTCGTGGCTCTAGACTCAATAGTGCATTTTGGTTTTCCTGAGCGGAGACTAGGGAGAGGGTCTCCTTCTTCAATATCAATGATCTCTAAGAGAAAGTCGATAGATTATGTAGGGTTCCCAGTGAGAATGAAACAAATCCCTTTTAAGAGGAATTGAGTGGCTAGAAGGTTTAGTGCAGTGCGTCACTGGGTCCATGACGTCTTTGTCTTCAATACCAGTGTCATCTAGTGACAACCAGTAGCAGATGAATTGAACCAGGTTTCTGCCCTAAGATTGATTATGGAGGGCTATTTCTTTTCACCCTTTTTCGTTACATTTCTTTTTAATTCTTCAACCCCTTCTTTCTCCTTTCTCACATTACTCCTTTTTTCAATCATACATAAGGACTTCTAATACTAACTATTTGTGATGTCCTTGGGTAGATCCCTCCGGCTTTGGCGGATCATAGGACGGATTTTCCTATCCTTAGTCACCTTATAACTCCATGACTGTCCTATTTTTTTCCATAAAACCATTTTTCTTGAAAATCTCTCAAAGTGTTTTTGATAGAAAACATGTTTGGAACACTTCGAGAGTTTTATACTTTCAGAAACACTCCCCCTTCACATGTGCTTATATGTTTTGACAGAAATCTGCACATAGAGGGTAGAGTTCGCACTTTTTGAATTGATCGACTTTAAATGAACAAAACCGATTCGAGACACGTTTACATCACTAGAGAACTAGCTTGAAATTATTACCCGTCCTGGTCAAGTCCATAGAAAGTTTCTCGAGATGGTACATTATTCCTCGTCAATTCATTGGTTTCAACTGAGTCGAGCTCATTTTGAGAATCAAACAACGATCATTAAGCTTTTTGATCACATTTTAATCACGTCTCCTCCCCCTCAAAAATAGCATATTCGTGATATTTTTGATATCAACGGATTAAACAACATTTTAGAATCTTTTGGGGACACAAACGGATTTGATTTAAGCATGAATTTGGAATATTTTAGTTTTATACTCCCCCTTTAATAAAGCATAATCAATTAAAGGGTTTTAGAGGGAGTTATCTTGAGCACAAAGTATTTTGAAAGATTATGAAAATCTTTTTGAACAATCTAGAAAAGGTGCTCAAGATGATGATGATTTCTCACCAGTTTTAAATGGAGTGCACTGAAGCGTACACTTGATTTTTTCTATAAAAACACGAGTTTTGATTTGAAATAATCAAAAGTCATCAATTTAGTCCGGGTTTCGTACTGAAGTATACGAAAGCCATTTTTGAAGAAATTTTGAGAAACGACATGTTTTGGAAAATATTTAAAGAACTCTCGCTCAAGCATCTGTACATGCCCGTATCTTTGTTGAATGACATTTCTAGAAACGTACAGAATATCGATTATACAAGAGACATGTCGTGAGAAGAATATTTTTGTATTTTTGATTTTCTATTGTTTTTGTATTTTTTGAAAGTTTTATATTTTTATATTTTGTTTTTGTTGGTTTTTCAAATTTTGTATTTTGTTTTTCAAAAGTATGTACAGCGAAGCTATTTGGAAGATCATTTTCAAGAAGATTCGAGAAGATGTTCTAACTCCTCAGGGGTTAGGCTTCGCATTCCAATTCGTCGAACTAAATCGTCAAACCTTTCTTTTGGAAGGGCTTTAGTAAATATATCGGCTAGTTGGTAATCTGTCTTCACGAAGAATAATTCAACAGTACCTTCTTCCACATGTTCTTTTATGAAGTGATAGCATACTCTGATATGCTTAGTCTTTAAGTGATGAACAGGATTGCATGATATGGCTATGGCACTTTTCAAGTCACAATACATAGGTATTTTATCGAAAGTAAAGCCATAATCTGTGAGTTGTGTTCTCATCCATAGAACTTGAGCACAACACGCAGATAGAGACACATACTCAGCTTCAGCGGTTGAAAGTACAGTGAAATCTTGTTTCTTTGAAGACTAGCTTACTAACTTTTCACCCAAAAATTGTGCTCCTCCTGATGTACTTTTTGCTGTAACTTGGTCACCTGCGTGGTCCGCATCTGAAAAGGCAATTAGATCAAATCCGGATTCCTTCGGATACCAAAGACCCTTGTGAATGGATGTCTTCAGGTACCGAAAGATCCTTTTAACCTCTTTGAGGTGCAGTTCGGTAGGCTTAGCCTGAAACCGTGCTAATAAGCAAACAGCAAAATGAATATCGGGTCGACTAGCAGTAAGGTACATGAGAGAACCAATCATGCTCCGATATTTCTTCGGATCATTAGGTTTCCCAAACAAATCGGCTCCAATTTTTGGTGATGTTACCATTGGTGTTCCGACATAGTCACAATTATCCATACCATGATTTTTCAAAATCTCAGTTGTATATTTAGCTTGATTAATAAAAATTCCACGTGGGGACTGATGTATTTGTAAACCAAGAAAAAACTTTAGTTCCCCCATCATGGACATTTCAAATTTGCTTTTCATGAGATTTTCAAAATGTTTTGAGAGATTCGGATTAGTGGACCCAAAAATGATGTCGTCCACGTAAATCTGAACAATCAAAATTTCGTTTTTGCATTTTTGTGTAAACAAGGTAGGATCAACCGTTCCTTTGGTGAAAATTTTTAGGATAAGAAAAGAGGACAATTCGTCATACCACGCTCTCGGAGCTTGCTTTAAACCATAGATTGCCTTTTTGAGTTTGTAGACGTAGTCTGGATGTTCCATGTCTATGAAGCCTTCTGGCTGACTCACGTACACTTCTTCTTTCAGAGTTCCATTTAAGAATGCGGTCTTCATGTCCATCTGATAAACCGTGATGTTTTTGTGAGCTGCATAGGCTAAGAAAATCCTGACTGCCTCAAGTCTAGCTACCAGCGCGAATGACTCTTCAAAGTCTATCCCTTCTTCCTGTCTGTATCCTTTGGCCACAAGACGAGCTTTGTTGCGAATTACAGTCATCTCTTCATCGCTTTTGTTTTTCCATAACCATTTGAGATCAATGACGCGAATGTCAATTGGTCTTGGAACCATATCCCAAGAGTCATGTAGACGGTATTGGAGAAGTTCCTCCTGCATCGCTTCTATCCATGCAGGTTCTGCCATTGCCTCGCGAATGTTCTTTGGCTCTATATTCCTAATTGAGCAAAGGTAAATGCATAAGTCGCAATCGGTGGCAAGTTGGCGTCTCGTCTGAATTGGCCTTGAAGGTTCACCAATAACTTGTTCAATCGGATGGTCTTTAGTCCACTTCAGAGTAGAAGGATACCGTAGATTATACGAGTGTGAGTTAGATGGTTCTCGTAAGCTTGAAGAAGATTCAGCTGATTCTGTAGCAAAAAGGTTTTCAAATAAGTCTTCATCTAACGTTGCATCGTTCTGGTTTTGAGTAGGTTCTTCTTGAAATGATATGTTTTGAATTTGCTCATCAACTGCTGGTAAAACTGTTTGAAGAATTGGAGTTGCTTGAGTAGATGTAGATGATGTTGATGGAGTTGGTGCATTGGTTTCGACCGTTGTAGATGCATCTTCTGTTGGTGGCGGTGGTAGATGATGTTGGGCGGGTGCAGCGGAATGATGGTTTGATGCATTTGTCGAAGTTCCACCATAGTATTCATCGAACATTAACTCAAAGAATTTCTCCCATTCTTTTTCATGAGGTGTGTCAGCAAAAGTTGACGGAGCTCTTTGATGTACGAGTCCTGAACTGATGTGTCCAGAAGTCTGCGGGTTTGGTGCGGGTTCTAGAGCGAGTCTCTCAGAAGCCATATGTGAAATTTCATCAAAATTCACATTCATTGTCTCCATGATCCTCCTAGTTCTTCTGTTATACACCCTGAATGCCCTCGAGCTATCTGAATATCCAATGAAGATTCCAATATCACCTTTAGCTTTCAGTTTCCCTAGATCTTCTCTGTCATTTGTCGGATAGCACAAAGCGCCAAACACGTGAAAATAAGAGATATCAGGTTTTCTGTTGTTCACTATTTCATATGGGGTTTTATTGAATCTTGGATGGATTAAGGATCGGTTCTGAGTGAAACAAGCAGTGGCAACAGCATCAGCCCATAGAAATAACGGTGCACTGGAATAAATTAGCATTGTGCGAGCAGCTTCCACAAGAGTACGATTTCTTCTTTCAACTACCCCATTTTGCTGTGGAGTTCTAACAACTGATGTCTGATGTGTTATTCCAACATCTTCAAAATAAGCTCTTAACTCCTGATTTTTGAATTCTGTGCCGTTGTCTGTTCTTACAACTCTTACTGGAGTTTGAAGAAGTACTTGAATATGTTTCAGGAAGGTGATGATGATGCCTGGTGCTTCGTCTTTTGATCTCAAAAACCTAACCCATGTATATCTTGAATAATCATCGACGATAACAAGAATATACTTTTTCCCGTTAATGCTTTCAACTCTCATTGGGCCACATAAGTCCATGTGCAACATATGCAACCTTGCTTCCGAACTAGGTACGGATTGTTTATATGATGCTCTTTTGCTTTTTCCTTGTTCGCATGATGGACATAAGTGATCCTTGGTGTATTTGAACTTTGGAAGTCCGTTGACGATGTTGTCTTTGGCCAGTTTGTTGATGGTGTCAAAATTGAGATGGGATAACCGTCTATGCCACAACCAGGACTTTGTTCCAGATGCTCTTGTCATAAGACATATTGGTGATGAAGAGGCCATTTGGTTAATGTCGATAGCATACAAGTTTGTATCACGATTCCCTGTTAAGAGATTAGTGCCATTCAAGTTTCTAACGAAGCAAGCATTTTTCCTAAAAGCAACCTCTAAATCTGCATCACAGAACTGCCCGACTGAAAACAAATTGTGTCCCAACCCTTCAACATAGTAAACCCGAGTGATCAAATAATTTCCAAAAGGTAGATCTCCATAACCCATGATAGCTGCTACATGATCATTTCCAAAACGTACGGTTCCCATGAATTTCCAAACGAAATTGATCAGCAGCTTCAGATTCCCGGTCATGCGCTTGGAGCAACCCGAGTCAATGATCCAAAGACATATTTCGATAACCTACCAATAACAGAAGAAGAAGATTTTGGAAACCGTTTTGATTTTGGTTCCTTTGGGTTAGAGGTAAAATCCTGATCACACTCATAGAAGTTATCTATTGGTAAGACAGGTTCATCACTCATTCTACCATTCTGGAGTGTGAAAGTTCTACCCGTGGGTTTCCAAATGTCATCCCTAAAGTAAACATTATGCTCCCTATCAGTAGTGCAAAGCCTAAGTCTCGCAACTAGTCTTCCTATTCGTTTAGCATAAGTTCTGTGGAAAACTAGAAGGGGGGGTTGAATAGTTTTACCGATTTTAATGTTGATTTCAAAAACTTTAGATTCGATATTATGTGAAATCGTATGGATGTTGAGAACGTGTAGATCTAATGATAATGCAAGCAGATAAATAAAGTTAAGGGATAGAAATGACACAACCGATTTATAGTGGTTCGGCTACAAGGTCACCTTCCTTGCCCTACTCCACTCCCCGAGTCACCTACTCGAGAGTTCAAGCACTATGTCAACAAACTCCTTCACTTGGCGGAGAAGCCTTCACAACGTTGCTTACACTTTTTCCGGTACAAAGCTAGATACACTAGTACAAAAACAGGATTTGGTCACGCATGGTCGAAATGGAACAGCCACACATTCGCATATTTGTGTGGCTGAAGGTACGAAAATTGACAACATGTACTAATTAGTCACACATGAAAATTTTAATTGTGTGACCATTTGAACTGTATCGCCACACAATTGAACGTTGTGTGGCTAAAGGTATCTGGTGATTTTGTTTCAGATCATTTAGCCATATATGAATTTGGAACGCGTGACAAATACAAGTAACCTTGATGCGTTAGTCACATGAAGTAATTTTTTGTGTGTCTAAATCATAGAGTCAAGTTTTGTCACACATTATTTAAGGGTGACTGATATGTTTTGCCAACTCTTTAGCCACATCTGAAATTGGAACAAGTGACAAATGAAAAGTAAGGTTGAAGCATTAGTCACGATATACATATAAACAGTGACAAATATATGTCACACACTTGAACACTATGACCAAAAGCCATATATGGTCACACTAAATGTTTTGTCACACATTCGTTAAGTGTAGCCAAAATCCAGTACATATGTTCACGTATGTTAATATGTGTGTTTAAAGTTTAGTTTGTGTTAGCTTGCCGAAAGCTAATCTATAAAGTCACATTTGCTACTAACACCGTGACCAAATGCCATATATGGTCACACTAAACGTTTTGTCACACATATTATTCAAGTGTAGCCAAAATCCAGTACATATGGTCACGTAACTTAATATGTGGCCATTGGAGGATGAATAGTCAATCAAAATACACGTTTCCTCACTTTAAACACCATATGGTCACACTTATTAACACTTTTAGCCACTTTATGGTTAATTGTATGTGACTAAATACCCAAAACAAACATGCTTTGTGTGACTAAATGTTAGAAAAGGCCACACAAACATAAAATTCATGTGGCCATTGGATGATCAATAGTCACACAAAAGACACCTTTCTTCACTTGAAACACCATATGGTCACACTTATTAACACTTTTAGCCACTTTATGATTAATTGTATGTGACTAAATACCCAAAACAAACATGCTTTGTGTGACTAAATGTTACAAAAGGCCACACAAACATAAAATCCAAGTGGCCATTGGATGATCAATAGTCACACAAAAGACATATTTCTTCACCTTAAACACCATATGGTCACACTTATTAACACTTTTTGCCACTTTATGCTTAATTGTATGTGACTAAATAACCAAAAGAAACATGCTTTGTGTGACTAAATGTTAGAAATGGCCACACAAAAAGAAATTTGATGTGGCCATTGGATTATCAATAGTCACACAAAAAACTATTATGTTTTTCATAAACAGAACTAACTACGAATACTAAACAGACTTATCTTATTTCTGCCAGACTTAACCTTGTACTGGCAGCCTTAACCACTAAAACTAACCTACCAGACTTAACTTTATACTGGAAGCTTTAACCACTAAAGTTTTCTGTTTATAAGTATACCACAACACAAAAAATATATATTTTTTTGGGTGCAAAGATGAACTTGTATTAATCAAGGAAACTTTGTAAAATGAAAAAATCAACACACACTGATATGGACAAGTCCCATATCAAGTTGCATACTAGGCAACTCTATTCAATATCTGATATATCTGTTCTTATAAGTCTGATAACAAAAACAAACTGCCCATATCATACAACCATGGACAGATGACAACCAGCACAAAACCATCACAAAGAACACCTTTTAATGCACCAGTATGAACCATACACTTCCAGATAGGGGCTATACCAAGTAGTTTACATTCCATCTCATGAATGGCTTCAACTACTTGGGAACACACACCCTAAATGAAGCCAACCAAATCCTACACAATCCTAAAATCTGTTTATAAACGTGTCTATCAATAACAACTGATAACGCCTGGAATTACGTTTTAGCACATGGTAAATACTGGAATTATAACTCGATTACGGGAAGACACCGAAGCTTGGTCGTCGATGACAAAGTCAACAAGATTGAATCTGACCATTTTGTTTCGTTCCCACTGACACTCCTCAACAATCTCTCTCCATATGGCGTTTATGGTAACGTGGTTCTTGCTTCTAGGCCTATCGCTGTGGTGTTGCAGATTCACGTTCACATAAAACTCCATGTCTTCCCGGTATCTCAGCAATGCGTTATGGTACTTCCACATGTGATTTCGCTTCGTAAACTTATGTGGTATGTTCTGCATTAAAAAGAATAATGTAGTATGCTAATCAAAAGTATGTCCATGTGTTGAAGCATATATTAGTTTTTGCGAAAGCAGATAATGACTGAAATGGTCCGATTTGTATCATTACTTACCAAACGACTCCTGTCCGTGACATATGCAAGGATGGGCACGTAAAAACAATCCCTTTCACTTTCATGCTCTGTACATTCGTTCCATGCACATATGTGTTTCATACGCTCATCTGCAATTGGAATTTAATAAAAATGGTAATTAATAATTTAAAAGCTATTATATGGAAAGGTTTATTTTTAAAATAAAGTCATAGATTATGTCTACACTTTGATTAACATACCTTCATCTACGGGGTTTCTCATGAACGGTCTTGTACGATTCAGCTCCATACGTTGCACAAGTTCAGAACGCATCATCAGTCCATTTTCAGCAAATGGCATCAGGGAAAGAGTATTGTTTAGGAGATTTGTGAAAACCACTCTTGTGCCAGCAAACAGGTTTTCATCGTGAACCAATACGTTCCATCCGTGCCCACAAAACTCATGCACGTGTCTGTTTTCCTCCAGTATTTCAATTTGACGGTGAGTGATAGCTCCTACGGGCACGCCAGCAACAAGAACGTCAAATTGGTTATTGTCAGTATTGTCCCGGAAATTGCAAGGAATGACCTACGTAACAGTTTTGTTTAAAGAAAACATTAGCGGGTCAAACAATTAAAATAATCCCCATTTTCAACAAACTTATACAATGTATTGATTAACATTTTTTTTCTTACCAGAGGTTGTGCAGGATATTCATCCAACGTAACCAAGCACCTACGTTGTCTGTAACCTAGAAGAGCCAGATCGTATCCAGGGCATTCGTGGCCTGCATCGTTGTACCCTGTTACATAATAACAGTCTTCTTCCTGACGAATGAAATGGAATGTGGCCACATTGATGTATTGGCTTTGATCAATAAAAGCTTGCCACTCGGACCCTTGCAAAGTAATGCGACCACGAACCAATTTCCAGTAAACCTTATGTTTGGTTCCCCTATTGTGGATTAGGTATATCCAGCGCTTGTTGGGATACAGTGTTTCAGTAAACAAAGCAGGAAGCATCTTAAATTTAAAAAGTAAGCACGTATATCAATTTGATGGTTACATCGATAAATTTATAACCTTAAGTAAGCATTTTAAGTACAACTTACCTGCAATGTCCTAATGTTTGTGCGGTTTGCCTCCACCAACAATTGGATGCTCATTCTATTTTAAAACCACAATCGTCTTAATGGTCAATAAGGTTATCTCATATGCATAACATTCAACTAATACAAGTCTTAGATGATCAATACATCTTTATCATTAAGGTGTCAAACAAAATATGATTGAAGATGTACTGCTACATATTTAACTATGTTTCAAAAACCAATAATCATATAGTCCTTTTAGAGTAAAAATCTGTATTTTTTTACGTTTATTCATCTTACCCCATACGTTTGTTAAAATCTAGTAAGAAATCCATAATATACCCAACATACCATACGCCATTGCTTCATCCAATGTTTAAACCTAAGCTCAGATAATTAATTACATAAGGTGTAGTGCTTTACCAAATCATATAAAAGCTATACTAACCTAGATTAAACTTATGTTTACAAGTTGTCTAATTAGCTATTTAACAAATAGCTGCTACGTTTTTCCACAATCCACATATATTTACATGTCACACAATATTCTAAAGAATCAAATCGCATATAGTTCTAATAAAACGGCTGTTACATTATGATCAAAGGATACTATATTCTTTAGGATATGTTAAACATTGCTGAAAAATTACCAAACATGCATTTGTATCCATCAACATATCAGAAACATGCGTGCATATCAATCACTTTACATTTGCAGTTCATGGTTAAAAAAACAAAAGAAAAAAAAAAAACAATGTGTAACATTACCTGATGATGCGGTTGTTGTGTTGAAGAAGATAGACTTGAATATTTTGCTTTGACTATGTGATTAAGTGTAGCCGTAATATGTCACGGTTCTCAAAACTGCAATGATTACTATTAATTAAGGGAAGGATTTTTTGTTTTATTTTTTAGCTTGTATTATGGGAGCATTGCATATATACCCACTAAAACTCAAAAAGTTTCATATTTCTCCATAATACAATTTTTTAATGCATGATGTACAATGCAACTTAAGCATGTTTTGGGTATATATGCAAATATGTAAATTTTACACAACAATTACGTACCAAAACGGTACATTTGAAAAAGCACGCAACTATTTTATGACCTAAACCCTTGATTAAATACATACAAAATATTTGGTAGAATCACCTTAAAAATTAAGTACCTTAACATACAAATAAATAATATTACATTAACATACACGATATCGTAACTTCTCGCAAATAAATACATATGTCGAATACAATATTGGTTAATCGAATATACAATGTAGCTATTGAATCACTGCCAGTGCATCAACGTTTGCAATGTTTTTGTACGATGTTTCCCGTCCTTGAATGTCACGTTCACTGTGATGATAAAAAACCTGTGGAATCCAAGTAACAAAAAAAGTTATACGTTGTAATAAAGTATATAATTGTAGGTACTTTTTAAATAAGAAACATACTATTCAATAACTTAGCACTACCAGTATTAACTTAGCACTGACAGTATTAACTTAGCACTGCCAGTATTAACTTCTTCCAGCCCATTCTTATTCGATGTCAAATTCCAGCCCATTCTACTACGACTATATACACAGATGCTTAACATCTTCGAGCCAATCATGATTCATTGGGACGGGTGTATGATAGGGACCAATGATTATATATAGCTTCTAACAGAAACTATATATACACGTGACGCCAACGGACGCCAGCCACAATGAAACATGATTGACCTGAAGAAATTTACCAACTTCATTAAAGTACAAGGTTGTGATAATATTATGCATATAAAATAAAACGGTCACAAACATGCGACATAATCGTCTATACATTGCTATAAACCAGGTCAAGATATGGGCAATCTCAAGTTTAAAACTACCCGTCATAATTGATCAAAGCGTTGATGGTCATGGTAAGCTTAACACAGCCTCTATCAAAGTAAGACACCTATGTTATAAGCAAGCAAGTGGAGACAGCTTAGTACTTTGAGCGTCCACTCGAAATCCCATTGCCATGTCTATGAAATGGCTGCAAAGATTTGCACCAAACCTATTGCTATGACAGTGACATAGGAATGGGTTTTCAAGGGGAAGCTCAAAGTACCAAAGGTGTGCCGAATAAATAATTATCGATTCTACAAAAAGTTAATTTTACAGAGATGAAAAGACAAAAAGCCTATCCAGCGATGAAAAGACTTTTAAGTGCAATGGTTAAAATTTTAATGTTGAAACTAGGGAATAAGATCTTGTATACAGGCAACCCATCTACCATACAGTAAAAAAAAAATTGACTCATTTTTTGCACATAATAGTGAGGCTCAGATCTGTATAAATCAATAGTTTCAAAAACATCAGTATCACATCATTTGCATGATTTAATAAGATACTTGTCATCACAGCCTCATACACACTGACACCTCATAATTATAGTTTTGCTAGATTGTTAAAAAAAAGTTAAGGAACAATATGATATAGTTGCGGATTCAAACGGAAGTTGAACATACCAATGTGGCCGGGTTACTTTGTAGATGTGTATGGAATTTCAACTTAGTGAACCCTTTTGAATCCCCCTACAGTACCTTTTGTTGTTTCAACTCCCTTTGAGCAAAGGCCTGCACCAGGCGATTTGCTAGATTGTTGAAAAAACAAAAGGCACTGTTTGGGAATTTAGAATGGGTAACTATGCTGAAATTCCCTACTCATCTACAAAGTAACGTGGCCACCTTGGTACGTTCAACTTCCCTTTGAATCCGCAACTATATCATATTGATCCTTAACTTTTTTTTAACAATCTAGCAAAAGTCTATAACAAGTATATCAGACTCATATAAACTTCCAAACTGAGTGTGCAGTGTGATATGCATTAGCAAGGCTCAGATCTGTAAAAAGGTTGGATAAACACCGGAACATCAGGATATAACTGCCATGGCTGCAAAATAATGTAATAAAATTGCCATGCCAACATACGGTAGATCACATCATTTGCATATCAAATAAGATAATCGTCATCACAGCCTTTTGCATATCACAAATAAACACATGTGGCCCAAAATAAACCAACTCCCTTTGAGCAAAGGCCTGCACCAGGCGATTTGCTAGATTGTTGAAAAAACAAAAGGAACTGTATGGAAACTGAGAAGGGTTAATTATGTTTTTTGAAATCATAATTATAGTTTTGCTAGATTGTTAAAAAAAGTTAAGGAACAATATGATATAGTTGCGGATTCAAAAGGAAGTTGAACATACCTCTATCACATCATCTGATTGATTTATTAAGATATATCATCACAGCCTCTATCAAAGTAAGACACTTATGAACAAAATAGAGTTTATACATGCAAAGGAAATGCTCAAAAAAGTTAAATGTCAATATGTTATAAGCAAGCAAGTGGAGACAACTTAGTACTTTGAACGTCCACTCAAAATCCCATTGCCATGTCTACGAAATGGCTGCAAAGATTTGCACCAAACCTGTTGCTATGACAGTGACATAGGAATGGGTTTTCGAGGGGAAGCTCAAAGTACCAAGTGTAAATAATTATTGATTCTACGAAAGTGTATGTGTTGAATGGGATAATGAAGGAGTGTGGCCTGCCATGAACAATACACACTATATCATTATCGCAATCAACACACCTCATAAAAAAGAAACACAATCAAACCCTTTCTGAGATCCCCTACTGGTCCTTTTGTCGTTTCAACTCCCTTTGTGCAATTGCCTGCACCAGGCAAATTGCTAGATTGTTGAAAAAACAAAAGGAACAGTATGGGAACTCAGAAAGGGTTTGATTGTGTATTTAAGATCATAAAAAAGTGTTTTCCTAAAAAAGAAGCATAGTTAACCCTTCTGAGTCCCCATACATTAACATTTAACTATGCTTTTTATATTTACTAAACTGCATACCTTATTGACTATTATGCGATCACAACAACAACAACAAACAAAAGGCAATAGCGTAGTGCGAAAGGATAGAGAAAGCATACGACAAAACCAAAAGGCAATAGCGTAGTAAAAAGAAAGCAAGCAAACAAGCAAACATGGCATACAGGAAAAAGAAACACGCACAAGCAGGCCGTAAATACGCCAATAGCAAAGCGCAACAGACATAAAACCAAAAAGCCCAGGCACACCAAAAGCAGGCCAACCTAAGGGAGCAACAACAGAGCAACGCAAACCACGCACGGGGCCTAAGACTACGGCAAAACAAAACACGCAAGGAGGCAAAAGGGGACACCTAAAAGCCAACCTAGCACCACTACCCGCAAATCTCATTCTTCGCGTCTACTAATCTCATTCTTCGTGTCTCATTCTTCACGTACCCATACTGCATGTATAACACGTAATCGTTATTACCTCAACTAATGATCCATAAATCATCAAACAACTACTTTTCCTATGCAAATGACTAATACCCTGACTAACATCCTAAACTAACATAACACATTATCATCTATAAATCAATAAACATCCTAAACTAACAAACTAGCATTAAATTATAACATTTATACCTGAGATATTAGGCTCAATAGGAAGAGAATCAAGCCCTTTATAATAGCCCTCAAGAGTATTTCATTGACTAACATTTATTTTCATTGATTTTGCGTTTGATTGAAAACCCTAAATCTGCTATTAATTAGAATCTAACTGTGTGTTTTGACCGAGTGTAAGAGAGATAAATGTGTGAAATACTGAAAGTCAAACACACACTACTTGACAATTTTCTAATAAAAGTAAATAAATAAATAAAACTAACTTATTTCTTCAAGTTAATAAAGCATTAAAACCTAAAATTAATCATTGTACTGATCATTGATCATTGATCATTTACATATAATTACTTATATAAACAAAGTAGCAGTTAATAGCAAGCACCCATACAACCATCAACTATACATCATCAAAACACAAAAAAAACTTCCAAAGCTTCCTATGCTCCATCTTCAGACTCATCAACTTCATCCAAATCTTCCAAGAACTCCTCCTTCTCCGACAGACTCCGACGACATAGCACCAAAAGCTGAGCCAGCAAATCAATCTTCCTTCGATCCTTCAACTGTATCTCACGAAGGGCATACCCACCAGATGCTGCAACAGCATTGAAACGAGTAAACAATCTACCAGCCTCATCGATTGTCTGTTCTTTTTTGGCAACAGTTTCCCTCAGAATGCTGCTCTCTTCTCCCATCCGCTCGATCAACTTTTTCTCCTCTGCTATGTCTTGCAATATCAACAACCTGAAAGCATCGCTGAGCTTGCCGGATTCAGTGGCGGCTTTCATTTCATCGATATTAGGTGTGGAAGACATTTTGTGTGTTTAGGGGTAAAATTATTGATAGTTGTGTGTTTAGAGTTAAAATGATTGATACTTGTGTGTTGATTTTATGGTTAGGTAAGTATACATATTTACAATGTACCTCACAATTTGCACAAATAATCACAAAAAAACACTTAAGAGGCATCGAAAAATTTATTTTGGGTGTTACTGTAGCCCCTTCATATTCTTCCATGCATAAATGTGATATGCAATAGTTCAAGAAAAAAGAAAAGAAAAAAGTGATATGCAGGAGGAGTATTTAGGAAGATATTTAATATTGCAATTTAAACCCTTCATTTTTTCATTGGATCTAAACCACCCCCTATATACTAGGGGTGTTCACGGGGCGGTTCGGCTCGATTCGTTTAGAGATTTTAACTATCCATCACGGGGCGGGTAGTTCATTCTACTATCCAAAACCGAACCGTACTAGACGGGTAACCGGACATGCGGGTATCCGAAATGAGCGGTTACCCGCGGTTCGGGTCACGGTTAACCATTCAAAAAAATTAATCGAATCGAATCGGGCGAACAATAACATAAATTATAACGTAATATGTCATTTTAGTAAAATTAAATAACACTAAAGATATTAGAATAATAGTAATGTTGTTGTGTCGCAATAGCAACATTCAAATTACCATATCTAACAAAATAAGTAATACTAATTATTTGACGTTTATAGATTACGATCACATTAATGATATGTAATCCATGGACGTTAGTAAATGATCAAATTAGATAAGTAAAAATGCATTATGAACCATGATAAGCGGGTTTTTCGGTTTCGGGTTTTCTCGATTTCAGTTTCTTCGGTTATCGGTTTTTAGCGGTTATCGGATTTGCTCAAATTCTTAAAATTTATGTCAACTGCAATACATCGACCAAAATCAAAGTTAGTCATCTTTACAATGTAGCACATTGACAAAAATCAAAGTTAGTCATCATTACTATGTAGTCATATCTACAGTAGAACTGAAGAAGACTAATCTTGCTTTATAGACACTACAACTTTGGCAAACAATGAATTCGGTGGTTATTAATTTGCGAACCATGCAAATTTGCATAACAAAACCCACGTAAACATTACCCGACAAGGTTACAACAACATTACGCAACAAGAATTGCTGACACAATAGGATGCTGACACATGATAACATCAATTGCAATACCTTACATGTAACTACTTGCATACAATATTACGTAAATTGCTGACACAATAGGATGCTCACACATATGTTTAGCTATACTATATGAGTTAGGGGTTGTTTACTTTTTTGAAAACTTTTTTCGCCCGTGTATACACGTTTATACACACATTCATACGTTTATACACGTTTTTGTCTGTTTTAATACGTTTTCGTACGTCTTTGTCCCCTTTAATCTGTTTTTATACGTTTCCGGTTTTGTTTACAGTTTTTCGTCCGTGTTTACACGTTTTCGCTAGTTTTTTCATATTTCCGTCCGTTTGAATAAGTTTTAGTCTGTTTTACATACTAACGTACATTTTCAAACGTTTCATACATTTTCATATGTTTTACATATGTTTTCGTCCAATTTACCCCGTTCTCATCCGTTTTTACCCATTTTCGTATGTTTATAAGAATTTTTCAACCGTTTTCAAAGGTTTTCTTACACTTTTACACAGATTCGTACGTTTATACACGTTTTCTTCTGTTTTAATACGTTTTGGTCCGTTTTCTTACGTCTTTGTCCCTTTTAATCGGTTTTTATACGTTCCCGTTTTTGTTTACAGGTTTTCGTCCGTGTTTGCACGTTTTAGCTGGTTTTTTCATCTTTTAGTCCGTTTGTATAAATTTTTACACAGATTCGGCCGATTGCAGCTGTTTTGCACGTTTTCGTCCCATTTACCCCGTTTTCATTCGTTTTTACCCATTTTCGTATGTTTTTAAGAATTTTTCAACCGTTTTCAAAGGTTTTCTTACACTTTTACACAGATTCGTATGTTTATACACGTTTTCTTCTGTTTTAATACGTTTTGGTCCGTTTTCTTACGTCTTTGTCCCTTTTAATCGGTTTTTATACGTTCCCGTTTTTGTTTACAGGTTTTCGTCCGTGTTTGCACGTTTTAACTGGTTTTTTCATCTTTTAGTCCGTTTGTATAATTTTTACACACATTCGGCCGATTACAGCTGTTTTGCATGTTTTCGTCCCATTTACCCCGTTTTCATTCGTTTTTACCCATTTTCGTATGTTTTTAAGAATTTTTCAACCGTTTTCAAAGGTTTTCTTACACTTTTACACAGATTTGTACGTTTATACACGTTTTCTTCTGTTTTAATACGTTTTGGTCCGTTTTCTTACGTCTTTGTCCCTTTTAATCGGTTTTTATACGTTCCCGTTTTTGTTTACAGGTTTTCGTCTGTGTTTGCACGTTTTAGCTGGTTTTTTCATCTTTTAGTCCGTTTGTATAACTTTTTACACACATTCGGCCGATTGCAGCTGTTTTGCACGTTTTCGTCCCATTTACCCCGTTTTCATTCGTTTTTACCCATTTTCGTATGTTTTTAAGAATTTTTCAACCGTTTTCAAAGGTTTTCTTACACTTTTACACAGATTTGTACGTTTATACACGTTTTCTTCTGTTTTAATACGTTTTGGTCCGTTTTCTTACGTCTTTGTCCCTTTTAATCGGTTTTTATACGTTCCCGTTTTTGTTTACAGGTTTTCGTCCGTGTTTGCACGTTTTAGCTGGTTTTTTCATCTTTTAGTCCGTTTGTATAACTTTTTACACACATTCGGCCGATTGCAGCTGTTTTGCACGTTTTCGTCCCATTTACTCAAACATTATGTTTGTAGGTTGCTAATTATGGAAGCCATGGCTTAAAATCTAAATAATTTTGTGTCAACTCAAGAAGCGAACTTAATTATCCATTTTCAGTTTAAAACCATATGTGTCAACCCAATAATCAAGCTTAATTTCGGGTCAACCCAAGAAGCGAACTTAATTCATAAGCGGTTTTTGGTTCGCTTTGGTTTAATTATAGTTCGGTTCGTTTCGGTTTTCGTGTTGACAAAAATACAAATATAACCGATTTAACGAAACAAAACCCGATAACCGAACGGATCAACACCCCTAATTTATAGTCATAGTTTAAAAGAAGGAGGACTTAGTTTGCCGTTTTTAAACATTAGGTCCTTAGAGATTGGTGGATCTTAGGGATGACAGGGAGGCTGCGAGGTCTAAGCTGCAGGGGTTGAATGATCTCATTACTCAATCTTAGGAGGAAATCGATACCAAGGAAGAACAAATTCAGGCGATGAATGGTTGAAGGGTTTCTCGCTATGGAATGGGATGTTTTCTTTGCTCTAGTGTCATCTGTTTATGTCTAATGTCTAATGTCTAATGTCATGGTTTAATGGGATGGTATGTAGATATATTAACAATGGAATATGTATGGATCTTTTGATGGTTTATCCATACGAATGCTAATTATGTTTGTTAATATAAGTAATGTGTTCGCTAGTTTGTTTCATCTTTTTTTTCATGTTGTTTTGAATTTAGGAATTGGTTGTGGTGTTAAAGTTCATATTCGCACTAGTATAATGTATTATTGTAGGATTAGGATGTTCAATTTTTAGATTGTTGTCAATTTTTTTATGACTGATTATGAAGTTTAGAACTGGAGGCGTTTGTTCATGACAATTATTTTTGATTGAACCACTATATTGGGTGTTTTTGTTGTTGTTTCTGCTTTAAGTTAATTGCATTTACATGTTTTCTTGATTTTTTTTGACTACTTGAGGATGTTAGAGCTTATCTAATTGCTTATAAATAGCTTATTTATAGCCTTAAAGTAAGGTCTTAGGGCTGTTTGATGTATCAGCAGTTCTTGGTTTGATTTGCCTATTTTTGTGCTTAATTGTTTATCTGGAACTGCTTATTAGTTATAGTTGCTTAATTAGTTGCTTTAAGTCCATTTTTAGCTTTTGATTGTTCATTTGTATGCGCCATGTGGTGATTTTAGTGTATCTGCAGTTATATGTGTTTTTGACACAGCTGGTTTGAAGTAATATGAGTGTTTGGGACTGTGGGTAAGCACCATTTCTGTCAGGGGTGTTTTTGGTTTCAAAAATTGTTTGATTTGGAGCCACATTTTAAAATTATCAAATTTGGAGCCAAATTTTAGCCAAAATTTTTAAAATTACTTTGGAAATTATGGTTTCCTTAATAGAAAAACTGCCCCATCATTAGCCCTATTTTTACTCCAATAAATCAGGCTTCAAGCAAAACAACCAGAACTTCAATTTTTACACCATTATTTACCAATTAAGTTTACTAATTTTCTTTAACACATTACTTCTGACGAATCATGTCAACGCAAATCAATTATCCGGATGATTTGGTTTATTCTGATCGTGAAATTGAAAACACTTTAGAATATGAATCAGAGACGTATTCAGATGAGGGTGAGGATGCTGGAAACAACCATTCAAATGCGAATGTTGTTAAGAGGGGCATAACTAGGTTAGCTAAGTTTCGCAGGGAATATGGAAAAACAGACGGAATAAAGGTCAGTGTAACCTTCGATGCACTGGATAGGTTATCAGGAAAAAACAGAGCATTGTTTTCAAGTTTTTTGGGTGATTTGGTTCGTGAGCATATAGGTGTCAGGATTCTAACCTGGAGGAAGGTTGATTCAGAAGCAAGAGATAAAATGTGGGACGAAATCACGGTACACATATACTTTTTTTTAACTAGTAGTGGCTTGGCTGTCGTAGATACAAGGTGTTAATAAGTTTATCTCTGCATTTACAGTATGTGCAACTAGTTAACAACAATTTGTTAATCTTTGCAGCGATATTTTTATGTTGACTTGACGGTCAGAAAGCTGATAATGAATCGTCTTGGTCAACTTCTAAGGAATTTCAGAATGAAATTGATACAAAACTACATATTGCCCAACCAAAATACCCTTTCAAAACTAAATGAAGTCCCGGCAAAGTATAGTGCAGTTATAAAAGCCGAAGATTGGGTTAATTTTGTAAACTACACAGCCAGCGAGGAATACAAGGTGTTAATTATTCATTTTTATTCAAGTTCAAATATCTTTCACCTTTTCATATGTTTCCATATGTATTAGTTGTATACTATCAGCATTACTACATCTAAACGCCGTATGATTTTGTGTTGCAAGGTGAGATCAGCAAAAGCTAAAGTGTCGCGTTCCAAGTCTGTTTATGATCATACAATGGGACGAGGTGGATACGCCCGTGTGATAGAAAAAATGGTAACAGTAAACATTTGCACATTTACATTTGCATTTAATAGCATCATAGTTTCGTTTATATTCGTTTATCTTACATTTGTATGTATTTTATGTTTATAAGATCGAGAGTAAAGAAATTGAACCAGATGAAGAACCACCGCGTGGTACGCTGTGGTTGAAAGGAAGGGTGAAAAAAGACGAGAATATCACGATGATGATATCAGATCAGTGGGAGAAAAATTTGTAAGTTTGACTGCAAATTTTATTATTATGTTTGTTTAGTTATAAGTTAATACTGCTACTGTATTACTTAAAACTGTTAGTTATAAGTTAATACAGGTAGTGTTTTAGTTAATACTTTTAGTTAATACTGCTACTGTATTACTTAAAACTGTTATTTATAAGTTAATACAGGTAGTGTTTTAATTAATACTTTTAGTTACAAGTTAATACTGGTAGAATTAAATAACCTATTTCCCATATTGTGTGTGCAGAAAGAAACGGACGACAAGATCAAACAAGGAATCTTGAAGCTTGATCATGGCACTGATGCCATGACAGTTGTATTAGGTAAGGAAAAGGGAGGATATGCGAGAGGAGTGGGAGGTGGAGTAACCTACAAGAGGTATTTTGATCTGCCTCGAATCAGACAAGCATCTGATGAAAGAGTGGTGTTACTTCAAAGTGAACTTGATGATGAGAGGCGCCAACGTCAAGAAAAAGAGGCGGTAATACAGGATTTGATGAAACAATTGGCTGCACAAAGGGGGCAGTTGCAGTCAACTTCAACTCCATTGACAGAAACGGAAGTAAGACATAAGAAAGTAACATTCCATCTTTTTTTTTTACCCTTTTAAATACTGCTTCAGTCTTCTTAAACAATTTATATTTTAGGTGTCTCCGGTGAACATTAATCTTTTAAATAGCAGTGCTGATGAGGATGCCGGAACACGTGTTGCTGGACGTGAGAAAGTTGCGAGCATTGAGAAGTCTAATGGACTTGCAACTTTGGAAAAGGAAATTCAAATAAGTGTAAGTAATAAATCACCCCCCCTGGGATTTTTGAATTCTACATACATTATTTATTTACCGTGTATTATACATATAGGAAACTGTTAAATCTGTCGCATCTAAGAAATCGACTAGATCAAAACGAAAGGATTCTTCACGTCAACTTTTTGGATCACAAGAACAGGAGTCTCCATTAACAGTACTACCACAAGTATGTATTTAAACATTTTCATATGTTCTTTAGTTTAATTAATTACTGATACATATATACATGCAACAAATTATCTTTTTAGGTAATTAAGTGCAGACTGTGGCACTTAAAGAAATCAACTATTATTGCGGAGGGTACCGTGTACAAACCTGATGGAAAACAAATGCTTCATAACAAACCACTCCCAAAGGATTGCTACAGAGTATCTATTGAAAAATCTTTAGTGGATGCAGCGTGCATACCGGATGTAGGAAGTAACGGTCTCAAAACAGTTAAGGATGCAGTAGGTGGTTTTTATGCATGGCCAAAGGATCAAGTGGTTTTCGATGAAAAGGTACATAGATGCATGTGTTTTATAAACCTACATATATCATTCTTCATATTTAATTCAGTGTTTGATACCCCGGCTTTTGTTTCCTACAGGTAACACCACCAAGTACCATAAAACTGATTGGTGAGAACAGAACTGCACCTAAATTAAATACGAAGCGCTACGTCTCTAGTCATACCATGCAAAAGGAAGCTAAGAAGATCAAGAGTCAGAAGTCGTTAAATTATTGAGAATTTTATTATGTACGACATTACAATTTTATATACATTCCAATTTTATTGTATTTGAATATATTTTGAATATATTTTTATATATTAGAATTTGTTTTGATATATATTGATTTCTTATATGTGACTAAAAGATTCATATAGTCACAATTATTAACACTTTTTGGTCACAGTTTGCTTAATTCGATGCGTGACTAAATGTTAGAAAGCGCCACACAAACATAAACTTAATGTGGCCATTGGATGAGCAATAGTCACACAAAACACACATTTCTTCACTTAAAACACCATATGCTCACACTTATTAACACTTTTGGCCACTTTATGCTTAATTTGTATGTGACTAAATACCCAAAAGAAACATGCTTTGTGTGACTAAATGTTAGAAAAGGCCACACAAACATAAAATTCATGTGGCCATTGGATGATCAATAGTCACACAAAACACACATTTCTTCACTTAAAACACCACATGGTCACACTTATTAACACTTTTAGCCACTTTATGGTTAATTGCATGTGACTAAATACCCAAAAGAAACATGCTTTGCGTGACTAAATGTTAGAAAAGGTCACACAAACATAAAATTCATGTGGCCATTGGATGAGCAATAGTCACACAAAACACACATTTCTTCACTTAAAACACCATATGGTCACACTTATTAACACTTTTGGCCACTTTATGATTAATTGGATGTGACTAAATACCCAAAAGAAACGTGCTTTGTGTGACTAAATGTTAGAAAAGGCCACACAAACATAAAATTAATGTGGCCATTGGATGATCAATAGTCACACAAAACACACATTTCTTCACTTGAAACACCATATGGTCACACTTATTAACACTTTTGGCCACTTTATGATTAATTGAATGTGACTAAATACCCAAAAGAAACATGCTTTGTGTGACTAAATGTTAGAAAAGGCCACACAAACATAAAATTCAAGTGGCCATTGGATGATCAATAGTCTCACAAAACACACATTTCTTCACTTAAAAGACCATATGGTCACACTTATTAACACTTTTAGCCACTTTATGGTTAATTGCATGTGACTAAATACCCAAAAGAAACGTGCTTTGTGTGACTAAATGTTAGAAAAGGCCACACAAACATAAAATTCATGTGGCCATTGGATGATCAATAGTCACACAAAACACACATTTCTTCACTTGAAACACCATATGGTCACACTTATTAACACTTTTGGCCACTTTATGATTAATTGAATGTGACTAAATACCCAAAAGAAACATGCTTTGTGTGACTAAATGTTAGAAAAGACCACACAAACGTAAAATTCAAGTGGCCATTGGATGATCAATAGTCACACAAAACACACATTTCTTCACTTAAAACACCATATGGTCACACTTATTAACACTTTTAGCCACTTTATGGTTAATTGCATGTGACTAAATACCCAAAAGAAACATGCTTTGTGTGACTAAATGTTAGAAAAGGCCACACAAACATAAAATTCATGTGGTCATTGGATGAGCAATAGTCACACAAAACACACATTTCTTCACTTAAAACACCATATGGTCACACTTATTAACACTTTTGGCCACTTTATGATTAATTGGATGTGACTAAATACCCAAAAGAAACGTGCTTTGTGTGACTAAATGTTAGAAAAGGCCACACAAACATAAAATTCAAGTGGCCATTGGATGATCAATAGTCACACAAAACACACATTTCTTCACTTAAAACACCATATGGTCACACTTATTAACACTTTTAGCCACTTTATGGTTAATTGTATGTGACTAAATACCCAAAACAAACATGATTTGTGTGACTAAATGTTAGAAAAGGCCACACAAACATAAAATTCATGTGGCCATTGGATGATCAATAGTCACACAAAAGACACCTTTCTTCACTTGAAACACCATATGGTCACACTTATTAACACTTTTAGCCACTTTATGATTAATTGTATGTGACTAAATACCCAAAACAAACATGCTTTGTGTGACTAAATGTTAGAAAAGGCCACACAAACATAAAATTCAAGTGGCCATTAGATGATCAATAGTCACACAAAAGACATATTTCTTCACCTTAAACAACATATGGTCACACTTATTAACACTTTTTGCCACTTTATGCTTAATTGTATGTGACTAAATACCCAAAACAAACATGCTTTGTGTGACTATACAGTGTTTATGGTCACTAATACGGATTAATCCAACAAAATTTGTCCCTAATTAGTCACACATGTTACGGTTTTGGTTACTCTTTTGCAATAGAGACTAAAAAAAAGTCAAACACGTGACCATAGGGTACCTATGGTCGCGCGACCTTTAGTCACACACGGCCGAAAAAACATGTGTGACTATATGTATATCGTCACACATATTCGGTGTGGCCAAATCCACTTTTTGTTCTAGTGATACCGAGTCCGTAGCACGGTGGACCAAACCAACACAACTATTACACAACAAATATGTGAAATATCAAATACAAGATCTTCACTACAGAAATCTTGCGGAGTGACAAATCAATCAAGGACCACTTGCTTGGATGACTTGTAGAATGCTCGTGATCTCGCCTTAGAGAAGGACCTATATGAGGATCACAAATAGAAAGAAAGAAGAACAACTCTCTAGATCAAGTGATCTATATGTTAGAAGAGAATGAGAGTGTATGAGAGATTTAGTAAGAAGAGGGGTGAGTTAGAATGAAGAAATGGCTCTCTATTTATAGGCAAGTTTCTTCACTGTTCCCACGGATCCCTTCCACAAGGGATCCGTCTAGTGTAATCCTAGGGATCCGTGGAACGCTCCTCTTTGCCCATGGGTTTTTTGGTTATGGGTCATGGGTTGGTCCATGGGTTATATCTAGATTCAATGTATCTACGTATACATTGTATCAAGTCTCTTTGGGTATGGGTTAAGATCCATGGGTTATGATATTTACCCATCCTAATAAACTATTACAACAAATGCTTAATTACTACATTTTTGTATTTAAATGGTTATATGTAAATGCTTTACAAAACTAACATGTATCCTTTATAATTGTACTTAACATAACATTATACTTGTTATCAACAAAACACAAAGAGATCGCAAAATATTAATAAACAGTTTTACGGTTTATTTGTATTAACAATCTCCCCCTTTTTGTTGATGACAAAACATAATGTTATGATGAGTAAAACTTAAGAATAGATGTAAGTTTTGAAAGCCCTAAGTTTTACTTCTTCTCCCCCTTTTTGTCGAAACAAAAAGTTAACCCTTGGAAGAAATAAACAAACTTCTAACTCCCCCTTGACGGTAGCTCCCCCTTGTTTGGGGCGTCAAGTGAAGAAAAATAAAAATCCTACAAAAAGAAAGGTTAGTAACATGCTTATATAATCTTGTGGTTGCCGAGAATCAAGATTGAGAGCCAAGGTATGTAAACAAGGCCTTGTAATAAAACAACAAATTGTAGTGGTATGTATGCCACTTACAAGCATGTAAAAATAAGAACAGGACTTGTTCTTGAAAAGTGACTTCAAAAATAATACTTAAAAGTAGAAAAGTAGTAGTAGTGATTCGTTCCATGCTTGCATAAGGTTATGGATGGAGGTTTTGATGAGTAATGGTATTGATGCGATCAAGGATGAGGTTGAGTATGAAACGCATTTCTTGCCTAACTTCTATTGCAATTTCCCTAGTGGATTGGCAATGTTCACAATGTAAATGATGTGGGTGATGAGTGCGGAAGTTTTCCGGGTTGTTTTGATTTGAGTTATGCGGAAGTTGTGGTGGAAAAATAGGAAAATATGGATCAATATCCGGAATGTTAGTAAATGGTGGTGGAAAATAACCTAGATGTTCTTGTGATGTGATAGGAGCTAATGGTGGTGATGTTTCAAGATCTTGAAATATAGTATTCGGAGATGTGGGGGGTGTTGAAAAGACTAATTCATTTTCTTTAGGTCGGTTAGATCTTGTTGGAGTCTTAAGGAGTTCCAAAAGAGTTATTTTAGGTGGTGATGAAGTTGGTGTACTTGTTGGTGATGAGGGTGGTGCTATAATGGAAGCATCTTGTGGTGAGTTATTTGTTGAGGATGAATCATTTGTGGTTGGTTTTGCTAAACAACAAGATCGGATACTAATCCGTGCGGATATCCTAGCATTTGATTGTGGTATTTTGGATGGTGGAAGTACAAAGGTTTGGATATCATGATTTTTTGTACTAGATGATTCTCCTAAAGGGTTTTTGGATGACATGATGAAGGGTGTTTGTGAGAAGGAGATGGAGTATGCAAGCATTTTGGGAGTTATATATATAGAAAAACAACACATTGTAATGAATGCTTGACCCAAAATGTGGATTAAAATCTAATGATTAGATATGAATTCAAGGCATGTGATCATGAGAACATAGGCATTAAAGAGCATACTCCCAAAAATGAAGCAAATGTGGATTTTTCATCCAAAGTGAAAAAATAGAAGTTGAAAACAGCTTCTATTTACACGGATCCCACGGATCCTTCCCTTGAGGGATCCGTCCAGCATGAAGGCTGGGATCCGTGGGTCTGGTGATTCAGGCATCACCAAATTTTCTTTTTGGAAACATTTTTGCCTATTGTGTGCCTATATGCAAACTATTTGGAGTTGCGGTTTTCTCGACCTCTAAAAAGAAAAGGAAAATAACTAGAGAAAAATAAATCCTAATAGAGATAACCTGAAAACACACATTTGGTACATAAGTACGTAATATTGTGTTATCAATGCTCCTAATTCATTTTTGCTTAAATGAATGTACCCGAAAACATGTATTAGTTATATGTTCCCTTTAGCATTCAAAAGACATGAGATGCAATGAAAACGGGTTTTTTACTTTGTATTAATAATGAAAAAGTGATTTGTCCTAGACGTAAGAAATTGCTTTTGTGAAATTGATACGGGAAGGTATCATTCTTTTTAGAAAACATTTTGAAAGGAGATTTTCTTAAAAAAAATGTGTATGTTGTTATGTGTAAAAAAAATTATAAATGGAAAACTTATCTTGGTTTTTGAAAATTCCCGTATTGTATGTGAGTTGTGCGTGAAATAGAGATCCTAGACTCAGAAAGAAGAAGGCTAGTGTTTACATACCTTGTAGAGTCAATTAAGTTACGACGTTTGTTCCATTAGACCAAGACCAAGACGAAGTAGGTTGAATTGTTCCCGCTTCAACGGTTTGGTGAGGACGTCGGCTATGTTGTCTTCGGATGCAACCTTCTCAATAGAGATGTTCCCCTTTTGAACATTGTCTCTTAGGAAGTGATGACGAATCTCTATATGCTTTGTGCGAGAATGTAATACCGGATTCTTGCTTAAGTCGATTGCACCTTTGTTGTCACATAGGATGGCTATGTCGCTTAGATGGATGTCGTTGTCTACTAACGCTTGTTTCATCCATAGTGCTTGTTGGCATGCTTTGCCGGCGGAGACGTACTCGGCTTCGGTTGTTGATATTGCAAGTGCCGTTTGTTTCTTAGAAAACCATGATGTTAAACAACATCCCATAAAAGTACATACCCCACTTGTACTTTTTCTATCAACGTAATCACCTGCATGGTCAGAATCTGCATATACAATTGTTTCTACTCCCATGCCCTTAGGATACCATAATCCTAATTGTGTTGTACCCTTAATATATCTAAATATTCTTTTTACGGCTTCTAGGTGTGATATTTTAGGGTCTTCTTGAAACCTAGCACATAAGCAGACACTAAACATGATATCCGGCCTACTTGCCGTGAGGTAGAGAAGGCTACCTATCATGCCACGATATTTGGTATTATCAACGGATTCTCCGTCCTCGTCTTTTGTAAGTTTGGTGTCGGATGACATTGGAGTCCTAATTGGTTTTGACTCTTCTAGACCGAATTTCTTTAACATCTCCTTGATGTATTTAGATTGATTAAAGAAGATACCATCTTCTACTTGTTTTATTTGTAGACCAAGAAAGAAACTAAGTTCTCCTATCATACTCATCTCGAACTCGTCATGCATGATTTTAGAGAAATCATCACACATATCTTGACAAGTGGATCCGAATATAATATCATCTACATATATTTGTACTATGATTATATGTGACTCTCTTTTCTTAGTAAAAAGTGTGTTGTCAACTAACCCCATGGTGTAGTTGTGTTTAACTAGAAATGACTTGAGTCTATCATACCAAGCTTTTGGAGCTTGTTTAAGACCGTAAAGGGCTTTCTTTAATTTATACACATGTTTGGGTTTTTCAAAATCAATGAAGCCCGGAGGTTGAGCTACATATACTTCTTCATTTATGACACCATTTAGAAAAGCGCTTTTGACATCCATTTGATAAAGCTTTAGATCATTAGCACAAGCATACGCAAGAAGTATTCTTATAGACTCTAATCTAGCCACGGGGGCATAGGTCTCATCAAAGTCTATTCCCTCTTGTTGGTTATACCCTTGAGCAACGAGTCTAGCCTTGTTCCTAGAAACTACTCCGTTTGCATCTAATTTGTTTTTATAAACCCATTTGGTTCCTATTATGGTTTGATTACTAGGTGGAGGGACAAGTGTCCAAACATCATTAGAAACAAATTGATTTAGTTCTTCTTGCATAGCCATTACCCAACTTTCATCTTTTATGGCTTCTTGTGTATTCTTAGGTTCTAAGGTTGAAACGAAACAAAACAAACTACTTTGGTTTTGAACTTGAGACCTTAATGTTCGTTCGTTCAGTTTTCCTATGACTTTATCTACGGGGTGATCTTTGGATTCTTTAATGTTTACTATTTTATCACTTAGAGGTTCTTCTTCTTCACTTATCTTTTTCTTTATTACTATGGCTTCACTTTCTATAATCTCGTCATCGACAAGAGGTGGAGAGGGTTTGGGTGGACTTTCATCAAATTTTATATTTAATGACTCTTCTACCTTCATTGATTCTTTGTTTAATATGACGTAAGCTTTGCTATTTGGCGAATAACCTAAAAAGATACCTTCGGTTGATTTAGGATCAAATTTTGTAAGGTAATCTTTAGTGTTAAGAATAAAACATTTACTACCAAAGACTCTAAGGTGATTTAACATAGGCTTTTTGCCTCGAAATAACTCATATGGAGTTTTTCCTAAGATTGGTCTAATCAAGACTCAATTGAGTATATACGTTGAAGTATCAACGGCATTACACCAAAACTTTTGAGGTATGGATTGTTCATTAAGCATGGTTCGACTCATTTCTTGTAGAGTTCTATTCTTTCTTTCTACTATCCCATTCGATTGTGGAGTGCGTGGAGCCGAGAAGTTGTGAGTAATACCATTAGCGTCACAAAAAGCTCCGAATTGCACTTCATTATCGAATTCCCTACCATGATCCGTCCTAATAGACACTATGGGTCTTCCTAGTTGTCTTTGGATCTTTTTGCTTAATATTTCAAAATAGTTAAAAGTTTCAGTTTTGTTCTTTAAAAATTTTGTCCAAGTATACCTAGAGTAGTCATCCACTATTACCAAAGTATAGTAGTTGCCTCCATAACTTTGGATAGCGGATAGACCAAATAAATCCATATGTAGTAATTCTAGACACTCAGTTGTGGACACCATGTTTTTAGCTTTATGACTCGAATGAGCTTGTTTTCCTATATTACAAGCATCACAAAAATGATGTTCATATTTTAACTTAGGTAGATCTCTTACTAGATCTTTGGATGATAGCGATTGAAGAAGTCGCATGTTGGCGTGACCCAATCTTCGATGCCATAAGGTCGAAGTATCATCCATAGAGGTAAGACATAGTTTGTCTTTAGGTTCATTACCGATTTTAATGACATAGACTCCATGTTTCCTAATTCCTCTTCCTATGGTTATGCCATTTTTAAGTATCTTACTACCGGTTTCGGTAAAAAGTACATTGCACTTTTTATCACATATTTGTCCTATACTTAAGAGATTAAAGTTTAGGTTTTCTACGTGACACACATCGTTAATGGTTAGAGATTTGTTAGAAATCGTACCTTTACCGATGATTCTACTTTTGCTATTTCCAAACACCACATTATCTCCATTGAAGGATTCGTACGTGGAGAATAGATCCTTATTGCCGGTCATGTGCCTCGTGCACCCGCTATCCTTGACCCATTCATCGGGGTCTAGGTCGACCTTTAAGCACACCTAAAACAATAATAAACTCAAAAGTTTGGTCCCCATTTGTTCATGGGTCCATTAGTGTTAAACATTCCATTCATGTTAGACATGTATGGATAAGATGAGTATGCATTCCATGGAGCAAAGTTTTGAAATGGAAAACCGTTTTGCATGTTTGGATTCCATCCCATTTGATGGTTACTTTTTGGGTAAACGTTATTAGGTCTCCTAAATGAATTAGGTTTTGAAAACGATGGAGCTTTGTTTCTTGCAAAAGTAGGATTATATTTTGGAGGTGGTTGTCTAGTGGTGACATGAGTTGGTTTCTTCCTATTAACTATAACAAACTCAGTTCTAGGTAAGGAAGCTACGTTATTGCTACTGTTTGCTACAGCAGATCCACGGATCCCTTTCTGTACACTAGCCGGTTCCCTTTTTAGGGGATCCGTGGGATCCGCCACAACAGTGGCTGGTTTTTCTAGTTTCTTAACAAATTTTGTTTCTTTACTTTCACTAGTTGATGGATCAAGTTGTTGACTACCTAGACCTTTTTGATTATTACCGGTTTTAACACCTTCGAGTATTGAATCTAAAGTGTTCGTACTCATTCTAGCAATTTTAGAATCTAAGTTATCCACTAGTGTTTGAAGTTGAACGCAAAGTTCACATTCACCACTTGCTATTTTACCTTTTTCTAAACGTTTTAGTTTTGCTTTTAATTCTATGACTTCTTTATCTAAACGTTGATTTTGACTCTTTAAAAGCTTATTTTTGTTAATAAATTTTAAGCTAATATTGCATAGTTTATCATATTCATTATGCAATGAGTCGTCATCAAGTGATGAGCTACTATAGTATTCGTGACATACCTCGTCGTTTGCCATGAGACAAATTTCTTCGTCTTCCTCGTCGCTCATTCCCCATGTTCCGCTCACGAACGCCTTTTGATCATCCCGTTTGGGACACTTACTAATAAAGTGGTTTGGGTCCCTACATTTAAAGCAAGTACGATCATCCTTTGGCTTCTCGTCCTCTTTGCTTTTCCTAAAGCCTTTCTTATCGTCATACGGTTGTTTGACGTATCTACCCTTTCTTCTAAAGAACTTTTTAAAGTCCCTTACCGCCATAGCGTACTCTTCATCGTCACTACTCGAAGATGAGTTCTCCTCATCGCTCGAAGCCTTTTTGGCTTTAAGGGCAAGAGATTTGTGTTTCTCTTTTACCTTTGAGGCTTCGGAGTCTTTAGCAAGGACAAGCTCGTAGACTTTTAGGTTGCCTATGAGTTCATCGAGGGTGAGGATTGTCAAATCTTTTGACTCTTCGATTGCCGTCACCTTGGATCTCCACTTCGATGGAAGTGCCCTTAGATATCTCCTAACATGGTTACGGCTAGAAAAGGATTCATCAAGTGCTTGTAAAGATGTAATAATAGTATTAAAGTTAGCAAATGAATGATCTATAGTTTCCTCATCCGATATTGAAAATTGTTCATATTGTTGAACAAATAAATCGATTTTATTATTTTTAACTTGTTGGTTGCCTTGATGAGTTACAACTAAAGAATTCCAAATTTCTTTAGAGGTTTTAAGCATAGAAATTCTTTCGAATTCCTTTTTCGGTAAAGCATTATATAAAACCATTTTTGCTTTACTATTTTTAGAAAGCTTTTTCTTCATTTCATCATTTAGTTTATCATGAGGTATGTGAATTAAATTTCCTTTATCATCATTTGAGGTAGCCTCAAAATCACCTTCAACAATAATGTACCAAAGATCAATATCTTTAGACTTCACATATGTTTTGAATCTATTTTTCCAGTATATAAAACCATTAGTTTCTAGTAGTGGTGGTCGTTACATAGATTGCCCTTCCTTATAATTTTCAGAACCCATAGTGATCGAAAAGTTTTTAAAATATAATTTTATTTTAAAACTTTTATAAACTTAGCTCTTGATGCCAATTGTGGTGTTAGGAATTGGAAATTCCATGTTAAAGTGTCGGTCACCCCAATTATAGTCTAGCATATGTTAGCTCGTAGATTTGTCGTTATTTACGTTATTATGTAGTTAATTAGTTAGTCAGTAGCGTAAAATAGTTTAGTGCAACACCGTGGAGGAAGGACGGGTCTTTACCCACTGTATCCCTGATCCACAGGCCGATAGGAGGTCGTGTATTGTGTAAGTATAAATACCCCTTCCATCCATGGAAGGGGTGGTGCTTTTCAATCTAACATTCCATACTTTTGTATACCAAGTCTCTAGCAAGAAAACACCCAACTCTCTAACTTTCTCTCTCTAATGGCAAACATGTATTTTGATCTTCCAAGACCACCCGAATCATCAAACACAATAAAATAACGATCCTTCAATTGGTACCAGAGCCAAGGTTATTGTGTTGTGTTGATTTGTGGTGGTTGTTTTTCGAGTATTGTGGCATAACAGTTTCTTAACACTTTTTGTATCCTTTTTCTTTTGGTCACAAAAATGTTTTCTTTATGTTACTAATGGGTTTTATGTAACTGTTGTGTATCTCAAATGGTTAAACTGGTTTGTGGTTGATTTCTTGTTAGCGAGTTGGTTACACTGGGTCTTATTAATCTGGTCAAGTTTTTGGTCTCAAATGTTTGAGTCTATTGTGAACTTACGGAAAACTTTTTCTGGTATTAGTATGGTCATAATGTTTAGTCTTTTGGTCTCAAATGTTTAGTCAAATGTTTAGTCTATTTATGGTATTAGTATGGTCATATGGTCATATTATTCAATTCCAAACTGGGTCAAAAATTAGGTATTTTTTCTGCATAAGTCACTTTTTTCTGGGTAAGCATGAACATGGTCGGAAAACTTTGTCGGAAAACTCATCGGAAAATGATATAAATCTTGCTAGCGACTTATGTCAAGTAAAACCTTAGCGACTTGTGACTTAAAAATTCATAGCGACTTGTATTCACAAGTCGTAGCGACTTGGTTTAAGACTTGGTTACGGTTTGACTTTTGAGTCAAACTGAAATGCTAGCGACTTGTCGTAGCGACTTGGTGTAGAGACTTGGTGTAGCGACTTATGCTGGCTACTCATGCTAGTGACTTGACTTAAAGATGGCTAGCGACTTGACTCAACTTAGGCTAGCGACTTGGACAGAAATGAAGAATGAGAATACAAGACCAAAGACCACAAGACTTTAGACCCCGAATATCAAATACCATACACCAAAACTACAGGACTCAACCACAATACAATACCATTCAACAAATACCATCATCAGACCTCTGTTTGTATAACAACCATCATCAGTCCCAAGTATCCAAAACCAATCGAATACAAGACCCTATCCTAGACTCAACCCAAGATCCTCTCATCCACTCCTCAACACTCATTCTATCCACAAAATGACACGAATTAAATTAAAAACAGATCTCAGTTAATCTTGTTGTGAGTTCAATAAATTTGTTATAACAACAAATCAACAACAGATTTTCCTCATTGATCTTGTGAAGTACTGATCTTCTTTAATATTCGAATATTGTTAAGAAAGAATAATAACCATACAGTTATCATTCAATCTTCCATTCGGTAGTTAGAAATCTAAACGAAGATGAAAAACATGAGCCTACCCGTGTACCTTTGTGTGTTAAGGTATATTGAAGCCGATTCAATGGTTCGAGCCATCCCTGTGGCTGTCACAAATGATTTGATGGGTTTTTAATCAAGATAAGCCTTGGATGAGATGTTATTGTTGAAAACACCAAGACCTTGATAGATCTTAAGCACTCGGAGATCGTTAGTGTTGCCTATGTAATCACAAGCAAACTAATAGAAGATCTCTACAACTCGTATTATATAGCGGAAAATAAATACAAGTTATTGTAACTAAGAACTCTTTGATCCTCTATGGATCTTTTGATTATAGAAACTCTATGTTTCGGATAGTTTACAAGACTTGAGAAAAGCTTATCTATTACAAACTATTGTGGTTCCTTTTAAAGGCAAGAAACCCTAATGAATCACGAGTGTTTACACTGTACGCTCCTAATACACACGCATGCATCTAGACAGGCATGCAACTAATCATATTGTTTTACTAATCATATTGTTTATTCTGAGTAAGCTCTATACAATACGGCGCCAACCTATCTTTCATACGGCGCTGACTTTTACTACATACTGAGCTTATCTCTCCTACGTGGATTCACACTTTCAGCAGAAACACAATTTCTGCTTTAACACTTCTGCTGAAGTATGACTTCAGCAGAATCCATTTCTTCTTCGGCAGAAACTCTTCGGCAGATACTCTTCAGCAGAATCCGTAGTTTACCTTAATTCCCAACAATCCTCCCCTAAACTGGAATTTGACTAGGTTAAGTTCCAGTTTCCTTGATAGATCGACAATGCTGTTGAGGATTGTACCATTTTATGAAGAAATGTCCAAACAAGATCCTCCCCATATCTTAAACACTTCTGAGCTATGAAGGGCCAGTTTCTTGAGGATCAACAACAAAGATTCAGAAGAAGAACATCTCTATGATGATTGAACTGTGATACACCAGATCTTTGAAGCAACATATGACATTTGTACATCAAAACATATAAGTTTCATACTATTCTCATCACTTCCAGGTGTGTTAATTCCTGTGAGAGGTGAATCATTGAAATTAATGGGTTTGATGTCTCTTTACCAATAGCCATAACTACTGGAGTAGCCATATGTTTGAGTTCGAAAACTATGGTACATTGATAACCATCTGATTTATTGGCAAAACAGCAACCATATAAACGGATTTGACTTGTCTTTACCTGTAGCCGTTTGCTCAGGACTAGTCAATTCTTAGAATTGGTGAATTGAGAACCAAATATGGATTCAGTTGCCTTTACCACATGCCATATACATGTGGGCTATCCAATTCTTGGATTCCAAAAAGGAATAGACCATGGTGAATTGATGACCATGCAACCCTCAGCAGTTAAGCATGGGTGGTTGCAGACCCTATGATTTTGAGCAAACCATTACAGCTATTAACAGATTTGTTGTGTCTTTACCAAAGTTGTACCCTTTGGACTAGTCAACTCTTTGACATACACAAGGTACATCAGGTGAGTTAAAAACCATCAGAATTGTACAACAGACAAACCTGCATAAAAAGTTAGTTTTTTTTTTTTTTTTTTTTTTTTTTTTTTTTTTTTTTTTTTTTTTTTTTAACTAAAAACTTGAAAAATAACTAAGAAATTGATAAATAACTCAAATAACAAAAACTAAATCTAACAGAACAAGGTAGTGCAGAGAGTACCAAGTAGAATGAGGCTTATTGCAGTTGTAGAAGTTGTGTCTTGATCAAACCCACCAATGTTAAAGCAGACTGTCTTTCATTGCCCACTGGATCTGGAGGAATTTCCAATTTCTGACTCAGCATCTTTTCCATAAGTCTTTTGGGCAAAGGATACTTTCTTTCAGAAAACATGCAGACAATGATCCCACTCTTAGTCTCCAATACATGTACACGAGGTAGAGGATAGAATCTCCAGGACGCAACTTTCCACCGATGTGAGTTCTTCCAAATGGAATGAGCTTTACTATTGGGAGAATGAGATTTTAACAGGACTTGAAGATCTCCTGGTAAGAACATCCCAGAACCTTGAGGTTCCTTGTTGCAGTAATAGGATGTAACACGAGTGAACAGAGAAAGTAAGTCTGCCCTGTCTACCAAGTGTAGAATTTCCTTTAGAAAGGTAAATTCCATTGAAGTGGAGTCCCTTCGATGAATGACATTCATCTCATCATCCTTCAATTTCCAATCTACCAACTCATTTGAATCTCCATCAGGAAAATCAGCAGCAGACCCCTCTATAATGAAAGTTGAGTCATCAACTTCAAGATCCAAAGGAGATCTTTTGGCCATTCTCTTCTTCCTCCCACCAGTCTTATGGATGTTCCCAGAGGGAGCATTTTCAGTTTGAACATGTGTGGAAAGACTTGAAGAGGCAGAGAGAGAGTTAGTTGAAACACCTTCACGTAGTGCATTCATCCTGTGAAGCATCTTTATCGCCCTTTCTGTTTTTGTTTCTGCGAGATCAGCTTCCTTGACTTTAGAAGCTTCTTGTGTGTCAATGATTGCTGCAGATGAAGTGGGGGCTGATATATCAGGTGCTTCAGGAGAATTGGTAGATGGTTCAGCAGATGGACTCTTGTCAGTAGAATAAGTAACTTTAGAAGTTGCTTCAGCAGGAATGACTGGAGATGATTCCTTGGCTGGAGCATCATCAGACTTGAGTCTTTTGGCTTCTGGAGCAGCTTCATTCTCTGTAATCCTTCTCAAGTGGGTAGAATGTGCTGAAGATGATGATTTGTCCCTCATGATCTGATTGTATTTGCGAAACAGGACATGATCAGGAAAAGCCTTGACTTGTTTCATCGTTAAGCCAGAGTTGTACATCGAGCATTGATTTTTCACCACCCTTCTCATTTCATCTTTAGTAGGAGGTTTCTCTTTGTCCTTCTGAGCTTTGATGGCCCTCTTTTGTGCGATAGCTTCTTGCTTCCTTTGTCTTCCCTGAGCCATCATTCGCTCCACATAATTGTCACTGAGGAAATCTCCACCTAGTATACTTTGAGCAAGAGAAGGTCTTGAAATGACTTGCTGAGTTAGAATATCCGAGTGTTCAGCAGGCATCTGAACCCTCATTGCATCCAGTTCTCTTCTTCTCTCAGGTGTTAAAGATGAAAAGTCCTCTGTGTCAAGTTGATGAGCCAATACTTCACTTTCCTTTGATTTCTCAAACTCTGCCAATCTACTTGCTTGACCTAGTCTTTCCTCCTCACTTACCAGGTCTGGACCAAGCTCATCTTCAGTTATTACATCTTTCCCTTTATCATCAGGCTTCTTAGCATACTCATCATCAGTTAAATCAACGACAGGAACCTCAGTAGCAATATCCAAGTCAACATGTTGATGCAGATTATCAACTGGAGTGGTCATGGCAGCAGCATCAGAAAGATCTGCTGAAGGTGAAGGGCCTGTTGGTTCTTGAACAGATGAAGATTGATTAGGATCCGAAGATGCATCCTCCATTTGCACATCAGCAGATGCAGCCTTGTCAACATCTGGTTCCTTTGAAGCTTCAGAAGATACCTTATGAAAATGAGATCTCTTTCTTCTTTTGTAAAGGACAGGTTCCTTCTTCTTTGAGGAAGCAGCAACTACTGATGAAGGATCATTGAGAGAAACATCAGCCAACATATCAAGAGACCCAAACTGAGGTGCTTCTTGTTCTTCATCAGAAGAAACCACAAGCTTCCTTTTGGAGGTCCCTTTAAGTTTGTCCTCCAATTCCTTGACTTGGTTTTGCAGTTCTTCAATCTTACTCCCAAGAGAAGACTTGGTCTCTGCAAGCTCCTTTTTCAGACTTGTAACCTCAGCAACATACCTGTTTACAAGAGCATAGACAGATGAGAGTGTAATAGGGTCCTCAGCTCCACCAGCAGATTGCTCTGTGGTAAGGGGAGCTTCATTGGACCTTTCAGTAGTATCATGGTCATGCTTAATGTGAGGAAGATCTTCATTGAGAGGATCCCTAACAGGACTTGGTGTGGGTAGTCTATTAAGATCAGACTCATCATGAGTAACTAGAGTGGGTGTTGGACTGGGACAAGGTGGTTGGTCTGGAGCAACATGCATTGCTTCAACAGTTGATGAGGGGCCCTCATTTATGTTAACTAATGGATTACCATCAGAAGCAATATCATTAGCCACATTCTCCTCATCAGCAGCCTCATTGCCTTGGGGCAACATGGCTGCAAGTAAAGGATGATGTTCCCCCTGAAAGTGAGTTCTCATAGTTGCAAATAATTTAGCAGTTAAAGCACCTATGGGATAGAAGGATAGGGCTTGAGTAGTGGTGTCTAAAATCATTTGCAAAAACCTTGGGTACATTAAAAACTTAGCCTTTTTCTTTTGAATATTTTCAACCATGTTTTCAAAAATATACTTAGAAAAATTGAAAGTTATCCCTTGGGAAAGACACACAATACCATATCCCAGTTGTGTAGAGAACTGATCCCATCCTCCTGACTTGTTGCTTATGCATTAAAGCAGTGTGTGAACCAGAAACCTCCACTTCGGGCAAAGTTCCTTTTTCACCCACATATCAGTCCTTGTACCACGATAGCCAATTGCCCTTAGCCCAGTAAGTACGTTTTCCTGATTAGAGTGATATGCTCCATCAGCATCTTCTAAGTGAAGCTTCCTCCGAATTAGGTCCTCTGTCACAATGTGCTCTGTTCCGTCAATCACAGCTCTAATCTCTGTTTCATTCCTCTGTTCAGCAGATTCCCAAAACTGAGTAACCAGTGATTCATAAATCTCATTTGGAGCATGTGTTAGAGCATAGCAAATCTTGGACCTTTTCAAGAATTCCACCATTGGTTCGTACAATTCATATCCCTTACCGTTTCCCAGAAATGCAACTTTGTTGTGATCATGATTAAATTTAAGAGCCATGAGGGATATGAGTTTTTAGGGTTATGTTTCTTGAAGTGGTGAGTGTTTGTGGATGCAGGATGAGAGGGAATTGGTTAGTTCTGAAGAGAGTGATGGTGGAGTGATAGTTTTTGCCCAAATTATAGTCAAAGAAAAATGGACCGTTTGGTTGACCGTCGCTGACGTGTATTGCATCTTTGACCAAACCCAAAATCACACTTCAGTAGCAACACATGGTCAATCTGCTGAAGTTATAACTTCAGCAGAATGCATCAAAGATAAGAATATATTCGGTAAGTTTCTAGAATTACTGTGCCACCCACTCACATTTATTTTCATTGAACCCCGAACCCGTCTATAAAATGATCCCAATGCAACTTATCTCTTCATCAAGATCCCCAAATATTTACCACAAACCCTAGATGTAAAAAACCAAACCCCAATTAACCAAATTGCACTATGAATACCAAACCTGAGATCATAGATCTCACAACCTCATCTTCATCATCCTCTTCATCATCATCAAGTGGTGAATCAAACCCATGTCAACATTACTTTCCTCAACCCTATCCACGACCAAATAAATCACCCTTTCTTCCTTCTTCAGAAGATGATAGTGTAGTGAATCCAAGTGAATCTGCTGATGATTCTGATGACTCCTATAAGGAGGGAACATCATACTCCCAACCTCCAGCACCTCGGTCTCAACAAAGGCCTCGTGCCAGGAATCCGCCACTTCCCAAAGATAGGGAGGTGGTTCTTGGTCTCACTGCGCCATCTTTTGGTGCATCAACACACATCGTATAAGAGAAGGGCTTAAGGAGGGTGGATCGATTGCATTTTGGTTGAAATGCATGGATGAAGCACACAGGAGACTTTATTTTTCTCCGTCATCATGTGTGGTCATCGTCATCATAAACGTTTGCATCAATCCATCCCCTCCATTTTGGTCCTTAGCATCTTCGTCGTGCTGGTCATGCATATCTAGCCATCTAGATAGACGGAATGGGTGGTTATGCAAGACCTACAAAAGCAAAGCCAACATCTAATGCATATCCAACATTCACTTAGATTTCGGAATGAAAGATATACACTAGATTAGGATTAGCTTTGTACAGCTCGTATCTTGAAGATGCATATGTAGTAGGTTGACTTTATGTAAGCTGTAAGCTGTAAACTGTTTCTTGAATGAATGAATGAACAATTTGACTTCAATTTCTTTTCTTCAGTATTATAACTTCAGTAGAATCAAATTGTTTGCTTCAGTACTTTTAAATTCAGAAGAAACAAGCAACACTCTTTTAGCTATCTTGACCATGTATCATTGAGTCACACTTGATGAATTTGAACTTGATCATGGAATGGACAAACTGCAATCCAAACAACTGCAAACCAGACACAAAAATACACAAGAACAACACAAAGACAGACAAACTAAAGAATTATTAGACAGTTAGTGTTAGAAAAGAATTATGAAAAACAGAGGTTTAAATGCAAATAAAAGAGATAAAAAAATATTAAATAAACGCTATCACTATAGGCAAAATGATGTTTTTACAAATCTAATGAAAGAAGAAAAGTTATAGAAAAAGGAAACCTATTTATTGAAAAATATGATACAAAAATATGCAGAGTTTGCACAAATCCTCCCCTGAGGCATATGCCTCCCCTGAGGCCTATGCCTCCCCTTAAACTATGCAGTCAAGGGTTTAACATGCCAATATTGACCATGAGGTGTTGAAACCTTGGTCCATCAAACGCTTTTGTTAACAGGTCTGCCACATTATCATCAGTATGAATTTTAGCCACTTTTATCAAATGTTTTTCATATGCATCTCTTATAAAGTGGTGCCTGATTTCAATGTGTTTTGTTCGACTGTGAAAAACTGGATTTTTGACTATGCAGATGGTACTTTGATTATCTATATGAATTGTAGTGTTCATGAAGTTGTACCCATAGTCCAGCAATTGGTTTTGAATCCAAAGGACCTGTCCACAGCAATTTGCAGCAGCAACATACTCTGCTTCAGTAGTTGAGGCAGCCACATAGTCCAGCATAATCACTGTCACTATATGCTTCCAACTTGAAAGAAGACTCTTTTGGGTACCAGAGGCCTAAAAGAGGTTGGCCTTTGAGGTACTTAAAGATCTTCTTGACAGCATTGAGATGGGAAGTAAGTGGAGTGACTTGATGTCGAGAACAAACACTCACAGCAAACGTAATATCAGGCCTTGAAGTTGTTAGATACATCAATGAACCAATCATGGACCTGTACAGATGAACATTCACAGGTAGATCTGGTTCATTATTTGCTTTAGTCTTTGGAGCTTCATAAGGTGTTGTGGCAGTCCTAACACCTTCCATACCAAACTTCTTCAAAATGTCTCTCACATATTTATCTTGACAGATAAAGATGCCATCTTGTTTCTGCTGAACTTGGAGACCCAAAAAGAAAGTAAGCTCACCCATAGCACTCATTTGAAATTCCCCCTTCATAAGTTCCTCAAATTCCCTGCACCAAGCTTCGTTTGTGGAGCCAAAGATAATGTCGTCCACATAAACTTGCACAAGAATGATGTCTGAATAATTCTTCTTTAGGAACAGAGTTTTATCAATAGCACCTCTCCTATAGCCATGATTCAGCAGGAATGATGAAAGCCTAGCATACCAAGCTCTAGGTGCCTGATGTAAGCCATATAGACCTTTAACAACCTTGTAAACATGATTTGGGTGATCTGGGTCTTCAAATCCCTTGGGTTGAGTGACATAAACCTCCTCTTCAATCTCACCATACAGAAAAGCCCCTTTGACATCCATCTGATACACCATGAAACCCATGTAAGAAGCATATGCCAAGAAGATGCGAATGGCTTCAACTCTGGCAACAGGTGCAAACACTTCATCATAATCAATCCCTTCCTCTTGTCTGAAGCCTTGAGCTACTAATCTTGCTTTGTTTTTGATCACAACACCCCGAGCATCTCTCTTATTCTTCAGAATCCACTTTGTCCCAATGGAAAATATCAGGAAGTGGAACCAAAATCCAAACTTGCTGATTGTGAAATTGTTGCATTTCTTCTTGCATTGCTTCTAGCCAGCTTGAATCGTTAAGTGCTTGAGAAACACTTGTTGGTTCCACTTGAGAAAGAAAACAAGCAAACAGACAATGTTTGAAGTCTGTGTGATTGTCTCTTTGCTGGTTGGAGACATAAGAGAGAAAAGCAATCTGCCCAAATTGAGGACTTGTTATAGCCCTTCGAGTTCTAACAGGTGCCAGAAGATCACCTATGATGTTGGATTGAGGATGAGCAATGTTGATCCTCTGAGTAGCAGTGGGGCTGACTTCAATGGATGAATCAAGATTAGTGATTTTTGGTTCAAATTCAGCATCATAAGAGGGTGAAGTGAAAATGCCAGCTTTGGGTTGATGATTTCCAAGATCGGAGGGTTTTGGAAATCGTGTATGAGGTTCTCCAAAGTCTGAAGACACTTGAGAAGGAACATGAGAAGAAACAGCATAGCCTTCAGCAGATTTGTGGATGGTAGGTGTGACAGAGTCAACTTCAGCAGATACATGGTTTCTACTGACTCCTTCAGTAGCCACCTCTCCATTCAGTTTCTCTGCTTCAAGCTTAGCAGCAAATTCTTGAGTCTGAAGCCTAGCAAGGTCCTCAGCATAGTGTGAGTCATCCTCATCTCTCTTATCAGCAATATCCTTGGAAGGAGAACCTGCAATATTGTTAGGGGAGAAAGAAGGCACAAGTATAGGTTGCTCATCATTTTCAAACTCATTTTCAGAGTCATCATCTAAGGGACCTGCATTGTTAGTGGGAGAAGCTTGAGGAGCCGCATTTTGGTTAGCCAAGTGTCTAGTGTAACCCAAAGAATCAGTTAAGTAGTCAAGGTCAAAAGACCACGTATGACCCTGTCCTTGAACATTATGCTTATCTTCCAAAACTCTTAGGTTCAGCGTCTCCTCTATCTTCTTGGCTTGCAAATTGTACACCCTGTATGCCTTACTATGAGCTGAATAACCCACAATATAACCATCATCAGCCTTTTCATCAAACTTGCCCAACGGATCACTGGTGTTTAGAATGGTCACTTGACAACCAAAAGGTTTTAGGTAGTGAATGACAGGAACCTTCCCAAAGAGAAGTTCATATGGTGTTTTGAGTTGAGGTCTAGTAATGGAGACCCTGTTTAGCACATAGCACGCTGTGCCAACAGCTTCAGTCCAGAACATAGTGGGCAGTTTAGAGTCTGCAAGCATTGATCTTGCAGCCTCTATTAAGGTCCTATTCTTTCTTTCAGCCACCCCATTTTGTTGTGGGGTTCTTGGATTACTATAGTCCCTTTTTATACCTTTTGACCCACATAGTTCTATTAGAATAGCATTTTTGAACTCTGTCCCATTATCACACCGAATTCCCTTAACCTTTTTGTTCAACTGATTTTCAACGAGAGTGATGAATTCAGTCAGCACTTGAGATGTTTCATCTTTGGTTCTGAGAAAGAAAACCCAACAAAATCTGCTATATCCATCAGTGATAACCAAACAGAAGTACTTATGATCAATGCTTCTGACTTGAGTTGGACCAAACAGATCTATGTGAAGCAACTGAAGAGGTTCAGTAATGATGCTCATAGCATTGATAGCTTTGTAAGAGGCTCTGTGTTGTTTTCCTTTGTTGCAAGCGACACAATTATGATCGTTGGTGAAAACTTTGGTGGGAAGACCTTCAACAAGACCCATTTTAGAGAGTTTGTTTATGGTCTTGAAATTCACATGAGCCATCCTCCTATGCCATTTAGTAGACTCATCAAGGGATGCTTTAGCCACCAAGCAAGTGAGGTCACCACCAGGTTGAACTTCATTAAGGTTGAATGTGTATAAGTTGTGAGTTCGAGGAACTTTCAGCAGAATTGAAGTGTCTTCTGGGAGTTTGAAGTCTTTAGACAGCACAAGACATTCATTCTCCGAGAAGAGTACTTTGTTCTTGGTGTCACAGATTTGTGAAACGGAGAACAAGTTGAAGTGCTGAAGTTCCTTAACATAGTACAAATTTTCAAAATCCAGATGAGGTGTCTTTATGGTGCCTTTTCCTGTGATACTCCCATCACTTCCTCCAAAAGTCACATTGCCTCCTCCTTCTATAGGAACAAAATTGTGCATCATATCTCTGTTCCCAGACATGCTTCTGGAACAACCACTATCAACAATACCAATATTCTTATGCTTAAGGGGATGATCCTACAAACAACAACAAAATATATACAAACGGTTAGAATTCGATGGAGGTTCAAGTCATTACTGACTTGAACCTACCTTGTGGATCACAGGTTTAGGACATGAAGATTTAGAGGATCCACCATTGTTCTTGGTCCTCCATTGATGATTGGGTCCCTTGTTAGTCCAAGAACAACCTGCTGAGGGCTTCACAGCAGTGCTCCCATATCCCATCCCAGCAAACATAGAGTCAACATATGTAGGCCAATAACTATGATTAAAGTATGGGCTAGTTGGTTGCACATAAGGTCTAACAACTGAAATTCTCCAATGAGAGTCAGTATTAGCTGCTTGTGGGACATAAGGTGGAATATTATCAAAATTGGTCCACTTAGATTTGTGTTTCTGGTGAGTAGCACATGCACCCAATCTTTGCTCATAAAAATCACAATCCTTAATTAAATGAAATTTACTTCCACATACAAAACATGTCTTCTTCTTGGAAGATTTATTCAAATAGGGAGATGTTTGATTACATGAAAAAGTACTTAAATTAGAAACATTCAAGGAATTGTTTTTAACAGACTGATTATTCAAAGATTTAAAAGATAAGCCTTCAGAAGAAACTGTCTTGGAAGTTGATTCCTCAGCAGCTTCCCTAGAAGGCTTGCAAGTAGACTGGGGTGCAGGCTTGGGTGTAGGCTCAGGCTTGGGAAGGTCAGACTTCTCATTTGAATCACAGCTTTCATAGGAAGTAGACCCTTGATCAGATGAATTGTCACTGTCAGAGCAAGATACAAAGTCATTAGATGAGGTATCAGGGTCTGGCAAGTCCTTTGACTTTCTGCCATATAGATGATGTGATCCATCAAAGTCAACAGTGATGGAAAGGTCAATGGGCATAAATTCACCTCTAATAGGTCCAGGGACAGCATGCATTTTACCTTCTTTAACAAAGTTAGCTAACTTTGCTGGTGTGGATTTACGACCATCATACTTAGCTTCTACTCCTACATACTTTTGAAAGCCTAATCCTAAGCCAGAGGTTACTGATTGACTGTTATAGATTTCTCTAGCCAGATTATCACCTGAAATTAACCATTCCTTATGCCTAGCTATTTCCTCAGCTAGTTTTTCTTTATTGTCTAGGTTCTCAGACACAGCTTCATCCTTTGCTTTCTCAGACAGTTTTAAGTAATTATTTGCAACTTCTAGATCAAACTGTAACACCTTTATCTTTTCTTCATAAGCTATTTGATTCTTTTGAAACCATACTTTTTGTCTTTCTACTGTTTTTAATGCTAGTTTATGAGCTTCATTTTCAACAAAGCATTCATCAAACTTAGGTTTCATAGCATCATATTCTTCTTTAAGTTCATTGTATCTTAGACTACAACCAAATATACAGTTGTGTACTTGAGATAGTCCCATCAAGGCAAACTGATCATGCCTTTCATCTGAAGTGCACCTTGCCAACAATCCAAGCTTATCAGTATCATGAGCTTCCTCATTCACAGGTTCATGTGCAGTCCAGTTGACCTGTTCATCCATGGTGAGAAGAGCTGCTGAAGCTCCAGCTTCCTGCTATTTCTGCTGATAGGAAATGTAGTTAGCTCCATCTCCACTCTTTCTGTCTTTGCATTCCCTTGAGAAATGCCCCATCTGGTGGCAAGTGAAACACTTGACTTTTCTCCTATCAAAGCGAGCTGGTTCCTTTCCCTTGAAGGCAAACTTCCTCCCAGACTTCTCTTCAAACCTTTTGATGTCCACTGACAGCAATGCCACCTGCATTTTTAGTTTCATCTCCTCCATTTCAAGTGGGTCCAACTGATCAAAGTCTTCATATGCAAGATACTGCTGAGTATCACAGTCAGCAACAAATGAATGAAGAACATCCTCCATCACACTACTAGTCTTAGTTTGAGAAGATGGTGGAGTGGGACGAGTGTTATGTGGTGGAGTGGGAGTACAAGATGATGGAAAGTAGTTGGAACTAGGAGATGATGGAAAATAGTTGGAACTAGGAGCAGGTACCATCATGTTGGAGTGAGATGTCCCAACAAAAACTGCATGACCAGAAGAAGATGTGCGGTAGGGAGTCCTGACATCAGGTTCAAGTGTTCTGAGTCTGTTGTACAGCTCATCAAAGGTGAGCATGTCCAACCCACCTTTAGCCTTGAGGGCTATACTTACATGTAACCATGATAGAGGCAAAGATCGAAGGAACTTTGAGTTGCAGTCATCATTATCAGGTTTTGCATTTAGCTGGTTTAGCTGACTCAAAATCCTATGGAACCTGTCGTATCCCTTGTGGATACCTTCTTCTTCGGAGATATTAAAGTCCTGAAATTGTTGTCTCAGCATGGACTTCCTCATTCTCTTTGATTCTTCATTTCCACCGAACCTTGCTTTGAGAGCCATCCATATGTCCTTTGCATCATCCATATGGTGAAAATCACACAGATGATCTTCAGGAATGGCTTGAAGCAGAATAGTTTTTACTTTATGCTCTCTCTGCATAGCCAGCACCTCTTCAGCAGTTTTGGGAGGAGCCATGATAAAATTTCCATCCCTGTCAGGAATCATTTTCTTTAGACTGTTTCCTTTCTTCACTACCTCCCACAGATTCCAATCAATATTGGAAATCCAGTTTTCCATCTTCATAGTCCAAAGATCATACTCTTCCCTTTTTAAATAAGGAAATTTACCATTGCTGTTTGAAAGACTAAGCTGTTGCATGGAAGTGGTGTTGGTGTTGTTTGTGTTGGTTACTTCAGTTTCATTATCGGATCCAGGCATGGTGAATGAATGTTTGATTGTATGGGGGTGAGAGTGGTTCTAGTATCGTAGAGACTTTCCCGAGGCTCTGATACCACTTGTCGAAAACACCAAGACCTTGATAGATCTTAAGCACTCGGAGATCGTTAGTGTTGCCTATGTAATCACAAGCAAACTAATAGAAGATCTCTACAACTCGTATTATATAGCGGAAAATAAATACAAGTTATTGTAACTAAGAACTCTTTGATCCTCTATGGATCTTTTGATTATAGAAACTCTATGTTTCGGATAGTTTACAAGACTTGAAAGACTTGAGAAAAGCTTATCTATTACAAACTATTGTGGTTCCTTTTAAAGGCAAGAAACCCTAATGAATCACGAGCGTTTACACTGTACGCTCCTAATACAAACGCATGCATCTAGACAAGCATGCAACTAATCATATTGTTTTACTAATCATATTGTTTATTCTGAGTAAGCTCTATACAATACGGCGCCAACCTATCTTTCATACGGCGCTGACTTTTACTACATACTGAGCTTATCTCTCCTACGTGGATTCGCACTTTCAGCAGAAACACAATTTCTGCTTTAACACTTCTGCTGAAGTATGACTTCAGCAGAATCCATTTCTTCTTCGGCAGAAACTCTCGGCAGATACTCTTCAGCAGAATCCGTAGTTTACCTTAATTCCCAACAGTTATATCCATAACGTTTTTTTTTCTTGTGTGGCTGTGTTGTTTGTGAGATTTATTTGAGTTGGGATTTTATGTAAAAGGGAGGTGGACGAAAGTTTATGAAGAGATGTGTACTGATTTTATTCTGTGTTCGGATATGTGTGAAAGAAAATGGGAGGAGGGAGGCGTTTGAGATAAGGATAGGGTTTGAGTATTATGAGTGTTTTTAGGGTTGGTATGTCATTAGCTCAATTATATACTACCCGTATTTTTAGGTTGTGGGGATTATTAGATTAGATTTCAATGTGATATATTGGAATTGTATCCGAATGTCTTTGGGCCTTGGACTAACATTGGGCATATTCACATCATGGGTATTTATCCAAGTTGGACGTTGGACACTTGTTATTGGGCCATCCATGTTAATGATCATGTGATGGATGAGATGTACTTATCTTTGGATCCAGTGATATCATGAGTATGTACGTGTGTTTTTATTTTGTTGGAGAGTTTGTATGAGTTTGTGCAAATGCTTTTGTTGGATGCCGAAACCTATCTTGGTACAAATGTTCTTGTTGCAAACTTCGACTTTGTGATGCGGTGTGGATAATGGACTTGGTTCAATAAGATTTGAACAAGTTAAGCACTAATAGTATTGGAAGTAATGAAGATTGTACGAACATCTAACAACGTTATGTGAACAAACTATCATGGATGATGATTTGAATTCTAATATTGGATTTTGGGCCTCCTCACCGTTTGGATCGGATTTGTTTATTTGCATCTCGTGGGCTCGAGTTAACTGGATGATAGTCTGATGGGCTTATCAAAATTGGATTGTACTTATAAGATTTGACAAATATGAGATTTGTGATATTGAGATTTAAGAATGAGATTCGTTGTGGTATGTGGTTTGATACTTTGGCTAATACATATTCACGAAGGATATTATGTCACGGCTTGAATGGATGATTGAACAAAACTGACTACGGGGTTGTTTATACGGTATCTCTTATTTGGATTTGAAGTGAAGTTTTCCGGGCGCGTTTACTTATTTTATCTTCTTTCTTCCTACCCTTCCGCGAAGATGACTTGTTTGGGCTTTTATAGAGGGTGATAAAGACTTGGCTATTTAGTTGCGGTTGTGATTCTTTCTCAGTTTACCCACAACGTAACTATCACTTCGGTGTCTCACACAGTTGAGGATATGACAAAAGGTTTTGTACATTGGGTACACCGTTTCTTCTTCACAAGGATTAGTACAAGTTTAAGTAACAAATCAGGGGATTTTCACTTCATGATCAAGTTTGGCATATCGGGTTTACTTCTCAATGTGGTCACTACAATAGCCGACTGAATGCGTGAATGATGTGTGTACCAAGGTGTTGATTGGATGATTGATGATTTTGCTGATGTTGGATTATGAACAGTTGATGAACCGCTGCATGTTCCCCTAAAACAGATATTCACTGAAACCAAAGTTGTCATAACACATTCAAGCTGACATTGTTTACGGTTTTGTCTTGATTTTGTAAAATCCCGCGAAAGAACCTATTTCTCGGTTTAAATCATAGACTTGTAAAATCCCATGACAATGGAAACATCCTGGTATTAGTAAAGTGCATTTCCGGATCTATCTTACGGCTTATTCTTGGTTTTTTAAAATCCCGCGAAAGATACTATTTCTCGGTTTAAACCATAGAGTTGTAAAATCCCATAATGATGGAACCATCTTGGAGAAGAGAAAGTGTAATTCTGGATCTTACTTGATGCTGGTGCTACGGTTTCTGCTTCAAAGAAGGGATAAAAGGGTGTACTTCATGAATTGGGTGTGTGTTTGGATATTCATCATGGCAGTTTGGTTATTACATGGTTTTACGGGGTGATGTGCTTCTAACCATGGTCGGGATGAAAACCATTATCAGAGTTCACGTCAAACGTCAAAGGAGGCTAGAATTGAGCTTTTAACCAGAAGATGTGACAACGGAGTTAATTCACTATTATTTATTTGAAGTTGAAGTGAATTATCACGGGCGAGTGTACTTAGTATCTGAAGGTATCGGGGATGGATGGATGAAGATTCTTCATGATCCTTGTTCGAGCTTATTTCCAAAAACGAAGACTTGGAAATCTAGTTATTTTTGAGAGTCTATTTTTTCTGGGGGAATTGGGCTCTTTTTACCATAAAAATAACTATCACTTTAAGGAGTTACGTTGTAGTGCTCAGTGTCACATTCAATTGTGGATTTTCAAGAGGTAATGTACGTCCATTACTTGATGGTTGGTTGGTTGTAGAGTATAGAGTACTTAAGAGATTCAATGGAGCATGAATTCTCGGCACCGCTCTTTGTTTCATATGTGCAAGTTTAAGTCACGAGTTCGGGTTAGTTTACTTCAGGGTCAAATTCATCATATTGGGTTTTCTCCATCAGCTGTCACGACAAAGAGCCTACTGAATGATAATGGGGTTGATTACATGTTTTGCTAAGAGAGATGAAAAGAGAGAGATTATGACGTCTGTTCACATCAGTTCAGGCCTCGTACTCCAAAGAAAAGAAATGTGTATGTTTCAGTGCGCATTATCTTCCGAAGAAGAGAAATCTTCTTATGATGTATGAACACAACAGTTCATGCCTCGTTCCTCAAAGAAAAGAAAAGTGTACGCTTCAGTGCGCTTTATCTTCTGAAGAAGAGAAATCTTCTCACTAATGACCATTCTCATCAACATGCTTCATACTTTTTCCATGCGCTTCAGTCATCAAGTGAACCGGGCTATCACTGATTGTTTTCTCATTCCACTTGCTCGATTATAATGAAGATGGCGACATCATGTGCTGATTTTGCGAGAGAGAAATGTGAATAGAACATTCGGATGACTTTCACTTATTTAATCAAGAATGGCAACTCCGTATGCAATTCTTGAGGGGGAGAAGAAGTGTGAAATTACTGCATGGTTGATTGATTTCTGAGAATAAATGGTCAAACGGCTCCAAACTCATGTAAGAACCGATCTTCTTCTTATCGGGTCATCGTTACATGGAGTTTCTTCTATGAGCCGTTAGTTGACATCTTCACAAGCTGATATGAGTTTATTGACAAAGTGCTTCCGGTTAATGCTTCACGTGCACATCAACATGATGATTCCGAACAACCTTCTGTTCTTGTTTGATGTGATTGTTTGCTTGGTATTACCATTTCGTGTGTTCGTTGCGGCCTGATTGCTGATTTCCTTGATGAACATCTTTCTGTTCTTGTTTGATTGGGAGGGATTTTAGTTAAGGGGATTTGCAAGATGTAAGTTGATTGGGATGCTTTTTGGTGATGTTCTTGTTTTTGGTGAGTTGAAGATGTTAGCTTTCTATTCCCCAACTGGACAATCTTGAAGAAGGTCGAGTCTACAGTCGGTTCTACATATTCTGCTACATGTTAGAAGACTAAAGATGAGTTGCATTTAACGATCTAAAGACTTCTTCTTAATTCATGGAATTTATCAAACAGATTGTCGGTTTAGGGGAGAGCACTAATTGGGGGAGAGTGATATGTCGAATTTAATCCCCAATTAGACTTGCTCATATTCTTCAGCAAGTTGATTCTCACAAAGACTTCTAAGGTTCTTCTCAATAGATTTCTTGTATTTGGGCTTTCAAAGTGTTGCTGATTCTGAAGTATCAAAACCAGCAAGGGGGAAGGAGACAAGCATCTAAACGCGAGTAAACTTGATGAACTTAATACTTCTAAGTAATTGAAGATATCCCGGGAAGACAAATGTTATTACCGCAGAGAAACTCAAGGTTTGACTCATGGTGAGTAAACTTGATGAACTTAACTCTTCAAAGTGATTGAAGATATCCTGGGAAAACAAATGTCATGACCGCAGAGAAACTCAAGGTTTTACTCATCAAGGCGTTTAGTGTTCTTATTCCAACTATGTGGGGGAAGAGATGGAAGAGTTAGTTTCTGAAGATGAAAGAGGTACACAAGTGTGTGATGATTTTGATGTTATCACAATCATCAGGGGAGAGAGATTGTGTACATTGGGGATGCTCAGCTGTTTTACTTGAGGGCTTAATCAGTGATTCAGAGATATAATCACTTATTCCGGAGTTGACATCCGCAGAGATTGTCATCCGCAGAGATAATCAGTGACTTGGCTTGCTTCTTCAATGTTATCAGTTATTCCTTCCTTGGGTATTGGTATACTTCGGATACTTGAGCTTCATACACGATCATCAGGGAAGAAAAATGTAAACATGGGGAGGTGTTTTCATTCCCCTCATGATGTGTATTCGGGAGAGCTCTTGGGTATAGGTGTACTTCGGGTTCTTGAGCTTCATACACGATCATCCGGGAAGAAAAATGTGAACATGGGAAGGTGTTTTCATTCCCCTCATGATGTGTATTTGGGAGAGTTCTTGAGCATTATACAAAGAGACTGACTGCATCAATTCAACTACGTGGGGGAAGTGGTCTCTTGACACCTTTTGGAATGGATTGCTTCAGACTTCAGTGGTAATGAAATTTGAGATGAAATTTAAAGAGTGGGATGAAACGTTGCTGTTCTTCTTCTTGATGATATAACCCCGAATGAAGATCCTCGATTATCGTTCTTAAAAGGAGCAGCGGGATTTTATGATAATGGTGTGCTTCTCTGTGCACCTGGCTAAGGCATGATTGAAATAGAGCTTCGAATCTGCTCATCTAATGGATTCTCAGTTTGGGGGGAAGCTGCCAAAGTCTCTCTTTCTCAAAGGCTCATGTTCTATCTTCTATTCTGGAGCCTCGGAAGCTTTGGTGGTGGATGTTTAAGAGATGATGACTTCTATCTTCTTCAACGGGGCTGTTCGATATCCTTATCTCGGTACTCGTATCATCATCTTCTTTAACTATATCATCTTCTCTATCTTTGTATATATATTTATTAAAAACCAAATACAAAAATATAAAACCAACAAAAACAAAATAGAAAAATATAAAACCAACAAAAACCCATAAAAATCAGAAAATTTAAAAATACCAAAAATATGTTTTTCTCAAGACATGTCTTCTGGTATCGATAACATCTACGTTCTTAGAAATGTCATTCAATAATGGCACGGGACCATAGATGAAGTTCGAGCAGGAGGTGTAAATATTATTTTCCAAAACATGTCTCAAAATATGGCTTACAGTTACTTCAGACTGTAACCCGGGCTTCAAAAATGGCTTGCAGTTACTTCAGACTGTGACCCGCGCTTAAACCATGGCTTGCTATCATTTCAGATAGCAACCCGCTCTTAAAAGGAAGGAAAGTGCTACGCTTAAACGTTTTTCACAAATATCATGCACTTATCCTAAAACACTTTGAGGAAAGTATGTTGAAGGACTGCTGTTCCTACACAAATGTTTTTCCGTCTAAAATTCTTCAGAAAAATATTTGTTGTTTTCCAAAAATGGTGGTAGAATGAGTTGCTTTAACAACAATCAGTTTCAGAGTTTTTATTAAATCTGCAAACTCAATCAATGACTTCAGCACTTTTAAACTTTTCACAAATTGAGTCATTGATTGAGGGGGATAATGTTTTCAAATCTATATCATCTAACGGGCTTTCTTAATTATCCTAATATGCTTAATTAAAAATGATGTTAACCTATGTTGAAGGACTAGGTGCCTAGGATATGATTGCTAGGATTAGATGATTAGAGTTTGATGTACACATTATTCCCATGCTTTACATGATCTGTTTGATATGTTGGATTGACTTTTATTAGTCGATTGCTGTTTGGGTGATGTCGACCACCATATATTTGTATGTATGTTCACTAACGTATGCAGATATCAAGGATATAAGAATGTTCCCGATCCAGATCCCACAATTTAAGATGATTGGATGCCGAAAGGAAAGGGTAACTATTTCTTGGGTTGACAAATGAAGAAACGGAGCTTAATTGGACTTCTATGGAGAGTTGGCATAAATGCAACGTAAGAGGTCTCACTGCATTAGCAGATGGTTTTCTTCTAAGTGATTGAAGAAACAGAGCTTAATTTGACCTCAGTTGGCATTCAAAATGCAACGTAAGAAGAAGTCTCACTGCATCAGCAGACGGTTTTTCTTCGAAACCCTACAGCAACAAAAACGGAAGCTTCTCATCCACCTAACGTATCTTTGTGCAGGGATAATAGTGATGATACCATTTTTCTAAAACTTTGAATAAAATTGTTTTTGAAAATGGAAAAATATTGTTTTGAAAATAAATTGGACTAAAATTTGAAAATCACCGGACTTCTTTTTAACAAAACCTAAGTCACTTAATTATTCACTTCTGTCATGGATTGAGGGGGAGAGTGATTTAAAATAAAATATTTTCAAACGATATTTCTTCACAAAAGTTCCGGATTGTACAAAATAAGTGGTGATCTAAAGATTTAATGTTATGTCATGGTATGATTTTTTCTTTAGAATCAAGGTCTTTCAAAATGAAATTTTTTCTGTTCTTGTTTGATTGTGAAATTGTTTTTTTTTACTTAAAAGATCTCTTAAAAACTATCATACCTGACACTAACAATCTTTAATGTTTTAAAATGGTCCTTATCTGTCATCTTTCAAAATTGAATCTTGCCACGTCTTTCCCCAAATTTTTCTAAATGATTTAAATCAGTTGGGATCACAAATCTCAAATGGTTTGATATTTCTGATCGGGGTAGAGATCGTGATTTAAATCTCAAATCTGTTTTAAATGAAATTGGTTTTAGTCCTTTAAAGGCACTCCTGCCTCCATGTGCCAAACGATTTCAATATACATAATGCACATGTTGAGGAGGAGGATTTATCCAAAAACCAGATGAGTATTTAAACAAGGCCACATTTTCTCCCATGTTTTCTAAACCTAATTAAATCACTTGGGATCCAAAATCTCAAAGGGTTTGATATTTTTGATCGGGGGAGAATTTGTGATTTAATTATGAAATTTGATAAAAGATAATCGTTTTGATTTAATTGTGCACGCTGCTCGCTCGCTCATATGTGCTAAACGCTTTCGAATCTTGAAGCACATATTGAGGGGGAGCAAATAAACTATCGAGGTACGAAAGCTTTTTAAAGTGATTTATAAAGTACCTTGATTGAGTTTTCAAATGGTTTTCTTAATGGCTTTTGTGATCGTGGTTGTGCTTCAATAGAACTCTTACCTCTATGTGATAAAATGATTTCAAATATCCTATGCACATATTGAGGGGGAGAATTTACCAAAGAAATTAAAATGGCTTTTTCTAAAGAAATTGTGATCAAGAAATTATTTCAAAGAAATTATTTCAAAGAACTCTTGCCTCCATGTGCCAAACAATTTTAAATCATATGCACATGTTGAGGGGGAGCATTTCTAAAATGATCAAAACTATTAAGGTACAAAATGCTTTGATCTCGTATCACAAGTACCTTGATTGTTTTTCCAAATGATTTTTCGATTGGTTTCATGAAGGAAAGAACAATACCAAAAGACCGACCAATTTACTTTATGCATGGTGTTATAAGGATGGTTAGGTTAGGTATTCGTTCCCATGATCCGCCAGAACCGGAGGGATCTACCCAGGGACAATCCACTAGATAGTGTAGAGTCCTTAGGTATGATGAAAAAAAGGAGAAAAATGAGAAATGGGAAGAGTGCGGACTGAGACAGAGCTAGTACTGGAATAAACCCAACAAGGTTCTAGTTATGAAGTCTCGGTAAGCACTGAAGGGGTTGAAGAATGAAAAAGAAATGAATATGAAAAAGGTGAAAAGAAATAACCCTCCAATAATTCAACCTTAGGGCAGAAACCGGGTTCAATACATATGCTACTGGTGGTTACTAAGGTAACACTGGTATTGAAGACAAGACGTCATGGACCCAGTGACGCACTGCACTAAACTTCCCAAACTACTCAAGTTCCTCTTAAAAGGGCTTGTTTCATTCTCACGGGGAACCAACATTATCTATCGACTTTCTCTTAGAGATTGTTGATATTGAAGAAGGAGACCCTCTCCCTAGTCTCCGACACAGGAACCAAATGTGCACTATTGAGTCTAGAGCCATGAGATCATCCACAATATCTCGTTAGGACACTAAATTCATGAAGACTTGCTGTTTCACACAATGTGGAAAGTAAGTATATATTAAGAGTCCTACACATTATCCTTGTGGTATTGCCAGAACATCTGAGTGGTATGTAAAAGTATTCACGATGAAGATGGAAATCCTTCTAGAGCCAACATCAAACAAGCTCTTGGTGGGTGACATGTGAGATCTTCTCGTAAGATCAAACTTGTGACAACTGGATAGAAACAATGGGGCGACTCAGTCTTGAATCAACCTTGGTCCAGGAATGGAATTGATGAATACTTTTGGAAAAACCGTTCGATGTGCAAATCTTCTTTTCTCTAGCACGTCGAATGTGTACTTATGTTTTCAAAATTCCAAAAGTATCTCTGATTGAAAAATACTTTTAGAAAAACCGTTCGATGTGCGAATCTCTTCTTTTCACTAGCACGTCGAATGTGTACTCATTCTCTAATACAAAAAGTATTTTGTTTGAAAATTGATCTTTCTCATAAAACCTTCGTTGTCTTGCAAAACTCTTTCTTCAAGCAATACGCGATTGTTTTCAAATCATTTTTCATCAATCAGTGAATCTCAATTCGCTGGTTCACTCACTCCGTGTTGTCTTCTTTGAGACGTTCCGGTTTGAGAACAGCTAGAACAGCTGCGAAACCCTGTCAAGGAGATTCTTAGGAATCCTACCTGATCACAGGCAGTATTTATACTGATCAACGGGGAACCGTGGGCCGTGTACCTCAATTCAACGAAAGTGATCAAAGACACTTTCGTGTGTTTTATTTCTAACTGTTGTTTGCAGGTACATTTGGACGGTTGCAGCTGATCAGAATTGAGGAGTCAATCCAAAGCCGCATGCTCACAGCATCCACACTTAATTTGAAGAAATCATGACTGGTGCATATCTACATAACCTGGCTCTGATATTTCATACTATGCTTATGCTTCGCTGCTGCAAATATCATGAACCAGTAAGGCTTCCGCTACTCTGATGGAAAGATGTCATGATTCAAAAGTGTGAGCATGTCGGTCCGAAAGTCACAACTTCACATGATGGCAACACAACAAAGGATGATCCAGAGATTTACTGTGGCTGATGATCTCAATGAAAGCTCAAAGATTATCAAAGATGTGGATCAGTTGAAAGGCCTCCACTGAAAGTACAAAACTATGCGGACATTGAAGATTCGCTACTAATGCACAAAGATCGCAGAAATGAAGAATTCAAGTCTATGAGCTCAAGAAAGAAGTCAATAATAGAATGCTAGGAAGCAAAATGTATTTCATGGGGTGACCTCCCTAAGGGGGAGATTGTTAGGAATTGGAAATTCCATGTTAAAGTGTCGGTCACCCCAATTATAGTCTAGCATATGTTAGCTCGTAGATTTGTCGTTATTTACGTTATTATGTAGTTATATAGTTAGTCAGTAGCGTAAAATAGTTTAGTGCAACACCGTGGAGGAAGGACGGGTCTTTACCCACTGTATCCCTGATCTACAGGCCGATAGGAGGTCATGTATTGTGTAAGTATAAATACCCCTTCCATCCATGGAAGGGGTGGTGCTTTTCAATCTAACATTCCATACTTTTGTATACCAAGTCTCTAGCAAGAAAACACCCAACTCTCTAACTTTCTCTCTCTAATGGAAAACATGTATTTTGATCTTCCAAGACCACCCGAATCATCAAACACAATAAAATAACGATCCTTCATGTGGAAAACTAGAAGGGGGGTTGAATATTTTTACCGATTTTAATGTTGATTTCAAAAACTTTAGATTCGATATTATGTGAAATCGTATGGATGTTGAGAACGTGTAGATCTAATGATAATGCAAGCAGATAAATAAAGTTAAGGGATAGAAATGACACAACCGATTTATAGTGGTTCGGCTACAAGGTCACCTTCCTTGCCCTACTCCACTCCCCGAGTCACCTACTCGAGAGTTCAAGCACTATGTCAACAAACTCCTTCACTTGGCGGAGAAGCCTTCACAACGTTGCTTACACTTTTTCGGGTACAAAGCTAGATACCGAGTCCGTAGCACGGTGGACCAAACCAACACAACTATTACATAACAAATATGTGAAATATCAAATACAAGATCTTCGCTACAGAAGTCTTGCGGAGTGACAAATTAATCAAGGACCCCTTGCTTGGATGACTTGTAGAATGCTCGTGATCTCGCCTTAGAGAAGGACCTATATGAGGATCACAAATAGAAAGAAAGAAGAACAACTCTCTAGATCAAGTGATCTATATGTTAGAAGAGAATGAGAGTGTATGAGAGATTTAGTAAGAAGAGGGGTGAGTTAGAATGAAGAAATGGCTCTCTATTTATAGGCAAGTTTCTTCACTGTTCCCACGGATCCCACGGATCCCTTTCACAAGGGATCCGTCTAGTGTAATCCTAGGGATCCGTGGAACGCTCCTCTTTGCCCATGAGTTTTTTGGTTATGGGTCATGGGTTGGTCCATGGGTTATATCTAGATTCAATGTATCTAAGTATACATTGTATCAAGTCTCTTTGGGTATGGGTTAAGATCCATGGGTTATGATATTTACCCATCCTAATAAACTATTACAACAAATGCTTAATTACTACATTTTTGTATTTAAATGGTTATATGTAAATGCTTTACAAAACTAAAATGTATCCTGTATAATTGTACTTAAGATAACATTATACTTGTTATCAACAAAACACAAAGAGATCGCAAAATATTAATAAACGGTTTTACGGTTTATTTGTATTAACAAGTTCTTTTGGGAACATTCTTCTTAACAGGCTTAACAATATCATTCTTAGAAACACAATCATCATGAACATTAGTTAAAGATTTCTTGCAAGTTAAACAAAGAGATTCAACACATTCATTAGACTTAGCAAGTTTCATAGGTTCATTACATTCAGATGAAATGTCTTTCTTATTACAAAGCGGTAAATTCCTAGGGTGTTCTTCTACTTTCTTCTCTTTATACAAGCGACTACTCTTAGAGGCAAGCGAGACTCTATTGTTCCTTGTATTGCTCTTAGGCTTTAGTCTGCTGCTCCTAGAGGTGCTTCCTAGTCCTGTAGAAGGTAAGGCACACTCATTAGGATTCACATTTTTATCTAGAGAATTGGTTTCAGCTTTCCTAGTCTCTTTAGAGTACTTTTCTAAACTTATGTCGTTTGTTCCATATGTTTTAGATGTGGAGGCAGACGCATTAGTGGTACTCATCTTAAAAAGGCCAGGAGCTAAAACTTTTGGTTTGTCAATAACCGCTTTTCCTTTTTCAACATTTTGTTTAGGCATGGCAGGTGGAGTGACTGGTGTGGATAAATCATTTTTCTCATTGACTTTTGGAGGAGGCATAGAAACAGACATTTTTGGTTTTAAAACCGGTTTGGTAACATTTGCTTTCTCCTCAGTCACTGGTTTTGAAATCTTAGTATCCACTGCCTTTCTTTTTTGACATTCCAGCTGAGCCCTCAAAAGATCATTTTTCGCTTTTATGTCATTGTAGGCACGCTCATATGACAGTTTGTCATACTTGCATTCCTTAGTTTTTTGATCAAGTTGTTTAAAATATGAGACATTTTCTTTTTCAAGTTTCACAAGTGCTTTTTCATATTTTGAAACAATTTTGGAGGTCTAAGACTGGAGTCTTTCATGATCTTCAACAGAATATGTTTGTAAAATAATGGACATAATATCAGTAGTCAGAACATCTTCGAAGAGAGAGTCATTTAAATTTTCCAAAAAATGAATGTGTTCGACACAGTCATTAGCTTGTTTTACCAGGGATTAATAGTCCTTGACAAAGTCAGCTGTTTCTTTCAAAAACGCTTGTTCAAAATGAATTACCCTTGAGTTGATGTTATTCAGCTGAGGGGCAATTTGAGTTTCAAAATACTTTTTATTTTCATTATCAAAACTATTAAACCAGATGTTTGTTGTAATATTGGTTTTAGTTTTAACAGTGTCTTGAAGATCCGCCATTCTAGTTTTCACATTTTCTAAAATACTTCTCGCATCGCTTGTGTTAAAAGGATTGTTTGAAGACATTTGTTCAATGTTCGAAAGAGAATTTGAGACAACAACTGGTTTTGAAACAGGTGTTGACTCTTTGTTTGAAACACTTGGTGTGATGGAAAACTTTGACTTTTCTTTTTGATTAACAAAAGTAATGCCGTTAATTTTGTTCCATTTGTTATAATCAATTGGTTTGATTTCCGGATTTTTTTGTTTCATTTTTGATCTACTCTCCTCAGATAGTTCTAACGTTTCAAGAGAATCACGAACAATAATGGGTTCATGTAAAACATTTCCATTGTTTAACACATTCTGAGGTTTCTGAGCTTTCTTGAGGAACGAAGAAGGGTCGTTACCAAGTGCCATTCTATGATTAGTATGAAAACGCGGATTTACTTGATTAGAAAGCATCTTGATTGTTTGAGCAGAATGACCCGTTTTAAGAAGCAAAATTTCCAAAGTTTGGATTTTTTTCATTTTTATCAAGAATTTCATCAATAAGAGAATCTTCTCGTTTTGAAAAATCAGTAATCAACTGCTTCTTCTCTTTTTTAAGATTAGAAAACATTTCTTTTTGTTTAGAAAGTTGGTCATTTAAATCAGCAATTTACTTGTTTAAAGATTTAATTTTCAAGTTCAAATTCACATCAAGTGTGTTATACTTGATTTGCAATAGTTGTTCTTTAGAAACCAAATTTCGATAACCAATTTCTAATTTTGATTCTTTGTTTTTATGAAATTCAAAGGCTTTTGCGTTCTCCTTGTAACTCTCAAGCACAGCGGTCAATTTAGCATTCGCGGCCTTAACTTCGCGATTGACCGTTCTAACTTTCTCGATTTCAATTGCACGGTTATTGATTAATGATTCAAAATAAGCACGTGTTTCCTCATCAGTCTCAGTATTTTGTGCCACACAGTCTCCACTAGGATCCACATCTGGAGTCTCAGAGTTAGTATTGCTACAACTCGGATTGTCCAGGTATGTATCATAAGTAGGTGCGGATGTCACAGAATGCTGTTTGTCATGAGTAAACACATCACATATGACATTGTTATAGCATGGATCAGTGATTGGTACCTCAGATACTGCATTGGCGTCATAGACAGGAGGTGCGTCAGAATCCGTGTCGTACTTAGTCTCCTGAAGATTTGCCATGAAGATGCAGTTTGCATTGATTTCCTCGAGGTCTTCCAAATCATCCATAATAGCGAAAAAGTCATTTTCCTCAGCACTCAACTGTAATCCTGCTTCTGTCTTTTGTGCTAACAGCATAGCTTTCTGAAGATAGTCAGCAGTCTTCTTGTTTGGCTTAGTAGGACAATTCCTTGCCATGTGACCCAATCCTTGACATTTATAACACTTAACCTGATTACCCTGATTCACATTTCCGTAATTCCCAACGACTGGAGCTGCAACATTCCCATTCTGATTACCCACTGCTCTATTCCCAACAACCTGACCCATCTGATTACCCTGATTTGGAACCTGATGGATCTGGACACACTCCTTGTGTCAATGATATTTTGTATGATATTATCAAGCAAGCGGAATTTACTTAAGTAATACTTAGAAGATGAATTATATGATGTATGAGAATAAACACAAGTAACACAAAACTCAAGCTCCAATATTATTAATGAATAATACGAGTGATCTTAACATATCACTAGGGTTACACCTTGAAGCTTTCGTAGGTAATCTTGTAATGTAATACGTATCTAAGACAATGACCTAGGATCTCCTTTTATACAACAAGGAGTCCTTTACAAGATAAGTATAAAGCTAACATAATAGAATATACACAAGATCTATTCTATACTTATCTAGACGCGTTTAACCTTATCATAAACTGATAGCAGTGGTAATGAAGAACTTGCAGTGGGAATACGTTTCCACTGCTAGTAATAATTCATGCAGTGTAAACCACAACTATCCGTGGCAACGGATTATTCCCAACAATCCTCCCCTAAACTTATGATTTCTCTGCAAATCAATAAGTTTCTTCAATATGCATTAACTTCAAGGATTTGGGAATTCAACCAAACACTTCACTTCTTTCTTAACTTTTGAATAGCTCTTGAACATTGATCTTGAAGCCTATGTAACAATGCTTTGACCTTCTCATTGTCTTCATGAACTCTTATTGTTGTACATAACATCACAGTAAGAGTTCCAGCTCTGAGTGGATATTCCTTCTCAGCAAGCATGAAAGCATCTTCTCCATTTGCTGTAGAGACATGATGAACTTCACATGAATCATAGTAAAACCATTTAGTACCAGGACATGTGCATGAGAATTTCTAGAAATCATCATCAACATTTGGTTCATAGAGCCTTCTAAGATTAATCCATAACTGCATCTCCTTTGTATCTTTGAGATCTTGAGCATTAAATCTTTCTTGAACTAACCTCCATAGTGTATCAAGGTCATCTCTGTCAAAGACTTTTATAAGATCTTCAAATTGAATGAATGATGAAGTTTCACCACCTAGCCTTGTAATCTTCCATGTTGAAGCAAAATTGCTAGCAGTGTAAACCTCCCAATCAATGATAGGATGTCGAACTTGCAGTGGTTCTGGATAAAAATCTCTGTCTTCAATCACAATCATTCCAGTCATTTGTTCTTCAGTGTACTTCACAGTAGGAACCTCCTTCTCAGTAGACTTTGTATGATCTTTATCAACCTTAGGCTTCTTAACAGTTTGAGAATCACTTACTTTGGCCTTTCTCTTCAATCTAGGAAACCTTCTTTCTTCTTCTTCAGAACCCATTGGAATAAAAGATTTATCTTGTTTTACAGTTCTGTAGTAAGCCTTTTCAACTTGATTATCAGGCATTCCTTTAAATTGATGCTTTTTCCAGTTACCAACATGACAACAATAAGTCTTCATATATGCAAGTATTTGTGCCTTGGTTGGTTGTCTTTGTTTCTTCTGAACCTTTTTGACTGAATTAATCACATCATCAAGTGCTTGATTGTTCTTCATTATAATAAAATCCTTCAACTGAGCTGTTCTTTGTTCCTCAGTTAAGGATGCATCAGCAACAAGGTCAATTGCCTTTTTCTTGATTTCTGGATTATTGGCCACCAGAAACTGAATATCTTCTTCAGTAGGAACATAACTAAACTCTGGAGCTTTCTCTTTCATAATTTTAGGTTGAACAGTGGAAATTGAATCAGTATTTTCCATTCTATCCAATCTTTTAGCTTCCAAAAAGCTTGCAACTTCTATTTCTTTCAATCTTTTCTTTTCAGCAACTTTCTCAATAATTTGATCTTCTGCTATCTTCTTAGCAATTTCTCTATCAAGATCAATCTGAACTTGTCTTTTCTTTGAAATCTTACTTTCAGGTTGCTGTACATCTTCCATAACTGCTTTACCCTTGTCTGTCTTCAATTTATCAAATTCTTCACTTGCAGTGGCAATATTTGGCTCTGCAGTGGAAATAGAATCAGTGGTAAAATTTGGCTCTGCAGTGTGGAAAATGTCTTGATCTTCAAGTTTCTCTCCATGAGTTTCAGCTTCCTTTGCTCCTTTACTTGTATCTCCTTCATCTTCAAAATCAATTTTCCTCCCCTCAGTGTCAGAACCTGTTTTCCTCCCCTGTTTGGAAAAATTCCCCAAATCATGATCAGCTGAATCACCATCAGAAGGTGAGGATGAAGATGAAATCACCATCTTTGCAGACTGCTTGTGCTTTTTCAACCTCTGCATCTCTCTCTTTAAAGTCTGAATCTCTGTCTTTAAGAATTGAACATCCTCAGCATACTGCTTCTTGACAGTAGCCAAGTCCTTTCGTAGAGACTCAACCTGCTTTGCTAATGTGGTACACAAAACCATCAATTCCAATTGGTTTCCACTGCCCTCAGCACTTCCAACTGTGTTACCTGTTGGGAGAGGTGAATCATGGGGCAAAGGTCCAGATTCATCCATAGTAAGACTAGGTGGAAGTCTAGAACCACCACTGCTTGTTCCTAGACCATAAGGTTCAGAAACTTGTTGTGTTGTCATGAGAGGAGTAGTCTGATTAGACCTTCTCTCATAGGTTCTTGAAACTGGTGGGGTATAATCAATGTTTGGAACATTAATTATGGGTGTGTTTTGTTCAGATGAAATTTTAGCAAGCATTTGGGGTAGGAGAGGTGTATAAATCATATTGCCTTCTTTATTCAAATTTTGAAAAACTTTAGGATTTAGGAAACTGATTTGATAAACAGTAGTATGAGATTGAAGTTGAAATTCATTAAGCACAGCTTGCACAAACCTTGGATACATTAAAATTTTGGTTTTACTCTGTACATTGCCTTTCATACTTGTAAAAATAGTTGGACCAGTTGAAAATCTTATCAGTGATAAGACAAACCAAAGGATAAGCCATGGTTGAACTAAATTGCTCATAAGATGTTTTTTTAGGACTAAGGCAATGTAACAAAGTATGAATCAAAAATCTCCATTGGGGACAAAAACCACTCTTTTTGAAAGTAGCCTTTTTGTCAGTGGTATCATACCCCATGGATGCTAAAGTATCATGAATATCAGGCATAGGTAATGAGATGATACCATTGAGATCACCCAAGTGGAGTATTCTCCTCAAGGATGCCTCAGTAACATCTATAGTTACCCCATTCACAGTGGCTCTTAGAGCATCCACTGTTTCATTTGTATCTCCAATCTTAAGTGTTATGGACTTGGCAGTAGTCCAAAACTGTTTGATTTGAGAGATATAGATTGTGGGTTTTAAAAGAAAAGCATACCTTATATGGGTGGTATTGAGAAAGTCCACAATCTGATGATAAACAGGGCCACTCTTCTCGTTAGACTTTTGTAGGTAGGCCACTAGGTTGTGCTCATCTGCAAACTTTAAAGATGCCATAGAAACTTTTGATGAAAAACGATATTATGTCAGTAAGAATTGAAAGAATAACTAGCCAATTGAGAGAAAAAGATATATAGGGTTAGGGTTTAGAATTGTTGCGCAAGAAAAATTATCTTTAGAGAGTATTATAAGATGGAAAGAAGATAATTTCCTTAAATATTTTAACCCTATATGTATGATAACAGTGGTTACTTTCAACGGCTAGTAAAAATTAGTTACTGACACAATCAGTTGTAACGGCTAGAACAACAATGGTAAAATAACACTGTCAGTGGAAACTATGAACTAGCAGTGGTAATTTTTCACAAAAATTTCAAAGAGTAGTGGAAAATAAAAGCATTAGAAAACAAGACTGCTCCCATTATAGTTTTTAGCAAACTATCAGCTATCAACGGATTTGATATGTCTTTACCATGAGCCGTTTGCTATGGACTAGCCAACTCTTAATCATAAAGAATATGGTGAGTTGATAACCATATAGTTTTTGGTAAACTATCAACCATAAACGGATTTGACAAGTCTTTACCAGTAGCCGTTTGCTCTGGACTAGTTGATTCTTATATGTATTAGACATGGTGAATCAATAACCATTTGTTGTGTATCTCAGACATACACCTTTTAACTCCAACTCCTCATCAAAACTTGATATACATAAAAGATGAGAATAACCAACTTGATATTAACCAAAGTTACCTTTAACCAAACTATTACCCAAGCAAAATATCTTCCAAAGTCAACTCAATAATATCTATATTTACTCCTTTACCTATCAAAATAAGAAAAAGGTAAGTATCTTCATTAAATAACCCTTCAACCGACTTTGTCTATATAAGGAGGCTTGGCTTAAGATAAACTTCATCAATTTTCATTCAAACACAATATCCCCAAAACCATAAGCATGAGCAATCCCTCCAACACTATCAACATCTCTTCTGACTCAGAAGAAGAGTATGTAATCAAATCAAAATCATCTTCAGAAGCATCAGGATGGTTTGGATACTTCCCACCAGGAGCTGGCTCTTCATCCAAAAGATATACCAAAGAAACTGCTAAGCGAAAGCCTGCAGCTAAACCTGCAAAATCTCTTGAGTTCTACTCCGATTCATCAGATGATGATGATGCAAATGATGAAACATATTCCATGGCTAAGGAGTTGCCAAAAGCTCTTTCAATAGCACTGGAAACAGCTATCTCCAATATGAAGACAAAATCAATTCCAACAAGGCCTGCAATGCTACCAAGACCTCCTCCACAGATTCTTGGGCTTCCATGTCCAAGAATGCAATCCACTTTTGAGAACAAGATAAAGAGATCCCAGAAGAATAAACATGATTATGTGGGCAAGGGCAAGAGACCAATGGAATAGCTGAAGATAGGTGTAGGATGTGCTAGGTTTCAGTATTTTGTGTTAAGTTAACTAGGAGTACTCTTGATTGTAATGAATTATGTGATAGTAATGAAGTTTCTTTGTTTTTCCTTTTTCCACTGAAAGCATGTTACCACTGGTTGCAATAGAGTTCCCACTGTAACCTAATGTCAGCAGAATCATCAGTGGATAATTTTAGATAGGATCTAAACAACCTAGAGCAACGATTCATCAAAGAATAACTATTTAATTGTAAACAAAGAATCCTTCACACTGAAATTCACTAACATAAACCAAATACTGGAATCACTATCGCGTTGGCAATGGTTAATATATTGAAAGAATTAAGCATAGCAGTGGCTATACTCAAATAAAGTCAACACATAAGCATTGATACACATTGCAAGAGCACAGTACTCCAATTTACTCCTCAACTACTTGCACCTTCCCCTTATTAACTTCTTGAATCCAACTTAACATATAATAAACAAACCATTCAACACAAATCACTCAAATCACATACTCCAAAACTTTCACCGTCAAAGCAACACCATGAGTCAATCTAGTCCAATCAATCTTTCTTCAAGCAGTTCATCTGATAGTTCCTGGGACGATTTTGTTTTGAAAAACCTTGGGAGAGTTGAAAAAGAGGAGTATGAGAAGGTTGTATCCAGGAAGAGAAAGCATTCACTTGCTCTTTCAAATCCTTTTTCTGCTGGACCTTCATCACTACAACCAGAGCCTCAGGATGCAATAATCAAAGAAGATAACTCAGAGATCAGCTCCTATGTGTCTCCATATGTTACAGATGATGAGACCTCTGGAAGAGTCCTGAGTGTTTCTCCTCTTGCAACAATAGCTCCTTCTGAAGAACTGCAATCATCACCTTCTCTACCATTGCTACCAGCACCACCATCAGCAGTTCCTTCATCATCCTCACCACCTACTGGTATAGTGGTGATGGGTTTAGCAAGCCCTAGGGTGTATGACTGGATTAACATACGTGGTGCTCCTAAGGTGATGCCAAGCTGGGCTTTACCCAAGAAGCCATAAAGGATTGATGATGGGTAGGAAGGGAATGGGTTAGGAAATGTGTTTGGAGTAGGTTGTTGGTGGTTGTTTTTCAGTTGATGTAGTAATGTTTGTACTCTGTACTTCATGGATGTAGTTTTACTGCACTCTCAGTGCAGTTTTGTAATATTAATAATAATCCATGTTTTCCTTTATCTTTAGTGTTCCTGCATCACACATCTCAATCCACTAACTTCATTATCAAAACTGACATACTGTCCATCATATTGCTCAAAGTTAGAAAGATAGGACTTGTTGCCAGTCATGTGCCTTGAACACCCACTATCTGTATATATCCTTGATCTGACCTTTTTATCCTTGGATGTTCCTGCACATATGAGTAAAGAGTTAGTTTCTTTTGGGGACCCAATCCATGATTGACTTGGATCTGCCTCGTGTATTGATGCGCGCAAAACAGTCAAGTCGTAACAGACTTAAAACAGCTTCAGCACGAAATCAATGAAGATCAGAGGAGTATAGAGTCTCCCCGGGTCGTTATGTCCCAGCGAGTTGTGCAATGCATTATCAAACGTTTAGTGATCGAGGAATTTGAACGAGAAAAGGATCTGGGAATGATTATTATAACTACTGGAAAAAGCCAACAGATAAAAACGGCTTAAATGCAAATTAAAGAAAGTTAAAAAGATAAAATCTATTAAATAAACGCTATCACTATTTTTAAAGTGATGAACGTTTAAAACTTAAAACTTAAAACTTACGTTTAAATAAAAATAACGTAAACGTACAAATAAAAACGTGAAACTTATACAATATAAATCCTAAAAATATGAAAAATACATTTTTACAAACCTAATGATATAAGAAAAAATTATAGAAAAGGAAAATTATTTTTACAACTATTTATCTAATTATTATTAATTAAAAACTATTTTTAACTATTAAATAATTAACTAAAATACAAGAAATTAGGAAATAAAGTTAGAAAAATAAAACTAAGACTTAGAAAAGTCTAAAATAACAAACTAGAATTTTCAAAACTATTTTTTGTATTTTTATGATTATTTTTCTATTTTCTAGGAATTAAAAACTATTAAAAACTAATTAAATTATAAAAAATTACCAAATAAACTATGAAAAATATGGAAAATTACTTTTTTCACTTTTTATATTTATCTAAACCTAAGAAAATTGAAAAATTATTTTTTTGAACCTTTTTCTAATTTTTTATATTAAAGGCTAATTAAAAATGATTAAAAACTACTTTAAATTAAGAAAAATAGCTAGACAACTTAGAAAAATCTGAAAATTTCAGGAAAAGTCTAAATTAATACTAGGAATATGAGAAAATTGGAAAAACAGGCACTTGTATGGAGAAATCAGAAACTGCTTTTCAAGTGCTTATTGGAATAAGCACTAAAATAAGCAAATGAGTACCAAAGTGAACCAACTGCTAACAGAAGCTCTAAATTACCAAAAATGACCAAATGCAACTCAAATCAACAAACATAAGCCATAGAATCACACTGATCACAGATTTTTGATGTTTGTGATTTTCAAGTTAAGACAGATCTGAGTGCTACTTTTGGGCACATACACAAGCTTGAAAATAAGCTCAAATGGAAAACTACCAATTGGGACTTGTAAAGGACCTGGGTGAGAGTAATTATGCCAAAAAGAAGACTATGGTGAGCCCAAGTGAGCCTTGTGCACCTTGCACAAGATCTTAGCAAAACTCAGTGAATACTGAGTGTCAGTGAGCAGGGCACATGGTGCTGACTTTGAGCTTATGCAGCAGCTTATCAAAGAAGCTTTAGCCAAAAACAGATATTAGGCCTTATAGACCACCTAGCTGACTACACTTGTGCCAAGTTTCAAGGTCTAAAACACTGAAATGAGAACAATGCAATAGCTGGTAATTCTGAGAAAACTGGATCAGACACAACTTGACTTTTTGAAAACAGATTCTTAGTTTGACTTTATTGAGATTTGATCCAATGTTTTGAACTGAATATGATGTTTTGACACTAGAGATGATTACCACAAGCTAGATCTAGATATTATGAGCCTAGATGCAAGTTTTTAGCTACTGTTCTTGACAGAAACAGATTTTAGAGTAATTACAAAGTGATTTTGACTTTAAGCTTATATATACTCAAAATGTGGACAGATATGATCACAATGGAACTCAACCAACTTGAAACAACCAAAAACCACCACTGATCTAGGGTCTAAAACATTCAATGCAGCAGAACCAAACACACCTTAATACTACTGTTAACAAGTAAAACTGATCAAAACACTTTACCAACTTGTTATGATGATCAAACTAACTATATAATTCCTAAATACAACTAATTAGACAAGATTTATCAGATTTAAACTACAATTACTGATTATGCATAAAGACTTGAAAAACACTTACAAAAGTCCAAAGCTACTATAGCTTGCAACCAAGAACCATGAACCACTACCCTAAGTTTCAACCCACAGGCACTAAATCCAACCCATTTCCACTGCATCAACCCATTTCTAGCTCCATTTCCAATTTTAGCCCTCCAGTTGACTTTGGTTGACCAAATTTCAAAAGTGACTAAAACTTAAACTTGAGCTTATAGCAAGCTATAAGGAGCTTGTATAAGCTTATTTAAACTTGAAAAGAAACTTTATGAAGCTTGGATACAAGACTTTGAGAATAAAATTTGTAACAGTGGACTGAACAAAATGAAATGATATTATAACTGAAAATTAGAACTTGAAATTGATTAATATTGATAAAGCAACTTAATAAAGTACAGTTTAACAAAAGATAACAATGTTACAACTTAAATAAAACTTTTAAACTACAAACGACATTTAACTAAATTTTTTAAAACTAAAAACTGCTCTTCACTTCTTCTTTTGCTTTTCTTTTATACCCAATCTCAATCTCTCTCTTCTCTGAATCTTTCCCACCAATCCTAGCCCTTGGATGACCTTGAATTAATCTCCACCATTCAAATATGATTTTGGCGCCAATTTCTTGTCTGCCCATTGGAGGTTGAGTGAGAGGGGGAGGGGTGCAATTAATGAAGTTTGGAGGCTTGTTATGGAGTGGGGAACAGGCTTGAGAGGAAATTGAGGAGGGAGGAATGGGTGTAAGCTAGTTGCAGGGAAAGCAGGTGAGAAGGTGGACTTTGGCGGGTTGAAGATATTGACCAGAGTTTGACCAAAGAGTATTAATAATGGGAGGGGTTCACAATTCAGTTGACAGGGGTCCAAGGTTAGGCAGGGGGTCCAAAATTAATTTGACAAGGGATTAATGACAAGGACCTTGGTGTAAAATCTGAAAATTGAGGGGTTTAAACTGCCAATTCATCAAACTTGTTCCAAGGGCTGAAAATGACAAGTTCCAAAAGTATAAGGACCAAAATTGCCATTTTGCAATTTTCCAGGGGCCATTTCTGCCAATTTTGAAAGTTGAAGGACTAAACTTGTAATTTTCTCAAACTTTTGACATTTTTCACCAAAGGACTAAATTTGACAAGTTTTGATTTTAAAAGGACCTTTGGTGACTTTTGCTTTTGAAATTATGGTTCAGGGACTATTTTTGACAATTTATGAAACTTGGGGGACTAAAACTGCAATTTTTGCAAATTTGATATGTTTTTCATCTGATTTTGATAATTTTGCATTTGAAACACATAAAACACTGATTTGTGATATTTTTATCATTTTGATGTGTTTCTGAGTGTTTTCAGATGATTTTGCAGTTTATTTTGTACAAAAATGATGAGTATTTACACACTCATCAATCCCCCACACTGAGATATTGCTAGTCCCTAGCAATGATTTGAGAAAACATAATGGATTTTAATCTCTTTACCAAAAGCCATTACTTCTGGAGTAGCCAAATGTTTTAGTTCAAGTAAGAACCATGGTACACCGATAACCATGTGATTTTGAGCAAACCACCAGCTTTCAACGGATTTGATTTTGTCTTTACCAGAAGCCGTACCCTTCTGGACTAGCCAACTCTTAGATAAATTATCAATATTATCTTTGGTGAGCTGAATACCAATTATGGTTTTTCCACTGCCTTTACCACAAGCCATAATCTTGCGGGCTAGCCAACTCTTCACTTTTTAGGATATGGTGAGCTGAGAACCATACAATTTTGGGCAAATTGCAAGCCATATAAACGGATTTGAGAAATCTTTACCAAGAGCCGTTTGCTCATGGATTAGCCAATCCTTTTGTCTTGCAGACATGGCGGACTGATAACCAAATGAGAAAGTGTAAAACACTTACTCCAAAAAAAAATTTGGCCAAAAACGGGGGAATTGGTATAATTATATGATAAAATTCGTGAGAATTCCCCCCCACACTTAGAAATGAATATTGCCCTCAATATTCAAAGTACCGGCGGTTATGCCGAAACAAAGAACGTAAAAGGGAAATATTACGGCCATTATTTAGAAAGAGGATTTTTTTTTTTTTTTTTTTTTTTTTTTTTTTTTTTTTTTAGAACTTGTGGGCAACCCCCCCACACTAGGGTGGTAGAAAGAGGTGAGAAGACAGAAATATGGGTGAAAACCCATATTGCATGCTACTGTTTTTGATTCCCGAGTCGCTAGCTTGACTCGACCCCGCATTCATTTGTTCATGGGGAAAGTAACGTGGAAAACCAATCTCGATCGGACTTTCGTTCACAATGTTAACAAACATATGAACATCAGAAAGTTCCACACCGACGAGACACAACCGCGGTATTGTTAATAGTAGAAACTATAAGGGATGATACCGGGGTCAAAGATGGTGTCCTCATTCCCGAAAGAGAAAAGGGAAAGAGCAACCACACCATCTGTGAAGAATGGAATAAGGACGTACATGAGAATGCATGTCCATTCCTCAGCAGAGAGAAGCAAATCACCAGTTTTGACATCTTTAAGCTTAAACTTGAAGCTTAGATGGTGATTGTCAAGAAGACGTCCGGGAGGGAGGGTGGGAAATGGTTCTTCAATCAACAGACTTTCCAGAAAAAGGATGTCTCCCTCCGGATCAAGGTAAGTGTTATCAATTCCCATTGGAATTGACTCATCACTAAGAAAGGCCTCGACTTCATTCCAAAAGTTGTTATCTTCCTCATCAGGAGTGAGAGAAGGGATGGAAGAGTCGGGAATAAGACTAGAAGATGATGGATTCTTTTTGAGCAATTCATCCATGGGAAGAATGTCTCCCATTGGATCACAAACATCATCATCCAACTCAGATGAAACTGAAGAGAGTTTGGTTTCATCCACAGACTTAACAATCTCGATGCGACAAACTGATGCCGGAGGTGGGACAAGTGGTGTGCTCTTAGAGCTAGCAGTTTCCACCACTTCCGATAAAGTCTCCGATTCTAGATCATCGTCATCATCATCAAGAATACTCTTGACATCCCTGGTACACCTTTCAAACCATTTGCTTGAACCAGGGGTAATTTTCAAAGCTTTGAGCTCAGCACGTTTTTGGTGAACACTCTTAACCGTGAAATTTGAGAGTGTTGCATTGATTCTTTCAGATTTTTGATCAATTGTGGCAACACTCTTTTTGTATAGAGGTTTGGAGTCTTGGTTAATATTTAACGTGAGCTCTTCGTTGTCAACCCGTATGGTCAACTCTTCAGCAAACACATCAATCAGAGCACGACTCGTTTTCAAGAAAGCTCTCCCTAAGATGAGGGGAACTCTAGGATCTGCATCGAAGTCTACTACAACAAAGTCAGCATGAAAGTGAAATTTTCCCACTTTCATCACGACATCCTCGGCTATCCCAAGTGGACGAGTTACGGTACGATCCGCTAGCTCGAGTGTCATACGAGTGGATGAAAGTTCAGGAAGAGACAGTTTCTTCCACACTGAGAGAGGCATGAGGTTAATGCTAGCGCCAAGATCGGCCAAGGCGGAGCATTGAAACATCCCCAAGAAATCACACGGGATTAAGAACCGGCCAGGGTCTTCAAGCTTTTCGGGAAGCTTATTAAGAATGGCCGCTGAGCATTGCTCATTGAGAGGAGTTTTAGCCATCTCTGATAGCTTGTCTTTGTTGGTGAGTAAGCCTTTAAGCGTGGATGCAAATTTAGGCATTAGAACGAGAGCATCAACGAAGCTTATATCAAAGTGAAGCTCATTGAAGATTTGGAAAATTTTTTCCATTTGCTCTTTGTTTTTGTCTTTGAGCTTCTCATCATTCATTCTTGATGGGTAAGGAAGCTGACTAGACTTTTGAGCCGGAATGGAAGTGTTTTCTGGCTCAGGATTTTTCCTCGGAACATCGGGTTCCGGACTTAAAGCTTGGACTACCGAAGGTGGGACGTGTGCGGTACTTCGTGGGCTTGAATAATGCACCTTGTCCGTTGTCTCCTTGGTAACTTGACTAAATGCCACAAGAGGAGGGGGCATAGGAGTCGTAGGTCCATTGTGCGTCTTACCACTACGAGTGGTGACGGCTTTCAACTCGGCATTGGGATTGGTAACTGTATTGCCTGGGAGTACTCCAGAAGATGGCGAAGCTTTGTTCATATTCATGTTCATGAAACTGCTCATCATATTCTTTAACTCATTTGTTTGCCGAGATAATGTGGTATCAATTTCCCTTTTTAGCTCACCTCTCATGTTATTGATCTGAGTTTGCATTGATCGCATGTTTGCCTCAGTCATTTTCATGAAGTCATTTGGCATGGGAGCTTGAGGAGATGGTTGATAACTTTGATGATTAGGAGCTTGATATGGTTGAGGTTGGTTGAAATTGTTCCGGTTTTGATTGAAATTTTGAGAGTTATTGAAATTTTGCCCTTGATTCGGAACAAAGCGATTCTGATTGCCATGGTTTTGATTGCCATGGTTTTGCGCAGGAGGAAAACCAGGTGGTGTCATACCGCTAGGTGCACGGTAGTGAGGATCAGCTTGTGGTCGGTATTGATTGTGGTTTACCGAAGCTACGGGAGCTTGGTAAAAGGAAGCATCGGTTGCTTGACAATCATAATACGCATGTGGACCACTACAAGTTTCACACACCTTGTTTACGGCTTTGATTGGTTCCGGCTTATGAATTTCGCTTTTGATTTCCTTTACCTCTTTTATCATACAATGGATGATGTCCGTTAGAGCGGCTAACGGAGCGGCTAACTCGGAAGAGTTACCGGATGAAGAAGCAGGAGTGTTCGGAACATTGACTTTGTTGCGAGAAATAGGAACTTTTGATTTTTGCTCGCAAATCTCAATCACATCTTTAGGTTTACGATTCAAGATATTGCCGCCTGCGGCTGCATTCAAGGAATCTTGATCATTACCGTTCAACCCATTGTAAAAGATATTGACTTGTTGAAGCTCCGTGAATTCATGATGGGGGCATTTCCTGAGGAGATCTTTGAATCTCTCCCATGCCTCTCCAAAATTTTCATTGAAATTTTGACGAAATCCAGAAATTTCATTTTTAAGATTAGTCGTCTTTGATGGAGGAAAGAAATAGTTGACAAACTTTTGAACAAGATCCTCCCAAGTTTCGATGGATCGAGGGGGTTCTTTTTCGAGCCAAATCCGGGCTGCCCCCTCAAGTGAGAATGGAAATAGCATCAACTTGATCACTTTTTGTGGCACATCCTTGAAATTGATAGTTGAAGTCAACTTGTTAAACCAACGGATGTGTGCATACGGGTCATCTCGATCAGACCCGCGGAATTGATTTGTAGACACAAGTTGGATCAAATGTGTCTTCAATTCGAAGTGATCAGAATTGATAACTGGTAAAACGATGGCATCTCCATAACCCTCGGTGGGTGCCTGGAGCATTTCCGCCATAGTACGTTCGTCTGCCATGGTGTTGTTAGAAATAGTACGAATCTCGGGTTCGACTATTTGGGCAGCACGCCTACGAGAACGTCTTCTAGGAATTTCTGCTAGATCACGCAAAGGACTCAATGATCTAGAAGAACGAGTGCGCATGCACTAGAGTTAACTCTAAGGACTCTCAGAGTTAAGGAGAGAAATGGAATTATGAAGATATTTCAGATGAGAATGAGAATTATGAAGACGTTTTATAAAAACTGGGTGAGAAGAATATTTATGGGTTTTCTGGTTCTGAAACGTCGATATCACAACAAAATCAATTAACACAAGATCGAGGCAAAACAACAGTGAACTTAACCAATAATCCAAAATGAATGGCTTCTTTGAAAAAGGTACACCAATCACAAGGACACAAAGGCAAGTTTTATATCTTTAGTTCGGGAACTTATTATGGTCGCACCCCCAGTTAGGTAGTGCACTGCCTTGGTTTTCGGTGGTAATCTTTTAAGTTGTTTATTATTAAGAAAACGACGAATCTTTTTGTATTTTTATTATTTGATACATATATAGAAACAAAAGGAAAAATATTTTTGTGTTTTATACGTTTTTGAATGTTTTTGGGTTTTTGGATTTTTTATAAAAATATGGATATATATATAGATAGAGATGGATGATATAAACAAAGAGTGAGGATTCAAACAACTAATCTGCTAAACGAAAGATTATCAGCACAGCTCCCCGGCAGCGGCGCCAAAAATTTGATGCGCGCAAAACCGTCAAGTCGTAACAGACTTAAAACAGCTTCAGCACGAAATCAATGAAGATCAGAGGAGTATAGAGTCTCCCCGGGTCGTTATGTCCCAGCGAGTTGTGCAATGGATTATCAAACGTTTAGTGATCGAGGAATTTGAACGGGAAAAGGATCTGGGAATGATTATTATAACTACTGGAAAAAGCCAACAGATAAAAACGGCTTAAATGCAAATTAAAGAAAGTTAAAAAGATAAAATCTATTAAATAAACGCTATCACTATTTTTAAAGTGATGAACGTTTAAAACTTAAAACTTAAAACTTACGTTTAAATAAAAATAACGTAAACGTACAAATAAAAACGTGAAACTTATACAATATAAATCCTAAAAATATGAAAAATACATTTTTACAAACCTAATGATATAAGAAAAAATTATAGAAAAGGAAAATTATTTTTACAACTATTTATCTAATTATTATTAATTAAAAACTATTTTTAACTATTAAATAATTAACTAAAATACAAGAAATTAGGAAATAAAGTTAGAAAAATAAAACTAAGACTTAGAAAAGTCTAAAATAACAAACTAGAATTTTCAAAACTATTTTTTGTATTTTTATGATTATTTTTCTATTTTCTAGGAATTAAAAACTATTAAAAACTAATTAAATTATAAAAAATTACCAAATAAACTATGAAAAATATGGAAAATTACTTTTTTCACTTTTTATATTTATCTAAACCTAAGAAAATTGAAAAATTATTTTTTGAACCTTTTTCTAATTTTTTATATTAAAGGCTAATTAAAAATGATTAAAAACTACTTTAAATTAAGAAAAATAGCTAGACAACTTAGAAAAATCTGAAAATTTCAGGAAAAGTCTAAATTAATACTAAGAATATGAGAAAATTGGAAAAACAGGCACTTGTATGGAGAAATCAGAAACTGCTTTTCAAGTGCTTATTGGAATAAGCACTAAAATAAGCAAATGAGTACCAAAGTGAACCAACTGCTAACAGAAGCTCTAAATTACCAAAAATGACCAAATGCAACTCAAATCAACAAACATAAGCCATAGAATCACACTGATCACAGATTTTTGATGTTTGTGATTTTCAAGTTAAGACAGATCTGAGTGCTACTTTTGGGCACATACACAAGCTTGAAAATAAGCTCAAATGGAAAACTACCAATTGGGACTTGTAAAGGACCTGGGTGAGAGTAATTATGCCAAAAAGAAGACTATGGTGAGCCCAAGTGAGCCCTGTGCACCTTGCACAAGATCTTAGCAAAACTCAGTGAATACTGAGTGTCAATGAGCAGGGCACATGGTGCTTAATTTGAGCTTATGCAGCAGCTTATCAAAGAAGCTTTAGCCAAAAACAGATATTAGGCCTTATAGACCACCTAGCTGACTACACTTGTGCCAAGTTTCAAGGTCTAAAACACTGAAATGAGAACAATGCAATAGCTGGTAATTCTGAGAAAACTGGATCAGACACAACTTGACTTTTTGAAAACAGATTCTTAGTTTGACTTTATTGAGATTTGATCCAATGTTTTGAACTGAATATGATGTTTTGACACTAGAGATGATTACCACAAGCTAGATCTAGATATTATGAGCCTAGATGCAAGTTTTTAGCTACTGTTCTTGACAGAAACAGATTTTAGAGTAATTACAAAGTGATTTTGACTTTAAGCTTATATATACTCAAAATGTGGACAGATATGATCACAATGGAACTCAACCAACTTGAAACAACCAAAAACCACCACTGATCTAGGGTCTAAAACATTCAATGCAGCAGAACCAAACACACCTTAATACTACTGTTAACAAGTAAAACTGATCAAAACACTTTACCAACTTGTTATGATGATCAAACTAACTATATAATTCCTAAATACAACTAATTAGACAAGATTTATCAGATTTAAACTACAATTACTGATTATGCATAAAGACTTGAAAAACACTTACAAAAGTCCAAAGCTACTATAGCTTGCAACCAAGAACCATGAACCACTACCCTAAGTTTCAACCCACAGGCACTAAATCCAACCCATTTCCACTGCATCAACCCATTTCTAGCTCCATTTCCAATTTTAGCCCTCCAGTTGACTTTGGTTGACCAAATTTCAAAAGTGACTAAAACTTAAACTTGAGCTTATAGCAAGCTATAAGGAGCTTGTATAAGCTTATTTAAACTTGAAAAGAAACTTTATGAAGCTTGGATACAAGACTTTGAGAATAAAATTTGTAACAGTGGACTGAACAAAATGAAATGATATTATAACTGAAAATTAGAACTTGAAATTGATTAATATTGATAAAGCAACTTAATAAAGTACAGTTTAACAAAAGATAACCATGTTACAACTTAAATAAAACTTTTAAACTACAAACGACATTTAACTAAATTTTTTAAAACTAAAAACTGCTCTTCACTTCTTCTTTTGCTTTTCTTTTATACCCAATCTCAATCTCTCTCTTCTCTGAATCTTTCCCACCAATCCTAGCCCTTGGATGACCTTGAATTAATCTCCACCATTCAAATATGATTTTGGCGCCAATTTCTTGTCTGCCCATTGGAGGTTGAGTGAGAGGGGGAGGGGTGCAATTAATGAAGTTTGGAGGCTTGTTATGGAGTGGGGAACAGACTTGAGAGGAAATTGAGGAGGGGGGAATGGGTGTAAGCTAGTTGCAGGGAAAGCAGGTGGGAAGGTGGACTTTGGCGGGTTGAAGATATTGACCAGAGTTTGACCAAAGAGTATTAATAATGGGAGGGGTTCACAATTCAGTTGACAGGGGTCCAAGGTTAGGCAGGGGGTCCAAAATTAATTTGACAAGGGATTAATGACAAGGACCTTGGTGTAAAATCTGAAAATTGAGGGGTTTAAACTGCCAATTCATCAAACTTGTTCCAAGGGCTGAAAATGACAAGTTCCAAAAGTATAAGGACCAAAATTGCCATTTTGCAATTTTCCAGGGGCCATTTCTGCCAATTTTGAAAGTTGAAGGACTAAACTTGTAATTTTCTCAAACTTTTGACATTTTTCACCAAAGGACTAAATTTGACAAGTTTTGATTTTAAAAGGACCTTTGGTGACTTTTGCTTTTGAAATTATGGTTCAGGGACTATTTTTGACAATTTATGAAACTTGGGGGACTAAAACTGCAATTTTTGCAAATTTGATATGTTTTTCATCTGATTTTGATAATTTTGCATTTGAAACACATAAAACACTGATTTGTGATATTTTTATCATTTTGATGTGTTTCTGAGTGTTTTCAGATGATTTTGCAGTTTATTTTGTACAAAAATGATGAGTATTTACACACTCATCATGTATCAATATAGTTAAATCTATCAAAGGTCATTGATACACCATTGGGATTGGTTGTAGAGGTATTTCCTTTAGGTTTCCATTCCCAACGTGCTGAGGCCTTCACAACATTGCCCATGTCCCCCCTTTTCATATTTATAACCCTTGTAGTGGTAACTTTTGAATGAGCAGTGGTAACTTCTGATTTCTTTTTAGGTACCCACTGTTGGTTATTATTAACCTTTTTAGCTTGAAAGGTTCTTTTTCCTGTTTGTGCAAATTTTGTTAAACTTGTTTTGAAGTTTGCACTTTTAACAGGTGACTTAGGGTGAGCAGTGTTAACAGTTTTTGCAGTGGCAAACATTTTGAGGCCACTTCTAAGTTGAACTGCTCTTGGGACCATTTTGCAATTAGAGCTAGGGTGTACATTATTTTGATACCTGTTAGACTCCACCCTTTTATACCCATAGACTTCCCTTCTCCCAACATGATAGTCACAATAAGCATGTAAATGATCAAAACTACCACAGATATAGCATGCCTTATTGTTCATAACAAAATCACTACCTAGTTGTTGAGATTTAACATGATTCCAACTCCTCTGGTTACCCCTAGGAGCTGTAGGCTTGTTCCTATACATCTCAGCATACCTTACAGTTGGTCTAGGTTTATTTACTGGTTTCCTAGGTTCCTCTGTAACAGTATTAACAACTTTTGGGATAGTAGTCTCTACATTCTTTTTAACACTCTCATCTACAATAGATGAGTCACTAGCACTCTCAAAAACATCATTATCAAGCTTACTTTCTTCCTCACTCTTCACAACTGTGTCTTTTAAAGGACCATATTCTCTTTCAAGATCCTTAAAATCCTCTATGCCTGTATGAGCTAAATCTATACCTGGAGGTGAATGAACACCCCTTAGTGGTGGAGGCGCAGTATTATAACCCATACCAGACTTAGCTTTATTATATATTTGAGCATTCCAAATTTTATCAATTGACTTAGACTGATGATAACATGTGTCTACAGTTAAATTGACATTTTCAATTTTCTTTTGAAGTTTTTCAAGCTCCTTTTGGTATGCTTCATTCACAGCAGTTGTATGTTCTACATCTCTCCTAAGAAGAATCATATCATCATTATAATTTGACTCATTTGCCTGATAGTGCTCTATTTGTTTTTCTAAAACTGCCATAGCTCTCCTAAGATTAGACACAGTATAATTAGCAGTGTATAACTCTTGTCTTTCATTAGAATATAAATCATTAAGTCTTTCAACTTCTCTAGCAGCCCTACATGTTTTAGAGCAACATTCAGAGTTTTGTACCTCAGAGTCAGAGAAAGCCATAAGAGCAACTTCAGCAGAAACAAGAGCAGCATCTGTGTGTTCTTCTTCAAGATCATCAGCCATGAAACTCCAATCATAGCTCACACCATCAATAGCCAACATTGCCTTTGGTTCTTCCACAGTTGGTCCCTTCTTTTGCTTGTACCATATAGATCTGTTGTCCTTGGTCTTTGGTCTTCTACATTCTCTAGCAAAATGTCCAAACTTGTGGCAGTTAAAGCACTCCACTTTCTTCTTATCAAAGCCTGCAGTATCATCACCATTAATGTGGATAGGCTTGCCAGTCTTCTTGTAGAATTTCTTAGCCCTCATGCTAAGAAGAGCTATCTGCCATTTTATATCCATCTCCTCCAAGTCAACTTCATCGATTTGCTCTATGTCTTCATGAGTTAAGAGAGAGCCATCAACTTGTGTGGAGATAAAAGCATAAAAGGTAGGATCTCCAATACTAGCAACCTTCTTCTTTGATCCTGCAGTGGCAATATTCACATTGCCAGTGGAAACTTTAGAACCTACAGTGGCAATATCATCATCACTTTCATCTTCAGAATCATCACTGTCAACAGAATTTGACAACAATGCCAAGCTACTAGAGCTTGTACCAAGTTTCCCTGCCTTCTTCAACCTTTGTTCAATAAGTTTGAAGTTGTTGTAAAGATCATTGAGCTTCATTGTTTCTATGTCTGTTTTGTTTTCCCAGACAGTAACATTGGTTTGAAACTCTGAAGGCAAACTTCTTAGAAACTTCAAATTGAGGTCTTCCTTTTCTACCTCAATGCCAAACACAGTCAGTTGTGTAACAATCTTCTGAATTTTGGTGAAAATGCAATCAAGAGAGTCATTGCTTGAAGCAGAGAAGTTTTCATAACTTTGATTTAACAATGTCTTTTGAGTCTTCTTTGTAGCATCATTGCCACCAAACACTGAGCAAATCTCTTCAAACAGTTCTTTAGCAGTCTTGAACTTGCTGAATGCAATAATCTGGTCTCTAGGAAGAGTCATCAGCAACAGACTTCTAGCTTTAAGATCATTCTTCTTTTGAGCTTTTTCAGCATTTGATTCAGGCACAGAAACTTTCACAACATCTGTGTCACCAACTTTTAAAGTAGTGGTCACAGATTTGAAAGAATCACCAAGTTGAATGATCTCCCATAGAGCATAGTCCTGTATGAGGAAGTATTGCTCAATCAGTATCCTCCACATCTCAAACTCATTAAGCTTAAGCTTAGGGAGTCTGGGTGTAGAAGAAGAGTTTGATTGGTTGTTTTCCATCTCCATTGAATTGAGTGAGTGAGTCAAGCTAATTCCTTGGATCTTCTAAAACAAAATATCAGAACCTTTGCTTTGATACCACTTGATGGATCTGGACACACTCCTTGTGTCAATGATATTTTGTATGATATTATCAAGCAAGCGGAATTTACTTAAGTAATACTTAGAAGACGAATTATATGATGTATGAGAATAAACACAAGTTAACACAAAACTCAAGCTCCAATATTATTAATGAATAATATGAGTGATCTTAACATATCACTAGGGTTACACCTTGAAGCTTTCGTAGGTAATCTTGTAATGTAATACGTACCTAAGACAATGACCTAGGATCTCCTTTTATACAACAAGGAGTCCTTTACAAGATAAGTATAAAGCTAACATAATAGAATATACACAAGATCTATTCTATACTTATCTAGACGCGTTTAACCTTATCATAAACTGATAGCAGTGGTAATGAAGAACTTGCAGTGGGAATACGTTTCCACTGCTAGTAATAATTCATGCAGTGTAAACCACAACTATCCGTGGTAACGGATTATTCCCAACAGAACCGCCTGATTACCCATGCGAAATCCAGTAGCATATCCCTGCTGATTCCCAATAACTCCAACCATTTTTCCTTGATGACCCATATTCACACCCGGCTGTGCAATTTGCCTGTTGCGAGTGTTTGATGAAATCCTTTGGTTGTTGTTAGTTGGTGTGGAATAGCGACCTCTGAATGCTTTACCCAAAAATGCAAATGCTTGAAGCAAAGCTTGTTCTTGTTCCATTTCAAGATCAGTGATTCCTTGTTCCTAGTAATGTTGTTGTTCTGGTGGAACAGCTTGTTGTTGTGGAATGTATTGCTGCAAGTTGTTGTTGGTGGAAGATGATGAAGCTTGTTGTTGTGTATTCACTGGAGTTTGAGTCTTTGCAATGAGTGCCAATGGATCATGATTCTTTGCTAATCTTTCTTTCCTGACTTCATTCACTTCATTTTGGTTTTGTTTCAGAAAATCGTTGAGTTGATCAAAGTTCACTTGATGTAAGTCTTTTGTTTGGTTGACAATAGTGACATATCGTCCCCATTCTTCTGGTAGATTGTTCAGGAACTTGATGTTGCTCACGATAGTTCTGGGTGTCTACTTGTTTCTGATCAGCTCATTCATTAAAGTGCAGAATCTTCCATAGTAGGATTCAATGGATTCTCCTGGAGTGGATGTAAACTTCTCCCAAGCAGTTAGCAGCTTGTTCTCCGTATCTTGTTGACCAATTTTTGTTCCATGACAAAGCCGTCTAACACGTTCCCACATATCGAAAGCAGTTTCACAACTGTCTACAGCAGCAAAGATGTCTCTTGGTAAACCCAGTTGGACAATATGAATTGCCATGTCATCTGCTTCGACTTGCTTCTGATCCTCTTCAGAGTATTCCGATTCTTTTTGAAGACGAAAAATGGTGGGACGGGAGGTGTTGCATCAGCATTTCCAGGGTCTTGGACTTGTCGAGGTATGAAGGGTCCATTCGTAATGGATTGAATCATCAATTTTCCATTAGGTTGATGTAATGAAGCATTCGACTTGTCCATTGAAGATAACCACCTTTTTCCAACATAGGAGGACGGTTTTCGGCACCGGCTGCATGAATGTCTTGTTGAGTTGCCATTGATGAAGGTATGATATGATAAAGTTGATGTAGGATCGATTCAACGATAAAGGAGTTGTGTTTGAAGAAGATTAAGCTCGGTTGTTATAGTGAAAATTTGGTCTAAAAACTTAAAAACCTCAATAACTTCTTTTCGGAGCATTTTTAGGACTAGAAGGTTGACCCGTTCATTCGGCGGTCTATTCTCCTTGTTCTCACGGTCGTTGTCGCTGAAAACGGAGTTACGGTTCAAAAGTTATAGCCGTTTGAAGTTATGCTCACAATCTTACTCGTAAACCTGTTCTTATGCGTAGAAATTGGTGCTTATGCGTAGGATTCTTATGTGTAGAAAGCTTAGGCGTAGGATTCCTTATGCGTAAACAGTATCTTACGCGTAACCTTTAGGCTTAAGCGTAAACAAAATTCTTATTCGTAAAAACCTTACGCGTAAGTGTTAACTTATGCGTAGAGTGTTACTCGTAAGCGTTCTGCTTATGCGTAAACTTATGTTAAAAACCAAAAATCCTTTACACTGTCACAGCGTAAAAAATATCCACAAGTCGAAGTGTTCCACAAACTTATCCAAGTGAAGGAAGCACTGAGTAACCGTTGTTGCACGAAGATTTTTCACAAAACGTTATGCGTAAAAACCAAATCTTACGCGTAAAACCTTATGCGTAAAAATAGGGTTTTGACTTTTCTTACGCTTAAAAAGAGGGTTTTGACCAGAAGTACCTTACGCGTAAAAATTGCCCAGTTTTGCAAAAACACGAATTTTTCACCCAAAAACACATTTCCAATCGATTTCTTTTGCACAAACTTCTTCCAAAACACTTAAAGATCAATAAAGTCTAAAACTTTAAGCTTAAACACACGTAAAAATCAAAACTTAATGCAAAAAGCCCACGTTTTATAGAGAAAAACGCAACTTTATGCTTAGTTTTAACCAAAAAATGAAACACAAACACTCCTAAACCATTGTTAGCCGATTGATACCAATTGTAGGACCTTAAATCTATCAACCTTATCACAAACCCAACACGTATATCACGTTATGCGTAGAACACGTTAGCACACAAACACAAACTATGCGTAAATAAGAAAGAAACAAAGAAGAGAAAGATGGTGACTTGATATATGAACCGTGTATGTGAAGAGAGAAAGATGAACACAATATGTTGTATATTCCAAAGAAAACACACACACACACACACACACAAGCACACCCCTCAAATGAGACTTTGAGGGGTTTATATAGTACAAGCACTAGATGCCCTAAAAGGCTTTCCATGGGCCTCGTGGATGGGCTTGGATTGGATTGGGGTAAATGAACTTAATCAAGGCTAGCTTAACTAAACTAATACCCATTTAGCTTAGCCCAATCCACGAGCCCGTTGACTATTCTAATACGATATCTAACACACGTTACAAAGTTCCTAAATGTGAATGACCATCACTTCTAATAAAAACTATTAAGGCTAACAATTAACAATCTCCCCCTTTTTGTTGATGACAAAACATAAAATTATTTTAAGGAAAAGCTAAAATTCGTAAAAGTTTGAATTTGTAGCTTTTACTTTCTTCTCCCCCTTTTTGTCAAAACAAAAAATGTTAAAAGAAGCTAACACAATTTTTATAAGAAAAGGTATGTAAAAATGTAAAGAGAGCAAGTGACGGGAATGGTACTCGTCTTAACTCCCCCTTGACGAGTCCATCCCTTTGAAAGGGCGTCAAGAACATGACGTAAGATAAACTAATTGTGTTTGCAATTAAGTTTGCAAATGGTTCGTCTAAGTGACGAAAAGCGTGCTCCCCCTTGAAGATTGCAAAGTTGCAATGGGGTGTCAAGAAGTATAATCCAAGATTGGATTAAGTTGCAAATGTTTTTGCAATTATGTTTGACACAAAGCTCCCCCTAGCTTTATGGTGTCAAAATCTTCATGAGTTATTTTGAAAATCTACAAAGTAAAGGTTAGAAAACAAGAGTATAGTGCATAATTTCCTGCAAATAAAACTCAAGTTAGTAGAAGTATGTGCTTCTGTACCACGGATCCCACGGTTCCCTTATTGGAGGGATCCGTCTAGGCATTTTGGAGGGATCCGGCTATCTGGTAACATTTTCTTCAGCAGTGAAGATGTGTCAAACAATACTAGTGTGGAGACAATATATGTGTAATAAAGAGCACAACGCACAAAATAAGTAAAGCAAATAAATGCTCATTCAATAAAACAAGAGATTATCAACCAAATCTCTAAAACTAAGAGAATGAACTATTCATACAAGCGCTACTAATGCTAATGAGTTATCCAAACTTTAGATTCAACTAAAAGCTTAATGACGATAAATGATGAGATGAGTTTTCCTAAACATTCTAAGTTTGAGCTTGTAGTTCATGTATCAATCTTTCTAGTTCATGTATCAATCTTTTAGCATGTTTACAATGATAGCAATCCTTGTCATGGTTTTGAGTTTCTTGAAGTGGAAGTTCAAGTGAAGTGGGTTGAGGATCTTCAAATGAAGGAGGATTTGGTGGAGGCTCATTACGTGATGGCTCTACGATGTTTGAGGGTGGAGGTAAAGAAACATCAACTTCCATGTGGTCGGGTGGTTGCCTTTGATGTCTTCTCATAATCCAAAATGGACTATTGGGAGGAATGATAGAGTTTACTTTTGGAGCAAGTGTTGATTCAACACTTTGATTTTGTTCCTCAAACTTTTCAAGTGAATTTGTTGGTAATAGTGAAAGATGAGATGGCCAAGAAGGTAAATCTTCTACATAGTAAGAGTGTGGAGATGATTGTGAGGTGGCTCTAGGCACTAATGATGTTGGTTGATTTGTGGAGGGTATGTTTGGTATAGTAGAATTAGGTGATGAAATCCTAGTGGGAACACTCTTCTTGGGAATTAGTTTGATTGGTTTCCTTGGTGTGGGAGAAATGCTAGCATTGGTGGACTTAACCGGAGATGATTCGGTTGAGGAAACTTCATGTATGATTCTTGCAAGTTTCTTGGGTGGTTCTTGAGTAGATGAGTTAGCACTAGGAGCCTTTCTCATGATGAAATGACTAAGGGAAATGGTTTGCAATTGCTGATGATTGTGTTTGTGTTTGATGACTAAAGTGTTTTTAGCACATGGCTTATAAAGGGAAGAACTTGGCAATTGCATTTAAGACTTAATCCACTAATGTTCTTGGAAATGTGATGATTAACATGCACAAGGTTGAGATTCAGAGTTTCACTGATCTAGGAATTCATTTAAGATGAGATGGAGTGTTTGAGTTAGGAAGATGAGTTGAAATGATTGTTTTAGCAATGTTTGACACAAACTGTCACCCGGATCCCACGGTTCCCTCCTTATAGGGGTCCGGCTAGGCTATTCCTAGGGATCCGGCTCTCAGCAGTTATGACAGGTTTGAAATGAGGTTTATAGGTGCTAAAGCCTATCTTATTTTGAGTGTTTCAGTTCTCCTAAGTGTTTTAGGATGAGAGGATACTTGAATGATCAAAGGTAATAAGTGTTATAGCAAATGATTGTTTCTTATGGAAAGGAGATGGGACAATATGACTACCAATGGATGTCCAAGGATAACACTAAGAGTTTTGTGGTGTTAAGTCATAATAAATGATCCTAGTGATCAGATTTAAGCTTGAGGTAAAATTTGAAAAAAATCTTAAAAATCACAAGAATTGAGAGAGCTAAATTATTTTGTATCACTTTGAGATAAAAATGGTTGGAGACAATTTCCTAAAATTGTTTAATTTGTCCACTTAAGTGTTTTGAAAGATGAGAAACATTTTGTGAGTTATTGAGGCGGAAATATGGTGAGCTTTGATGTGTTGATAAACCAAGAGGCATTTTGACTAAGATTTTAAGTAAGCCTTTAGTGAGTCTAAGCGTTTCTCATCCTTGACATGGTTCTAGTTGGATTCTAAAATCGTATGTTTAGCTAATGAGATGTTATCTAGAAAGTTATCTTGATGCAAGAAATGTTGAATTGCTGATCTGATGTTACGGATCCCACGGTTCCCTCAAGGAAGGGATCCGGCTAGGCTAATCCTTGGGAGCCGGCATCTGCAGATCAGAATCTACACAGAAATGATGTGCAAATTTTGCACATTAATAAATCTATAAGTAAAGCAATAGGAACAAGCATGTCATCACAAAACACCACTTATAAAATTATGATAAAGTAACAATATCCAAATTTCCATAAACCAAAAGAACTAACACGTAATCATCCAAACATAAAATAAATGAAAATAAGCACAATCATATTGTCTCTTTCGTCAATCCTTTCTTTTCCTTTTTGACGGCTTAGTGAGGTTGTAAGCGAGGTTTTGAATCATGCCCCTTAATTGTTTAAATTCCTCGATCTCGTTTGGAATGGTTGGAAGTTGTTCGTGGTATTCAAGGATTTCTAATTTGATGTTGGTTACGGGGTCGACATCTTCCTCATCTTGGCCGAGGAGTCCGAGAGAGCTTTAGGTTTCTTTCCATTGACCTTGAAGCGTTTAGAGGGTATTTTGGTAAGAGGTACCATTACATGATCGGCAAGGAAATGATCATTCTTGATAGGGGATGGTTGCAATGCACTAACATACTTACAAAGTCGTGTTAGGAGCATACCATATGGAAGTACCATGTTGGAAGCTTTGAATACCCCAGCCATTCTCCTTACCATGTAATAGGCGAGATTAAATGGCTTTTGGTGGATAAGACAATAGATCATTTGCACAAGAAATGCGTTTGGATGATCTTTGTTTCCAACTAGACTTATGACGTTTTCCCTAAGGATTTCTTCCCATTTTTTAAACATGGGATGGATTTCGAAAAGTTCCATTTGAAAGGGATTACGGTGAATGAGCTTCTTGTTTCGGTCGAAATGGGATTGGTCGGCTCTTATTTTGAAAATGGTGTCTCGGATGGTTTCGAGTTCATCAAGAGGAGTATGGTACATTGGTTTAGGATCAAGTGCAAGGTTTTGAGTGTTAATTGCCCAATCTTGAGAGTACATACAAATTCCTTCACAAGGAATGCGAAGAATCTGAGCAAAGGTGTTGAGAGGAAGAGTGAAGTTTTGTTTATTGATGATGAAAGCGATTGAGATGCTATCCTCGACGTTTCGAATGATCCTAATGCTTCTATAAAATTCAAAGATAAAGACCGGACAAATTTGTTCATCAATGTCAAGAAGACAATCAAAATTGATTGCCGAGAAGACTTGACGAATGTCGGTATCTTCAAGGAAACATTCCTTGATTACACGACCTTCATGGATAAGTCGTTTTTCAAGCTTTTTGAAGACCTTGCGGTCGATTTTTGAGAGTTCCTCATTACGATAATAATGAGTAAGGTAGTGAACGGTATCATGATGATCTTGTTGAGTAGCTTTGGGCATGGTTGGTCCTAAAAACACAAAATTTTCAATTAGGTAAAATTAGTTGTGGTGGGTTTATGGTTTTGATTTGTATTAACAATGTTGTGAACACAATGTGATCTTAGTTATGTTAAAAGCCCCTTTTCATGATTAATTTTTAAAAACCCTAATTAAAATAATTGATTAGAGATTTGTGAAACCATAAACCCTAGAATTAGGATGATGAGAATTAGAACAAGTTAATGTAACTACTTACAATGGTGTTCTAGGAAGGAATACTTGAGATAATGGAATCCAATGAGGATGAAATCAGTGGTGTATTCGTTTTTGTGTTATGTGAGTAGAGGGAAAAGATCAATGATTAATTTTTGAAAGCGTATAACTGAGTTCTGTTCCACGGTTCCCCCGGATCCTTTGTTTTTGGGATCCGGCTAGTACAACTAGAGGGATCAGGCTACTGTGGACATAAAAGAAGTTGTTTGGCATTTTTTGTAGTAGGGTTATAATTTAGCTTGCAAAAAAAAAATAGTTCGGAGGTATTAGATGAATATTGTTTTTGAATGACGGCTTTTGATGAATCACATATCGAGGGTTCATATGTGATGACGGCGTTGGTTTGACGAATTAAAAGGAGTATTATTCCCGATGATGAAAAAGACGGAAAAGTGACGAAAGAGACTTCTAACGATGTTAGTGATTAATAAACAAAGAGAACTTATGAAAATAAATTGAACTCATGTAACCTATCTAATGAAAAGTAAAACATACCTTTATGCTTCTTGGTTTGACATAATACCAAAGATACTTCATGAGCTTTTAAAGTAATCCTTTGTACTTGCTGTACGTAAGTTGTGATTACTTTTTAGATCATTCCTTGAATGTTGGCTTCATTATTCTTTGAATGAAGATTTTGGAGAGATTCTAGCATGAAGATTTCTTAGGAAAAAAAGTTGTTAGAATCATCTATCAATGTCCAACAAAATGATTTAAAAAAAATATGACCCAAAAAAATCCTTCTTTGTAGTTTTCAAACATACACGGATCGTATCAAGTCTTTAAAGTACAACATATTTTAAGAAACTTGGTAACGAAGCTCTGATGCCAATTGTGGAAAACTAGAAGGGGGGGTTGAATAGTTTTACCAATTTAAAACTTCCCTTTAAATATTTAGATCAACTTATGTCAATCTATTTTGTTGTTTATGTTGGACGTTGATAGATAGATATATAAACGTGTAATGAAAGATAAAGAGTAAGAAGCACATCACTACGACACAAGTTATTTATAGTGGTTCGGCTACATGGACACCTTCCTTGCCCTACTCCACTCCCCGAGTCACCTACTCGAGAGTTTGTAAACACTACACCAATCTCCTTATGGCGGAGAAGCCTTCACAACGTCGCTTAACCTTTTTCCGGTACAAAGCTAAATACCGAGTTCCTTCACACCAAGGTGAACCACACCTAACACAACGTCGCCTACCCTTTATACGGTGCTAGGCTAACCACCGAGTTCTTTCACACCAAGGAGAACTAATCCTATCACAACGTCGCCTACCCTTTATTAGGTACTAGGCTAAGCACCTAGTTCCATTACTATAGAGGAACTACTACCCTTCACAACACAACAACTAATCTCAAGGAGATCTACTCCTTGTTACAACACCATCAAGGATATCTCCATCCTTGTAAATACACAAATACTTATATGTATAACGATGCACCTCATCGATTATACGACCTAGGCATTCTTCACAAACGCTACTTGATTTGATTCTTCTGCATCCTTCACTAATGCCTTTGACACAACGCTTGACACCCTTCACTAATGCCTTCGTCTTGAAACCTTTAGCATTCTTCAATAATGCTTAGACACGGATGATAAACATCTTTCACTAATGCTTTCATCTTGACACTTTCGGCATTCTTTACTAATGCCTTCAATCCAACATCTATGCAAAAAAGAAGAACTATCAACAAGAGAACCTTAGTTGTCTTGATGATGACGAAGCTTGGCAACTCATGGACTTGAGCTTACACGTCTTCAAGAAGTGGTGATCTCTCCTTTAAGAGGAACCTAGAAGATCACACAAAAACAAAAGACAAACTACATAGATCACTTGGATCTGAGGTTAGAGGGTTAGAATACTTGGGGGAAGTATGTGTGTAAAGTGATGAATAGAAAGGAAGAAATGGCTCTCTATTTATAGAGAAAATTCTCTACTGTTCCTCGGATCCCACGGATCCCTTCCACTTGGGATCTGGCTAGCACAAAGCCAGGGATCTGTGGAACGCTCTTCTTTGCCCATGGGTATTTTTGGTTATGGGTCATGGGTCATGGGTTATGGGTTGATCCATTGTTTTCTTTCAAGATACAATGAACTTGGTTAAGTGGTATATGTAAAACCATAGGTTATGGGTCAAAACCATTTGCTAGTTTTTTACCCATTTAGTATATACTTGTTTTTACCCATTTTAGTATACTTAGCTTAAGTATATGTTAACCCAATATGTAAACACTAGTTGTTGTACATATGTATTTAAATCATAAAATCACTTATACTTGTTTTAGTGTTTTATGTGAAAATGTAAGTGTGTTAGGAAACTATTAACTCAAACTATTTACGTATTCTATTTGTTTCGTTAAAATGATTTTACGTTTGTTATCGACAAAACATTAGAAGATCGTAAAAGATAAATAAACGTTTTTATGGATTATTTGTATTAACAAGATCCTAAACTCAGAAAATAAGGAAGGCTTAATGTTTACATACCTTGTAGAGTTGAGAAACAAATTACAATGATTGCTCCATGAGACCAAGACCAAGACGAAGCAAGTTGAATTGTTCCCGCTTCAACGGTTTGGTAAGAACGTTGGCTATGTTATCTTCGGATGCTACCTTCTCAATAGAAATGTTCCCCTTTTGATCATTATCTCTTAAGAAGCGATGCCGGATCTCTATATGCATGGTGCGAGAGTGTAACACCGGATTCTTGCTTAAGTCAATAGCATATTTGTTGTCACATAAAATGGATATGTCACTTAGATGAATGTCGTAGTCACTAACGCTTGTTTCATCCATAGTGCTTGTTGGCATGCTTTGCCGACGGAGACATATTCGGCTTCGGTTGTTGATATAGCCAGTGTCGTTTGCTTCTTCGAGAACCAAGATGTTAGACAACATTCCATAAAAGTACATATACCACTTGCACTCTTTCGGTCAACATTATCACTTGCATGGTCAGAATCTGCATATACATTAGTTTCTACCCCATTCCCTTAGGATACCATAATCCCAATTGAGTCATACCCTTAATGTATCTAAATATTCTTTTAACCGCTTCTAGATGTGATGTTTTAGGGTCTTCTTGAAACCTAGCACATAGACAAACACTAAATATGATATCCGGCCGACTAGCGTAAGATAGAGAAGACTACCAATCATGCCACGGTATTTTGTGTTATCAATGGATTCACCGTCTTCATCTTTTGTGAGTTTAGTATCAGATGACATTGGTGTTCTTATGGATTTTTACTCTTCTAAACCAAATTTCATTAACATTTCATTTATGTATTTGGATTGATTAAAGAAGATACCATCTTCTAGTTGTTTGATTTGTAGACCGAGAAAGAAACTTAGTTCTCCCATCAAACTCATTTCAAACTCATCATGCATGATTTTTTAGAAATCATCACACATGTCTTGACAAGTCGATCCGAATATAATATCTTCCACGTATATTTGAACAATAATTATATGTGATTCCCTTTTCTTGGTGAAAATTGTATAATCAACTAACCCCGTGGTGTAGTTGTTTTGATTAAAAATGATTTAATTCTATCATACCAAGCTTTTGTAGCATGTTTAAGACTGTAAAGTGCTTTCTTTACTTTAAAAACGTGTTTAGGTTTTTCGAAATCGATGGAGGTTGAGCTACATAGAATTTTTCATTAATAAAGCCATTTAGAAAAGCACTTTTAAGATCAATTTGAAAAAGCTTAAGATCATTAGTGTGACAACTGGCAATTTAGGGAGTCTATTTTAGGTAACCGCATTACGTTAAACTAAACCGAGCTTTTGCCTTTATCACTATTTTTATAAACCATGACTTGATTTTATATCGTCTATTGGTTTTTACGGATTATTTCATTATTAAATGAGTTATCGTATGAGTTTTAACTCAATTTGATATGCACTATTCGATTCGGCACTAGAAAAGCCTAAAACGAGAATTATTGTAACTTTTAGACCGTAACTCGAAAATTGACAAATAAATAGTCAAAACTCGTGGAAAAACGTAAATAACGATGTTGGAAAGTTGAGTAAACGTTGTGAGACACTCGGGGGACAATATGTGAGCTCGGGAATGGGTAAACGGGATAGTTACGAAAAATTACAACTCCGACCCCCCAATTATCCCCATGGCCGGCCACCCCCTCCCCTATTTTTATTTATTTTTGAGTCCTTGGTCCAAGTATATAAGGCGTCACACCTCCTCATTTCACCCATTACTTTCTCTCACTAAAAACACACACAAACCACTCTTTCTCTCTCTACTCTATCTCTCTAAAAACCCTAGCCACCACCACTTGGCCGCCGGCCACTATTCCGGCCACCACGGTCACACCGCCGCGCGTGACCACCCACCACTACCACCAAATCAAAGATCTTTTCATCCTCTTTCCATCCATATATGATACTCATACTAAAACCTTCATTAACACCCTCAAATTTAAAGATTAAGATTCGGATTTTTAGGGTTTCAAGTGGGTTTTGCAATTGGTGCTTGAATAAGGTAAATGGAACAAGATTTGAGCTTGTTTGAGCTATTAGAAGCCACGAATGGCATTCTAGGGTTTCGACCCTATGATGAAATTTGGGGCTTTTGGGTGGAACATGAAATTGAGTCTAATTAGTGTCTAAATAAACAAGTAATTAGTGTTTGGTAAGTGTGTGGTGTATCAATTTGATGGGTTTATGCATTTTTCGTTTAGTTTCATCTTTTTGGTTAGAATAGATGATGGGTTTTGTGTTTGGTTAATGATTGGAGCTTGAATGATTGGATTGGGATGTTGTGGAAGTGATTTGGTTGTGTTTGGTTGTGGGATATGGGGCGTACGAGCCACCAAGGCCACGTACGTGGCTCATGGTTGGTGTACGTGACCCACTTGGGCCACGGGTCCGGGTCGGGTCGATTTGGTAGCTTGTTGGTTGATGTAGTTGAGGTTTGGATGAGACGCGTGGAGCCGAAAAGCTTCTAGAGCTTGTTTGGTTCACGTGGTCTTAACCGCGACCGTGTCATGACCATTAGGGTCATAACATTGGTTTCGGGTATATTTGGTTGATTGATTGGTTGGCGAGATTGTTTTGAGTTGATTTGGGATTGAATTGCGCTATTATGACTTTTAAATTTGGACTTGATATATATATTGTTGCCTTTGAGCTACGTCGGTGTTACTTTAACTTTTTAGTCAATAGTTGACTCCGACAAAGCCGTAACATTGACTTTAGTATAATTTGGACTATTGATTGATTTAAAAGCCGAGAAGTTATGACTCGTGCTTGTGGACTCGAAACGAATAACGATATGAGATTAATATTGGAATTTGACGAAATATATATATATATTCATGAAAATGCTAATAGACTATGAAATATAAATAATAAATGGGCTTTTGTACCAAAAATGTTGATAACAAGTTTTATCTTGTTATTTACTAATTTTAAATGGAAACTAACGACTAAATTGGAAATGTTTTGTAATAAATAAGTAATTAATGTTTCGAGTACACGTTTATCAATAAATGTCAATTGTGGACATTTAATACTAGTTAAGTATTTATTTACTTACGTTGTGTGCATGGGTTACGGATAACCTAACGTTAATAGTGTTGATTCACGTGGGTAGCGGACTTATTAGGTTGACGAATCTAATAAGAGCCCGCTAGGTACGTTGGGTAACCTTATTAATGGGTGAATTATCCTTATGACTCTTTAGGATACGATTGATTTATGTGATAATAAGCGACACGAATAAATAAATGAGTTTATCGAGTTGACGAATTCGATAAGGTCTACTATTTATTCCGAAACTTATTGAACTATGGAGCTTATCGTTTAGAGGTCTCATTGCGTCGCATTGAGTTATATATTGGTTGTTTGAGTGCATTCATAACATCATATTGAGTCGATACACCCACATGAGGAATACCAAACACTAGGATTAAATGGTGAAACGAGACATTTTTGGAAATAACGAAATGGAATACATTGGGGTAGATAACGTTGATTCCGAGGAATATATATATTAAGTTTGGTCTACGTTAATAGGTTGTGCCGAGTCGATAGTTGATGTGCCGTGATTACCGTTATCTTCTGCTAGTGTTTATTTGTGCGTTGATTGCTTGAGGTGAGTTTCATAGCCCCACTTTTATCTACGTTTTAACTATGTTTTGAACTATTTTGGGGTGAGAATCATGCTATTGTTTTCGGACCGTGAAAAGTATTTGGATTTGCTTATATGCTTGACTGTTTAGATAGATGTGCGGTAGTTGTTGCCTTAGACTAGGGTAGCAATCCTAATTGCTATAACTATTGCCTAGCTAAGAATAGACTTCTACCTCGACCTAGTCCGGGGTTGGCAATTGTTCTAGATTTTGCCACGACAGTGCTGGACTAGAGTCGCTGGGCCCGAGTAGTCCCTGGATGCGGGACATGTTTTTGGTTGGTGATCTGGGTAGGATCGGTATTTATCTATATTAGGTCTTGCATAGCAAATCAACTATTACTGGTCCACTATGATTTTGTTGAACTTAAACCTATGAACTCACCAGCGTAAGCTGACCTTTTAGCATGATTTCTCAGGTATTTGAAAGATGTTTGGAATACGTGGTTGTGGAAGCTTGGCAAGAAGGCGGGGTTCAAGGATCATTTCTGACTCTGATAAACTTTGGGGACCTATTTGATTAAACCATGTTTTGGGCCTAATAATTATACTTTTGGATTAAATGTTTTGAATACTTAAATTTGGGATTGGTTTTGAATGTTAAATGACTATCCTTTTGCTATACTTGTGTGCGATACTAATCCAAAAAGTAACGCCCTGAAAACTTGATTAAGTCTTCCGCTGTACCGAGATTTGGGGGTGTTACAGATTGGTATCAGAGCTCAAGGTTATAGAGAATTAGGTATTTTATAAACCCTAAACTATAACCACTTTTAAGAAAAATTGATCCTCGACCGACGCACGCCCACTTGCCAAGCCGAAGCTTCTTATTTGAATATGGTATGAACTGCGAATTGAATTATGAGATGATATGTTAAGGGATATTGTGAACTGATTATGGAAACGTTATGATTTGGAGATATGATTATTGATTTTGGGAAATGAGATATGATTATTGATTTTGGAAAATGAGATGTGATTATCGAGATATTACAGAATTTGATTTGAGAAAACGATATATTGTGATTTTGGAGTTTTGAACTCGATTGATTTGATATGGGATTATGTGATTGAACGGAACTTATTGTTTTATTTAAAGGCATATTTTGAGTAATGCGGTACCTACACTTTTAAAAGCTTTCATTATGTGATATATGTTTTTGGTTAAGTTGATGCGCTTATTAAAACTAGTTGTTTCGAACACTTATACCTACCCTATGCCATTGTCACAGACTATGCCTTCACTAGCTTTTGATGTGTCTGAGGAGGTCCTTGCTGTTGCTAGTTCGCCAGTATTGACTCTCATGACGGTTGCGTAGGGTGATCCTTATGAGATTGCTCGTCACACTAGTTCATCATCATCAGATCGTCCTAGCTCATCTAGGCAGCTCACTTTACATCAGGTCTTAGCGCGAGCACAGACTCCTAGGCTTGCTTATACTCTGTATTCTTAGCGACTTGGTGTTAGCGACTTGGATCTTAGCGAGTTGTTCTTTAGCAACTTGACTGTTTAGCGATTTGGTACTCTTAGCGACTTGGTGTTAGCGACTTGGACCTTAGCGAGTTGCTCTTTAGCGACTTGACTGTGTAGCGACTTGGTGCTTTAGCGACTTGTGTCCAGCGACTTGGTTCTTAGCGACTTGGTTCAAGTATTCTTAGCGACTTGGTTGACTATTTTTTGTAATACGGTTTTCTCTTGATTTAGTAAAATCCCGTGAAAGAATCTATTTCCTTGGTTTTCTCTTAATCATAGAGTTATAAAATCCCGTATAATCTGTTAACATGTCTACCAACGTACCTACAATCATCTCCACTGTTGCTGAAGATGTTCAAGCAGCTGGCTCAGATACTCGTCCACCCATGCTTGACAGAACTGACTACGACTCTTGGGCACAACGAATCAGACTGTACTGTCTTGGAAAGGAAAACGGAGTCAACATTCTCAAGTCTATTGATGAAGGACCTTATCAGATTGAGACTACAAGAGACTTAATTGATACAACTGCAGATGGAACAATGATCTATGGAATAGACAGACCAAAGACGTATGATGAGCTCAATGATAAGGAGAAAAAGAGATTCGATGCTGATATCAGGGCTTCTAACATTATACTTCAGGGTCTTCCAAAAGATATCTACAAGCTTATCAATCACAACACTGAAGCCAAAGCAGTATGGGATAATGTCAAGATGCTTCTCTCAGGTTCTTAATTAACTAAGGAAGACAGAGAATCACAGTTGTATGATGAATTTGAACACTTCAAGATGAAACCTGATGAGAGTATCTATGAATATTATGTGAGATTCCACAAGCTGGTGAATGATATGAGGAATATCAAAATGACTATGCCAAATATTCAACTGAACTCAAAGTTTGTGAACAACATGAATCCCGAATGGCACAAGTTTGTTACCTCTGTGAAGCTAACCAAAGGATTGAAGAATACAAACTATGAGCAACTCTATGCCTTCCTTCTTCAGAATGAGAGACATGCTATGTTTGAAAAAAGGATTCTTGAACAGTTCAAAACCAATCAGGGAGAAACAAGCTCATCAAATGATTCAACAGCTTTCTACACCAATGTTGGAATTACCACCAAAGCTTCTCAAGTCATACCCACGAGAGATGGTAATCAAAAACTCATTCCTGATCCGAGGTTCAAGCAACCGGATGCTGATGCTGTCGTGGGACATTTCATCAATCAACTGGCTCTTATGGTTAAACAGAACTTGACCCTTACACCTCATACTAACAGTCTTCACACTAACAATGAAATCAGAACTGCATCCAATCTTCACAATCATGATATGATCAGATATGGGAGGGTTATGGTGCAACCAATTCCACAAAGGCAGTATGAACAAGGAAGAGGTGGAGTTGGTAGAGGATTTGTGGCTAATCAGAATCAAGGAAGAAATGTCAATCAAGGACAAGCAAAGCCAATCAAATGCTACAACTGTGGTGGTGAGGGACACATTGCAAGGAACTGCACATCTCCAAAACGTCCACAGAATGCCGAATACTACAGAGACAAGATGTTGCTTGTGCAAGCTCAGGATAATGGAGCCGCTTTGGATGAAGAGGAATTGTTGTTTCTTGCTGAGGGAAATGCCCGAACCTATGATGCTGATGTTGATGAACAGCCAATTCAGGAGATAGGTCATAATCATCAAAATGCATTTCAAGTAGCTGACTGTGATGCATTTGACTCTGATGTTGATGATGAGCCTACTGCCCAAACAATCTTCATGGCTAGCATCTCACCTATGGTCTCTCCACCACAACAGGCTGGCCCATCCAAAGACAAAATCATTTCAGAGGTATTAAAACTATATGATGATGTTGATGAGCAAAAGATGCATAATGAAGTACAATCTCTTGAAACTTATGAATCAGATATTGATGATGAGGGTAATAGCAATATTGTCCCATATGATCAATATGTGAAGCAAAGTGAAAGTGAGGTTGTACCAAGTAATGCATCTTCCGCAGTCAATGATGACTATGTTTTTGATGAATATACTGCATGTGCCCCTGATTATTCTGTTGTCTCTGAACTGAATGCCTATAAAGAACAAGTTGCCATTTATGAACAACGTGCTAAGTTTGAGTTGACCACCCGTGAGCAGGAAATGGATGACCAAATGCGTACAATTATTAGAAAAAGTAATTTTAGAGAAGAAGTATTAAAACAAGAGTTAAACTCCTTACAAGAAAAGCTTTCTAAAACTGCTAAGAAAAAACAAGAACTTCAAGAAAATGTTAAAATGCTTAGGCAAGAATTCAATGCTAAGGAATCAAAACTTTTGAATGATTTTTCCAATCTAAAAACTTTGAAAAACAAACTTGAAAACAAGTTGTACGTACAAGGGAACACCATTCAGACTGCTCACATGATCACTAAGCATAGAGTTTTAAGCGATAAGCATAGTATTCCCATTATTAAGGAACCTAACCCTGAGTATGGTAAGAAAGCAAGAGAAGCTCAGAAGGTAATTTATGATGGCCATGAAATCCTTAAGCCTAGGCAGAAACCTAGTTGCACTGAGTGCACTGAGGAAGATAAGAAATCAGATGAAGTCACTAGGGAGAAAATGAATAAGAAGCTAGAAGATCCTTGTTGGAATCACTCCTAAACCATAATCAAGTGTTAGTGATTAATATGTAATAGTTAGCTTTATTATGGCCTTTATGTTTGTTATTAGCCTTAAGCTTATGTAGAAGGCCCATGAGCTTAGGCCCAAGCCCATAAAGGAAAGGAAGGGAAGTAGGAGTGTTGCCCTAGCTTCCCTCCTATAACTACTCTTGTAAACCCTCATTTGAGGGTTGGTTGTTCAAGTTATTCTCTCTTCACATACTCTACGCGTAACCGGTCTTACTTTATCATGTGTGTGTGTTTGGATCTTGTTCAATCGCCTTATCTCTTTCTTATAAGCTTGTGTTTGTAAAACTAGTGACCTAACAGTGGTATCAGAGACATGTTAGTTGGGTGAATCGTGTTTGTTTTTGAAGTGGGTTTCGGTCCTACGCCTAAAACGCATGTTTGATACTTTGGTTCGCTTAAAAACTTGTTTTTTACACTTTTTAATCCAAGATTCTTGTACTTTCAACGTTTTAAGGTGTTAAAATACTTGTTTTTGGCAAAACGTTTTACACTTTATGCGTGGATAGTTGTTTTTGATCGAGTTTTTGAACGAGGGTTTTATCCTACTCGTAACTATTTTAGAGGCTTTGGTTCATCAAGTTTCACACTTTTGTGTCTTTTGGTGTTATTGAAGCTATTTTATCACACAAAAACTGGTTTAGACACACTTTTGGACAGAATCAAAATTTCATGCATTTCTACGCATAGTAAAACCCTAAAACTACGCGTAAGTGCCTCCTTGGTTTGATCTTCATTTTCGTGGTTTATTCCGTGTTTTCTTACTTGGATAAGTCTGAAAATACGTCGACTTTGGATATCTTTTGCACTGTGATAGTGTAAAAGATCATTTGGGCAAAAACCCTAAAATTACGCATAAGCATAAGCTTACGCGTATAAATCCTACGCCTAAGATTTTTCCTACGCCTAAGCCTAGTCTTACGCATAAGAAAATCCTACGCCTAACTTTCTACGCCTAACTTTTGTCTACGCCTAACTTTAGTTCTTTTCCCTACTTACGCGTAAGCTAAATCCTACGCGTAACTCCTTATTGTTACGCGTAACTTTGGTGTTTTTACGCATAAGTGCTACTTGGTTCTTGTCTTTTCTACGCCTAAGAACACTTCATCAACAAAGGTTCATTCGAGTACAAAGATCCATTTTTACCAACACAAGTTTTCAACATGTCTCAACCACCATACTCTAACTATTTCCCTTACACTTATCCTCAACGACAACAACAACTAAGTCCACAACATCAACAATGGAATCAACAACAAGCAATTTATCAACAACAATTTAATCAACAACATACTCCACAACTTGGTGCAATTCCCCCACCACAAATGGTTCAAACACCGCCAAGTCTTCAAGTTCAACCCTACACAAATGAATTCAATCAACATCCATCAAGGAACACTATGAAGGAACCCACTTGGTTTGCAAAGATGTGTGAAGCTTTAAGCAGCCAACAATCAATTCATGAAGCTGGATCACTTGATAGACCTCCAATGCTCACTCCAGGAAACTACGATCAATGGGTGATAAGGTTCTTTAGGTTTTGCGATCTGAAGAAGCCACATGGAAAGTTCTTAAAGAAGGTTATCTTGGAAGGTCCATTTGAGATGCCTACTGTCATTGTACCCGGAGATCCTAATGCTGTTCCACCAAGAGATGAACAAACCAACATTGCTACTGTTGCAGATCTAAATGCTACAGAACTTCTACACTATGAAGCTGATGAGCTTGCAATGCAATATATCCTTTTAGGATTACCTAACCCAATTCTTCGAAGTGTTGATGCTCAAAAGACTGCAAAGAAAATGTGGGACCATATTCATCTTCTTATGGAAGGATCAATACTCAATCAGGAGGATTTGGAATCCAAAATTTACTTGGCTTATGAACACTTCATGATTGAATCTGGAGAGACACTAGAGTCTTATCATCATCGATTTTCAGACATCATCAATGATTTGGATAAACACAACATCATCATGCCAAGAATTGTAGTGAATACTAAATTCCTGAGTAGTCTTGGTCCTGAATGGGAGAAGTATGTCATTTTTCTCCGTCAAGCGAAGAATATGCATCATTCTACATATGGATTGTTGTACGATTACTTGAAGCCTCATGAAAAGGAAGTTGATCGGGAAAGGATTCTCCGTGCTCAAATTGCTCCACCTACACATTCGGAAAATCAACAACTTGTCTTATATGCTCAACAAAGTTATCCTCCTCAACAAGCAACTCAACCAACTGCCTCAGTCACACCAAACGATCCATCACAGCAATCTCAACAAAATCAATTGGTTCCTTACAACAACAACAATGATCAAACACTTCATAGTCAAACTAATGAGGAATCCGATCCGTTTGAAGCATTGCAACAGGGATTTGTTATGATTGCTAATGCTTTTAGCCGTTATACAAACAAATCCAACAATCGTATTCGTTCCTCATCCAATACACGAAATCAGGCTGTTGTGAACAATGGACGAGTTGAAGTTCAGAATCGTGGTTATGGTCGTCAAATGGGAGGTGGTCAAGGGTTTAATGCTATGGGTAGGAATAACAACAGAGCTCAAATGGTGGAACAGGGAAATGCTCAGAATGGTCTGAATGGTCTTCGATGGTACAACTGCAATGAGAAGGGACACCTGGCTAATGCATGCCCAAAGCCAAGAACTAGGGGCAGTGCTTATTTCAAAGAGGCTCTTCTTTTGGCTCTTAAGGATGAAGCTGGTGGATCTCTCACAAACAAAGAACAGAGCTTTATGGCAGATGCAGACTCAGATGATGATATGGAGGACTTGCAGGCCAATGCAGCTGTTATGTTGATGGCTAATATGCATGAGTTACACATGAGTGACACAGGCCCAGTGTATGACACTGATGGCTTGTCTCAGGTACCCGAACAAACCATCATCATATCTGAACTAATATCTCCGCCAATATCTGAATCCGGCACGGCTCAGACTGTTCAAAATGAGTCATCTACATCTCATTCTGACGATTTTCAAATAAACCCTGTAGTTACATTTGACGATCAAGATGACCTTATGGTTTCCCTTGATAATCAAATTGACTCCGTGGTTGTACTTGAGGATCTAAATAATGATCATGTTGTGACTCACGTTGAACAAGCCGAACTGTTGCCTCCTCCAGATTTTGCTCGGTTAATTCAAGACCATCAAATCAAAATGGAGAAATGTTATGCATTAAATAAGGACTTAAAAAGCAAAAATGCACTGTTAACCAAGGATTTTGAATGCTTACAAATGCAACTCAACTTTTTCAAAACTCAAGAAAACCGTGAAAAAGGTTTTGAAGCCGCTTTTGCTAAATCTCATCAAAACGAAAAATATTTAGAGAGACAGATGTGTGATCTAGCCGCTTCGAAGAATGCTTTGTTGTCTGAAATAGAACAACTGAAACATGAACATAAAAAGCAAATTAACACTCTCACCTTGGAAAATCAAAAAGCTAAGGTTGAGTTGTTAAATTGTCAAAAACAGTTCTCAGCATACAAAAAGCATTCAACGAATCGGGTAGATGACCTTCTTGCAGAAATTATTGGCTTGCAAAACAAAATTAAAGAGTTTAAAACTGTTATTTACAAACATGGTGAATCAGTAACAGCTATTGAAAAGTTTACTTTAAAACCCAATCCAAAAGGATATGGACCAAATCTAGCAGATTACAAACCAAAGCTTTCACTCAAAACATTCAAACCAAATCCTGAAGTTTCCAGTGCAGAATATAAAATTAATGATACTGTTATGAGTGTTGTTGAATATCATCGTCAAGAGGAATTAGATGCAGAAGACGAGAGTCGATCAAAATTAAAAACGGTTGTTTACAACAAACCTTTTAATTATTCAAAACCGGTCACTTTCGTCACAACAACGGATTCTTCTAACACACCAAGGGTTATCATCAAAACACCTGAGTCTTCTAATGTTAATCCCCAACCAGACTATGCACAAATTTATGGTCCTTTACCTTCAATCAGTGAAGTAAACTCAAAACCTGAAAATCGCAAAATCCTTAGATATTTTGATGTTTTCATGGCTGACCTCAAAACTTTAGAACATGAGATAGAACATCATTTTGAAATCAAAGTTCAACACTTTCAATCGCCTTTAGCGCGAGAACAAAGAGACATTTTTCAGAAAAATCTTTTACCACATGTTAAAAATTTGAAAAGTTGTGCATTAGCTTGGGAAAAGGATTTTCATAAGGAACTTGGAGTAATGAAGGTCGTTTTCGAGAAAACTGAAACATCTATTTCTAATACTAAACGCAAAAAGAAAATGTTGAGAAAAGATGTTGATCGACTCTTGGAAGATGTTATCTGTGCTGATATCCATAATGTTGTGTTATTCTATTCTTTGCCACATGCATCTGATTTTATCTCTGCTGATACTGTTGACTCTGTGGTAACTGTTGAGAATATTGATAATGTGCTTCAGATCGAGTCTTTAAAAGCTGAAAATAAACGATTACTTAACGAACTTTACAATGCAAAACGTCGTCTTCATTGGTGTGAAAAAGATATTCACAACCATCAACTTAGTTTTCAAAAGAAAATCGCTCAGTTGAGTGCAAAATCTTCTGATCCTAAAATTGAGCAACTGGATGATCAAAACGTGTCTTTGAAAAGTCAAATCTCTAAATATGAACAAGAAATTGTAACAGTTAAACAGGAATATGGTGTCATATTTGATTTACTCAATAAGACTCGACATGAAGCATCAAATGAACTTGATCACTATCTTGCTCACACTAGAGAAGTCATGAATTTTGGTGGTAATATTCGGTCTGAAAATCAAGATTTGATTCACATTATCTCTCAGTTAAGAGAAATGTTAGGAAAGTATGAACAACTTCCGCCAACCATCATTAAGAGATTAGCACCTGCCACACTTAGTAATCGTGCACCTAGAATCCCTACTGCCAAATCACAAGTTGCTAACGTGCTTCTTTCTACTGAAACAGGACTAGTTGCATTTTTTCCAAACGTCCGCACTTCACAGCCTAGGAGCACTCAATCGAAGAATAGGAAGTTGCGACCTAAGAAAAGATCAATAAGGAATGCTAAAGTAGAAGAACACCCTAGGACTATGAATAAGACTCACGTTGCTTCCACTATAGATGTTGCGTCTGGCAAATGTAATAGAAATAGTGATGTAACGAATGCTAAACCTTTAAGCACCTTTGATATTCAGTCTGATGCACCTTGTGTTATTTGTCGTAAAAGTATGAATTCTGATTGTCATGACAAATGTGTTGCTAAAGCTATAATCTCTCGTTTACGGAATCCTAAGAATCGGACTACCTCTAGGCCCACTAATCATTCTAAGTCTGTGCTTGGTAGACCGCCTTCTTTAGATTCTAAGGCAAACATTGCTGTCACTCTAGCTCCAGTTTCACCTCCTAAGAATGTAGTACCACCAAGTACATTCACTAAGACTAAAGCAAATAGTAGTTATAGATGGCAGAAATGGATATATAACACACTAGGATTTAAATGGATGCCTAAAGTCATTAATGTGTGCATGTCTCATATACCTGCTTCGGAACCCTCTAACATTTCGGGTTCCACATCTACTTCTATTCCATCTGTGTCGTCTGTGTGTAATGCAGGTGATACAGATCATTCTCTGGATTGTTGATAGCGGATGTTCCCGACACATGACAGGCAACCTTAAACTGTTATCAAACTTTATTGCAAAGTTCATTGGTACTGTCAGGTTCGGGAATGATCACTTCGCAGCTATCATGGGCTACGGAGATTATGTCAATGGGAACATCGAAATCAGCAGGGTTTACTATGTGGAAGGCCTCGGTTATAATCTGTTTTCAGTAGGTCAGTTTTGTGATGGAGATTTGGAGGTTGCTTTCAGGGAGAAAACTTGTTTCATTCGTGATCTACAAGGAAATGACCTTATGTCTGGCTCGCGTAATTCTAGTCTCTACACTATCTCTATGCAAGACATGGTTGCTTCTTCTCCCATCTGCTTACTTTCAAAGGCAACATCAACAAAATCCTGGCTATGGCACCGTCGTCTCTCACATCTAAACTTTCAGACCATCACCAACCTTTCTCGATACAAACTAGTTGAAGGTCTCCCATGATTCCGGTATTCAAAAGATCACCTTTGCTCAGCCTGTGAACAAGGGAAAAGCACTCGTGCTCATTTTCCTTCAAAGGTGGAACACAGCTCTCAGCATGTGCTTCATCTTCTTCACATGGATTTGTGTGGCCCGATGCGCGTGCAAATGATCAATGGCAAACGCTACATCTTAGTAATTGTTGATGACTACTCACGATGGACTTGGGTCTACTTTCTTCGAAGCAAAGACCAAGCTCCACAAATGCTCATCACCTTTCTCACGAAAATACAGGTTCAGCTCCGCAACACCGTCAGACTAATCAGAACAGACAAAGGAACTGAATTTGTTAACCAAACCCTTCGTGAATTCTATGAGAAAGTGGGAATTCAGCATCAAACATCTATTGCACGTACACCAGAATAAAACGGAGTTGTTGAAAGACGAAACCGAACGTTAGTGGAAGCTGCAAGAACAATGTTAATCAATGCTAAACTTCCAGATTACTTGTGGGCAGAAGCCGTATCTACTGCATGCTATACTCAAAACCGTTCTATGATCACAAAACGCCACAACAAAACACCTTTCGAGCTTGTCCACAACCATAAACCGAATCTCAAACACTTTCATGTATTTGGATCACTTTGCTATCCGAATAATGATCGTGATGATTTTGGAAAGCTCAAAGCCAAAGCTGACATTGGAGTCTTTATTGGATATTGTGAGAATTCTAAAGGTTACCGAATCTGGAATCGTCGTACAAAACAGATGATGGAAACGATTCATGCTCATTTTGATGAACTTACAGAGATGGCTTCTGAGTATAACAGCTTAGAACCCGGTCACAACCGTTTAAACTTCCCTCAACCCCCATCATCAGCTGAACAAAGCCCCCAGCTAACTCGTCAACAAATGGAAAGGTTATTTGCTCCTCTGTTCAGTGACGATATTGATGAACGTGCTTCAGGTGTATCCGCTGTTTCCGCTGCACAACCTGATAATATTCCTATACCTGATACACCTGCTACAACAACTACTGTTGAAGATGCACCTACACCAGTTGACTCCAACACAACAGTTGAACACACCGCTTCCAACAATGATGAACCGGCTGATGATATTCTGAATGAAGTACCCCCACCTGCAGATTTTGATCCAAATGCGTTCTTCAACCCATTTGCTAATGAGACTGCTGCACCAGATGTCGCAGAATCTTCAACAAACCATTTGAACACTCAGAATCTGCACAATGTATATCAACATCAACCCTCAACACATCGACGGACAAAAGACCATCCTCTGGCTAATATTATTGGCAACCCGAATCAACCAGTCGTTACGAGACAACGTCTTCACACTGACGGTGAACATTGCATATATGCACTCACTGTCTGCCAATCTGAGCCTAAAAACATTAAAGACGCAATGACAAAAGACAACTGGATTGAATCCATGCAGGAAGAACTCAGCCAATTCAAACGTCTTGAAGTATGGGAACTGGTTAAAAGACCAACAGGGGTCTACGTCATTGGTCTAAAATGGATTTGGAAAAACAAATTGGATGCTGAAGGGAATGTCATCCGAAACAAGTCACGTCTAGTTGCTAAGGGTTATCTTCAGGAAGAGGGAATAGACTTTGAAGAATCTTTTGCTCCGGTTGCTCGTCTTGAGGCTGTTCGGATATTTCTCGCGTTCGCGGCTCATATGAATATGACGGTCTTTCAAATGGATGTCAAAACTGCGTTTCTCAACGGACAACTGAAAGAAACGATTTATGTCAGCCAACCCGAAGGATTCGTTGATCCAGAGTGCCCGAACCATGTCTATAAACTGAACAAAGCTCTTTATGGTCTCAAACAAGCCCCTCGGGCATGGTACGATAAGCTATCATCTTTCCTCATTGCTAATAATTTCACCAAAGGCTCGGTTGACCCAACACTTTTTATACAATATCACGGGGCACATATCTTAATTGTTCAAATTTACGTGGATGACATCATTTTTGGGTCTACACATAAAAAGTTTTCAACCGCTTTTGCAAAACTAATGAAGAAAAATTTTGAAATGTCCATGATGGGTGAACTCACGTTCTTTCTAGGACTGCAAGTTCATCAATCACCGCGTGGTATTTTCTTGAGTCAGTCCAAATATGCCCTTGAACTGTTAAACAAATTTGGAATGAAAACCTGTGATACTTATGCCACACCAATGACTCATACCAAGAAGCTAGATGCTGATTTACATGGGAAATTAGTTGACCCTACCAAATACCGCAGTATTATTGGGTCTCTCATGTATCTAACAGCTAGCAGACCTGATATTGTCTTTGCCGTTTATCTATGCTCCCGTTATCAGTCGCGACCAACTGAAACCCACCTCTCTGAGGCTAAAAGAATCCTCCGATACATCAAGGGAACCATTAACTTGGGGATCTGGTATCCGAAGGATTCTGGTTTTGAACTAATCGCTTTTTCAGACGCTGACCATGCAGGATGCTTAGACTCAAGGAAAAGTACTTCAGGAGCTCTACAATTTCTTGGTGATAAACTGGTGTCTTGGCAATCAAAGAAGCAGGATTGTACATCGCTGTCATCAACCGAAGCAGAATATGTAGCCATGTCTGCGTGTTGTGCTCAAGTCATCTGGATGAGAACACAACTCAAAGACTATGGTTACGTATTTGACAGAATCCCGATGTACTGCGACAATCGGAGTGCCATTGCGATCTCGTGCAACTCAGTTCAGCACTCGAAATCAAAGCACATCGATCTTCGCTATCATTTCATCAAAGACCACGTGGAACAGGGTACCGTTGAATTATACTTTGTGGGTACAGAATACCAATTGGCAGATCTACTCACCAAAGCCTTGCCTCCCTCTAGGTTTAATGAGTTGATCCACCGGATTGGTATGAGGTGTTTGACTCAAGAGGAATTGGATGACCTCTTAAAACAGTCTTAAAAACCTGTCAAACACCAAAACATCTTTTGTAAATAATTTTTCAAAAACAAAATACAAAAATATAAAATCTTATAAAACAACAAAAATATTCTTCTAATATATAATCTTTCAAAATTCAGTATTTTTACGATCAAGTGTTGAGGGGGAGAAAATTTTCACTTAACCGTTTCTAAACATCTGTGTACTTGCATGTTATAATATCCCGGTTGTTTCTTTTATCAATGGTGGTAAATGTTTCTGGTTAAATGACACTCCTCGGACTAAATTTATAACCATTCATTATTTCTTGAGTCGAGGGGGAGTGTCGTCAAGTTTCTTTCCTAAAAACCTTGTTCGGTAACCAAAATGGAAGTTAAATGACTTTGTTTGAAAAAGGAAAAGGTGGAGGGACCAAAACTGTCAAAAGATGAAAGTCATTTTCAATAAAAGTCCTCCACCTAACTTCCACTTCACATTTATTACTCTAAACCTAACAAGATCCTACGCCTAAAAATCGTTCATCCAATTTGTGTTTTTGATCATCAAACTGTAAGTGGATTAATGTTTCTAACATGTTTTTAAACATTGGTTTTGATTTTCAAATAAATCCAACGGTTAAATCTACTTATATGGTTGATTGTGTGTTCTTCGCTTACGCGTAAGAACACATGATCATGTGTTATGTGTTTGTGGCTAAAAGGATAATGTCAAAATGTTTTAATAACATCAATGATATGTTTTCTATCCTCAAAACAAACCCAGAAACTCGAATTGAATGATTTTTGAAAATTAGGGTTTATGCGTGGTTTTGGGTGTTTTCAAATGTGTATGTTTCTGGTCAAAAAGGTTGTTGTGAATTGTGTATATCATGCTGTATTAAAGATTTCCAGGCCCTATAACTACCCAGAAACCCTAATTGATTCAGAATTAGGATTTAGGGTTTAAAGTTCTAAAAGTTTGGGTACTTTTGATTCGTCTCGAACTAGATGTTAATACTTGGTTTAAAGACTCTCACAACACTCTTAAACTACCAGAAAAAGTATGGTGCAAATCCTATGGTTAAAATTCATACGCGTAATTCATAACCCTTAGGGTTTTGACCTACGCGTATGACTTTCTACGCATAAAGGTTAAAAGTTTTTTCATGTCATGATCTGTTGTAAAAAATGAATATACATGTTAAGATTGCTGACTTGATGAATTTATTTCAGGCTTGCTACGCTTAAACATTCAGAATCAAGGTCATTTGAATTTCTACGCATAAGGATTACCTTACGCGTAGGCAGTTATGCGTAAGAGAAATCCTACGCGTAACTACTACGCATAAGGTTCTACAGTGGGACTACGCGTATCCTGTGAAGGATATGCGTAAACAGTGACCTCTACGCATAAGGTCTACTCTTACGAGTAAGCCTTACGCGTAAGGTTTACATACGCCTACGCGTAAGCTCTACGCATAAGGTCCCCTTTCCTACGCGTAACATTTCTTACGCGTAAGTTAGGATCTTACGCGTAAGCTTTCGTCTACGCGTATATCATCTCTGTTTACGCTTAACTTTGCCAAAACTATGCTTAAGCCTTGATTGACCTTCATTATGAGTTCTTACGTGTAAAAACTTGTTAATAAACTTATCATATCATCACGAAACCAATAATGTCACTAATAAACTCAAATGTTTGATATGTTGTGAACAATAAGTGATAACATAAACTTTAAAACTTAAAGTTAACTAACTCACGAAACATTTCACGACGTCATTGGACTATTGAACAAACAAGTGACTTAGGACTCATAACAATCTTTGACACTGTACATTCAATAAGACCTTCTGTTGACTAACATTATGTCTTTCGATATGTTGGTTCTTTTGGCTAACGTAATTTCAGATCACGACATGGCTGAACAAATGAATGTGGATGCATCAGAAGTTCTTACAATTGCTGATATCTTTCCAGAGGGTTATCCGAGAAAGCTTGGAAAGAACAACCTTAGGGTTGACTTTGACACCCTCACATGCTCAGAATCTTCTTGTCTCATTGCAGTGGATATTCTCAGGAATCATCCCTACCAGAACATGATCTCACACTCTGCCACAGTTCCAGAGGTCTACATTCAACAATTCTGGGATTCTATGCAGAGGATCACTGGTCAAAATGTTGTGAATGTGACTCTTAATCATAAACAAGTCACTATCACTCTTGATGACTTACGAGCTGCTCTCATCATTCCAGACATCGCTCCAACCGACTTCTTTGCTACCCCTACTGAAGAGACTGTCCTGCAATTCTTGATAGATATTGGTTATGATGAATCTACAGGAATCATTACTAAGCACTCTCATGTGGAGCTGAAGAATATTCCTCAACCATGGAGGACACTCTATATGATCATCACCAAATCAGTCTCTGGTCGTGATAGTGGCTATGAGCATCCCAAGCTCATGGAACTGCAAATTTTCTGGTCGTTGATCAACAAGAAGGACATTATAATTGAAGCACTGCTATGGGAAGACATGATGATGTTTCATAAGAAGCTTGGCTCCAAAATTCCCTATGTCAGATACACCAAACTGTTGATCCAGAGAGCTCTTGGACTTCATCCTGAAATCCCCAGGAGACTCAATGACCCAGATAATCATGACATCTTGACTGAGCCCATACTATCTGTCAGAATCAAAGAATCGTCTACGAAGAAACAGGGTGCTGAGTTGCCCGATCACCTTCTTACAAAGGAAATAAAAAAGCTGGAAATGTACAAAAGGTATCGGGTAGCCGTAAAAGAAGGAAAAGTTGGCCATCTTGATGAAAAGGCTTCAGGGACTCCTACTCGGAGAACCAGAAGAGGAAGTGCTGGCAGTGCAGTAAGTTCTGAAAGTCAAAGGAAGTTTCCCAAAAGGAATCCTCCTCGCAAAAGGATTGTTCCCGTAAAGGAAGCTGAACCTATTCCCACACTTGAACCGCAAAGAAAGCTTAAGGACGAAAGCTCTGAAGGTACTGAATCAGAAGAAGAGATTACATACTCTGAAACTGCAAAGGATGACACTCCATTAGTACCGAAACCTCCTAGTCCTCCAGTTGAACATGGCAAAGGGAAGACTCCAGCGCTTGTGCCGTATGATCAAAGCTCAAGCTCAGAAAGTGATGAAGAGCAACTGGATCAATCCTACAGGAAGAAGTTTAAACTCGTTAGACACCTTAAAAAAGCTGAAGAATTTGCAAAAGATCAAATGGGTGGACCCGGAGGATCAAGTGGTGCTGCCCACTCTTCACCAGGTCCTGATGCAGTTAATCGATCCGATAAGGGATCTGGTGCCACCACTCTTTTACAACAACAAAAGCTTGTGGAGGATACTATCGAATATGACTTTGAGAAATCTGAAACTGAGAAGTCTGAGAAAGATAAAGATGCTGATTATGACAAGCTGCTTCTGGAAAGTCCTACACGATCACAGAAGGAAACTTCTGAACCGCCCAAGGACCCCGAGCCTCCTCATGTCTCCTCCTCATCAGATTCTTCATCTCACTCCTCACCACCACCATCAAAGAAGTCAACCAAATCAACATCCAAATCTGTGAAGAAACCACCTCGATCTTGGATTTCTCAGACTCATGAAAGAATTGTGAAAGCTGTCCAACAAGTCAGAAAGAAAGACATTCTCCAAAAGAAGTTGAATTTCTATGCTGATCACATACAGCATCTGTATGACGAGCATGAAAAGATGAAAGAAGAAAGGAAGTTTATTTAGGAATTCATGAAAAGTCATCGTCAAGAGGAACTGAACGAAATGATCGAAGGTTACACTAACAAGTACCTTCAGAATATCGTTCCCAAAGTCACAAAGGAGCTGTTCACCAAACAACTATATCCAAATCTTATGCAGATAGCCAAGCAAACTATAAGATCAACACCTTTAACCGTCACAATCAATCCATCTGATCCTATAGTTTTCTCGGATAATGAATTGGTGGCCAAGCTTGTCACACAAATGTCTCAACGATCTGGGACATTTACCTCTGATGAAGGAAAGCTGTTTCAAGCATTGCTGGACTACCAACTCCAAGAAGCATGTAGATTCGAAGCAGAAAAGTCTAAACGTCCTAGAGACGATGAAGATAAAGATCAGGATAAGAATGATGAAGCTAAACGTCAAAAGAAGTCTGGTGAATCATCTTCTATGTTACCTCCTCTCCAACGGACTCCTACTCAACAAAGGTCCCCTCCTCGTTCTTCTATAGATAAACCTCAGGACGATTCCGAGTTACCACCCCTGACTCAGAAAACCGGTGATTATTTTGAGTATACGGGTGGTGATGATGAAGAGGTCCTTGAGCCCCTACAACAACCCACATCTCGCAAACAAGTTCAGAAACCAGCATCATCATCTAGGCCTTCGAAAAAGAAGAAGATGAAGACGCCTCAGACTGACGTCGTATCTTGGCTAGATGACGACAAAACTGAAGAATTTGAATGGTTCTCTACTCTTGTTAATAACACTCCCTACCCTGAAGAAGGTCAGAATTTGGTAGATGGTTCTACATTGGAGCATGCAAAACTTTTGCAAGAAATGTTCCATGTGAAGAAAATGACGAAATCTGAGTTGAAGCGAATCAAGAATGAAGCGTTTCAACTTCTAAAAGACAGCTCTGAAAGTGCCCTCGAGGTCGAATATCACCTTGACAACATTGCTCGAGCTATGTCTAACAACATGGATTGGCTCAACCCGGAAGCAAACATTGACTTCACAAAAAGGGACAACCCTCCATACTACACCGATTGGACCAAACCTCTACCGACCATTGGCCAACCAGATGAACCACGGATTCCCTTCCGATATTTCTTCAACAAAGACTTGGAATTTCTTCTCCATGGTGGCAATGGTTCAAGGAAATATGCTACATCCTTGACACTTCCATTCCCTGCAGCTATCTACTCAAACTGCATTACCATTGAGGAACGTGCCACTCACTTGTTCTCCAACACAGTGGAAGCATACGACCGAGATGCATTGTATGGGATTTATCACTGGCCAGAACGCCGACGAATCTACTACAGAAGCTGTCAGGTTCAGAAGTCACAACATGCAGTGTTTAGTACTAAAGACATCGTTGCCATCCAACATGTTGGTCTTTCATCCAAATGGGACTACACCTTTCTCAAGAAGATTGTGGTCAAAAGACTGGATGAAAGGGATTATGCATTCTGTGAAGCTGACTTTGAGAATTTGTCTCTCAACGATATTGAAGACATGTACCTTGCAAAAGTACAGGGTCGCATGAGACAATTTTCAACCAAAATAGAACGTGAATTCATCAAGTCACTGCTCATTTTCATCAGACGCATAGTCATAAAAGAACGTGTTGAAGATCTCCAGCTTGCCGTTGAATCATATCAGACACGTGTCAACTTCAGTCCACCACAGCTTGATCTTCCCGATATCAACCAGCTATCACAATTAACGCTCATCAGCAAACCTTTTGGTGTCGTTTATCGCAGTGAACTTCATCGCAATTGCTTGATGGCGTATAATGAGCTTCACAAATTTGGAGATCATACTCTGAAGATGGTTAGGGACGGATTAGCTTATCGATTGAAGGATATATGTGAAAACATTGGGAACCCTAAGCGATGGAATTCTCAGGATCGGAGGAATGTGAGAAGGATCATCACCATGATTGATGAACGGTTGTTCAGAAGGGATCAGTTCAGAACGTTGGAAAGCTTTGTTGGTGGTCGACCCAGGATCAACATCACCGGCTATCAACGCCCTGTTCGTACTCCTGGGAACATCACTGCACTTCCTGGTACCCCTTGAATTGTTTCTTTCATATAATTTTGGATGTGTGATTATGTATGTCTATGGCTTGTGCACACATAACAGTGTACAACCCATTCTTGTCAAGAAAGGACCCTGTGGTATGCTTCAGTGCCACAATCCTTATAAAAGGAGCGAAAGCTTCTTATTTTTGAGTAAAACCTATCAAACCTTTCATTTTTCAAGGTTTTGCTCAAAAAGACAAGTACTTCCCCGTATGATTTTCAAAACCTCAACCGTTTATATCACTTGTTGAGGGGGAGTATTTGCATAAAAACTTTGTTAACAAATTGTTCATAGTGGTCATCTTCCCGCAACACTCGAAATGGTCATATTTATTGTCAAACTTTTCAAAAATAACATTTGATATGCCATTTTTGAGGGGGAGAAAATTGTGTGATAAGAAATATGTTGTGCAAAATGCAAATGAATCTGTGGACTTTAGACTTAACCAACGAATTGACGGTACTAAACTGTTAGTAACTCGAAAAGACTTGTCCTGGACGGGTAATAATTTCAAGCTAGTTCGCTAGTAATGTAAACGTGTCTCGCAAAGGACTTGTCCAAGTAGAAAGTACCATTCGAGACACTCTTGGTAGACATGAACTCTGACGGGTATGACAACCTTTCAAGGTTTGTCTACACCTTCAAGGTAGTTATTAGAGCTAGTTGTCACCTAAAAGCTGACAATGTAACTCTTTAACTATGCAACGTAACCGTGTCTCGTGGGGGATTGCCTATCTCCAGTGGATCAATTCAAAACGTGCGCGCTCTTTCCTCACTGTGCATTTAAACCATTAAAACTATTAAGCACATGTGGAGGGGGAGTATTTATGCAAAATCATATCTCTACAGTGGTACTAAAATGTTTTCATTAATAAACACTGTGAGAGATGTAATTTTTCAGTGGTACAAAATGGTTTTATGGCAACATAGGTTAGTCATGGTGTTATAAGATGACTAAGGTTAGGAATAACCGTCCTATGATCCGCCAGAGCCGGAAGGATCTACCCAAGGACTCTACCATTAGTTAGTGTTAGAAGTCCTTAGGAATGATTGTAAAAAAGAGAAAATGAGAATTGGAGAAAGAAGGAGTTGAAGAATCAAAAAGAAATGTAAAGTAAAGGGTGAAAAGAAATAGCCCTCCAGATTATTCAACTTAGGCCAGACACCGGGTTCAATTCATATGCTACTGGTTGTCACTTAGTGACACCGGTATTGAAGATTAAAAGTCGTCATGGACCCAGTGACGCATGCACTAAACCTTCTTAGCCACTCAAGTTTCTCTCAACAGAAGCTTGTTTCATTCTCACAGGAAACCCTACGTAAACTATTGGCTTTCTCTTAGAGATTGCTGGTATTGAAGAAGGAGACCCTCTCCCTAGTCTCCGCTCAGGAAAACCAAAACGCACTATTGAGTCTAGAGCCATGAGATTCATCAAAAGATCTCTTAGGTACACTTGACATCTCACCACTTGTTGATCACCAAATAAGATTATCAGTGGTTCATATCGAGTCCTTCACAGATCTTAGCAATCTGTCTAGAACATTTATGAGAGGTTCACAACTATGATCCTCAGTGATTGAATGGAAACTCCTGCCAGGGTCAACATCAAACAGCCCTGACAGCAGGTCACTTCGGCAACTCCCCGTGGATTACGCGGAGTGTGTCTCAAACGGTCTACAGTCGTGAGGTGATGCTTCGGTGTACCTCAGCGACTCATCTGAACTGTAGATGTACTTCGGTACATCGCGTTATCTCACTTGTGGGACTCCAGTTCTGGAACGGCCTTTGTTAGAATTAGAGTTGTGTTTTCACACTATGCTGTTAACACTCTCGAAGTTCAAACTTGTAAGTGCCGGAACCTGCTTATTACTAACCGTTTGAAATATTTTCTTCTTATGGAAGCTCCGGAGCAGGATGATCATGCTGATTCTTCTCATGCTCACGCCAACATCATCACTAATGGAAGTTCTATTCAAAAGCAACACAACAGTCAGAATGATTCTTCGTCAAACCAAAGAATCTACAAAGTTAAAGACTTAAAGAACTTCATCAGTAATGAATTCCAACGTCAAAGAGCGTGTGAACATGTTGAAGAATGACGTGGAGACACTGGAGCAGCGAAGCAGACCTGAGGCAGACTTGATGCAGACAACAACATACTATCACTTTCACCACAAAGAACAATGATCAAAGAACAAAGTTAAAGATGACGTCAAAGCATAACTGCTCAAAGAAAACTATCTCTCTACACTGGGGAGATTGTTCGAATCAAGGCAATTCTTCTCACAAGAAAGAAGAATGTCAGAAGACGTCAGAGGTACTATTACCTCTACGCCTTCACCGTTCATCACCAACACTTGAGGGGGAGATTGTTGGAATCACTCCTAAACCATAATCAAGTGTTAGTGATTAATATGTAATAGTTAGCTTTATTATGGCCTTAATGTTTGTTATTAGCCTTAAGCTTATGTAGAAGGCCCATGAGCTTAGGCCCAAGCCCATAAAGGAAAGGAAGGGAAGTAGGAGTGTTGCCCTAGCTTCCCTCCTATAAATACTCTTGTAAACCCTCATTTGAGGGTTGGTTGTTCAAGTTATTCTCTCTTCACATACTCTACGCGTAACCGGTCTTACTTTATCGTGTGTGTGTGTTTGGATCTTGTTCAATCGCCTTATCTCTTTCTTATAAGCTTGTGTTTGTAAAACTAGTGACCTAACAATCCTGAGTGTAAAAAGAACAATATCATTATCAAACCCCATGATCACACTAAGGAAAATTGGATCTCCTTAAACATGTTTAAGCCTCATAATCTATTAACCCCTAAACAAGTGTTCTGGAAAAAGGATATGGATATGCAAAAAGCTGAAAATCTTGTTGCAAAAAACACTCCCCTTAGGAAAATGCCTGCAGCTACTGTGTATCCTCCAAATACACCAATGCATCTAGTTCCCAGATCTATTGCCACTAATAGCAAGACCTTAATCAGCCTATATGTTGTTTATCAGATGTTTGTTGACTTTAAGAAAACTTGTAAGAAGAGAATCACACCTACAGGGTTAACTGAGGGGGGAAAGGGGTTTTGAGCAAACGAAAGAATGTTATTTAACTGAGGTCATGCCTTTCTTTAAACAATTAAAAGGTCAATTTGAGAGCCTTCAAAAAGGGATAAATTCAAATATTAAAGAAATGGAAAAGGAATTTGATGCAACGATAGTTGAGGTCAATGATTAAGAACAGGAACTCAAAAATAATGAAGTTGAAAGGAAGAACTTGCATATCTTAAATGAGAATTTGATTTCGAGTTGTGTTGCTCAAGATGTATTTTATACTGTTACTAAGCACTCTATTACTGCTTCTCGATTTCATGAATTAACTATTGCATTGAAAGTTTCTCATGATCGTGTCATTGAGCTTGAAAACAAAAACTCAGAACTAAATGAGAAATTGATCACGATAACATGGTAAAACATCTTTCTAAACTAGAAGTTGAACATTTTGATTTACAACTAAAATATTAACATCTTAAAGAAAATGTCAAAACCTCAAATATCAAGACATCCTCAGATGTTCCAGAGTTTGATGCAGTTTTTCAGATAAATAAATGTGACGAACAGATTCAAGCTCATTGTAACACGATCAGAAAGTTGAAAGCCCAAATTTCTCAATTAAAGGGTGAAAAAAACAATGTGACTGGCTCCCAAATGCCTCCTCCTTTAGATTCTCAGTATTCTCAAACTTTTCATCTTCAAAACTTGGTTAATGTCTTACAAAAAGAAAACAAGAGTTTTCTAGAAGAAAATGAAAAAGTTAAACGGCACTTTAAAGAGTTATATGATTCAATGAAAGTCACTCGTGACAAAAACAACGAAAAAATAACGTCTTTACAAAAAGAAATTGAGAATCTGAGGAGTTAGGAAAAAGGGAAACTGCCACTTGTTTTTAATGAGAATGTTGCATCAAAGGCATCCTCAGACTACAAATATACTGTGACTGTTAAATACATTCCTCCTGATCTTAGGAACAATGAACTTGTGTTTCATAACTATTGTGCTCACCTTAAGGATAGTCTAGAATGTCTCTGTGAAATTGTGGAAGAGGATTTCATAAATAAGCCTCTTGATAGAGAAATTAGGTTTGCTTGCATCCAGGCCAAACGATCTCAGGAGCTGCTAGAATGTTTAATTGCAACATGCCCTAAATCCTTAGGTGCGAAAGGTAAAGATGTGATGCCTTGTTCTATGCCTAGTGCCAAACATACAAACCATTCTATGCCCAGTTTTAAGAAAGTGAACACTAATGTGCCTTCAAGTAGTTCAGATCCCTGCACGTCTAGTTCAGGAATGCAAATAGTAGATCAACCAACTAATGTTCCCATAATTCCCTCTACAGGAGTAATCAGTGACATTAAAGCAAGTGGGTCAAAGCCTCCAGGCAATACCAAGCAAGATAGGACCTCGCAAGCTAAGAATGTGCATTGGAAGAGAGTAGAAGACCAACCTAGGAACTTTAAGTTTGAGTTGAATAAAACGAATCGTGTTGATTCTAGTATTAGCCATAGGCGTACTGTAATTAATTCGAATTTTGATACTATCTGCAAACCATGTAATGATGACTACTTGAATTCTGTTACTAATCATGAATGTGGTGTGAATGTTTTGTCTAATGCTGTCAAATGCCCAGTTAAAATTGTTAATGTTAAAAATCAAGCTAAGAAGGCTAAAAAGCAAAGACGAAAGAAAGTTAGAAAACAGTGGAAACCCACAAGAAGAATATTTAGTAAAATAGGTTATCAATGGATACCTTCTGGCCGTAAGGTTAATGAGTGTTGCCCTCAATTTGCTAAGACAATTCCCACTAGAAAATAGATGCCTACTGGTAGAACTATTCCCTTAAGAAGTGAACATACTTTTAATAGATCGAATATGGACATTAGCACTGCATCTATTTCTGATGATTCCACTGTTTCTACTTCTGATGTGGGTGTTCCAATCACTGTTACTAACCAAGTGGAACCCACTATTGCATGGGGTTCCCAATTATCCAGTTATCCATTCTTGTCTATGTTCAACTGCAGATCGTACAAATCGTTCTGTGGTACCTGGACTCAGGATGTTCCAAGCATATGACTGGAGATCGCTTGCGGCTCATGAACTTCGTGAGTAAATTCATCAGGACTGTTAGATTCGGGAACGACCATTTTGGAGCAATTATGGGTTATGGAGATTATGTGGTTGGTAAAAGTGTAATTTCCAGGGTATATTATGTGGAAGGTCTTGGTCATAACTTGTTCTCTGTTGGTTAATTCTGTGATTCCGATCTAGAAATGGCTTTTAGAAAACATACTTGTTTCGTTAGAGAACTTGATGGTGTGGAATTATTAAGAGGTACTCGTGGTTCTAACCTATACACCATCTCTATCGAAGACATGATGAAGTCTTCTCCAATCTGGTTGCTGTCAAAGGCTTCTAAAACAAAGTCATGGTTATAGCATCGTCATCTCAATCACTTGAACTTCGGCACCATTAACAAGCTTTCCAGAAAGGATCTTGTCAGCGGCTTACCCAGATTAAAATATGAAAAAGATCTTATTTGTTCAGCTTGCCAATTGGGAAAAAGCACGAAATATGCCCACAAACCAAAACCCACAAACTCAGTAATGGAAGTTCTTCATACCCTTCATATGGATCTTTGTGGACCAATGAGAGTGCAAACGATAAATGGGAAGAAATACATTCTAGTAGTTGTTGATGACTACTCTCGATTTACTTGGGTAAAGTTTTTTAGGACAAAGGATGAAACTCCAGATGTCATCATCAAACTAATCAAACAGCTTCAGGTTCGACTCAACAATACAGTCAGAATTGTTCGAACAGACAATGGCACAGAGTTCGTTAACAAAGACTTAATTCAGTTTTATGAAAGTGTTGGAATCAGTCATCAAAGAAGTGTTCCACGAACTCCTCAACAGAACGGTGTAGTTGAAAGACGAAATCGAACTCTTGTGGAAGCCACAAGAACAATGCTAATTTATTCAAAGGTTCCAATGTTTCTATGGGCTGAAGCCATTGCCACTGCTTGCTACACCCAAAATCGTTCCCTTATACACACCTCTCATGGAAAAACTCCATATGAACTTGTCCATAAACGAAAACCTGATTTATCCTATCTTCGTGTGTTTGGTGCTTTGTGCTATCCAACAAATGATGGTCAAGATTTAGGTAAATTAAGAGCTAAGGCAGACATTGGAGTTTTTGTAGGTTATGCATCAAACAAGAAGGGTTACCGAATCTACAACAAAAGAACTCGAGATATCATGGAAACTATTCACGTCATGTTCGATGAGCTGTCCGGGAAAATGGCTCCAGGACAATCCAGTTCTGGACCCGCATCTCAACCTTCTTCAAGTAGTCCTATCAGTTCTACTCTTGTTTCTAATCCCTCTCCAGCAACTCCTTATGTACCTCCATCAGAAGATGATATAAATAAATTGTTTGATCCAATGTTTGATGAACACTATGAGCCGAATGCTAATGATATGTCAATTCCATCGACATAGGCTGCTCCTATCCCTGTCAATGAAGTCAACCCTTCAGTTTCAATATCATTAAGTCAAGAAGCGCCTGCTGCTGATCACTCTGTCTCATCAAAAAATCATCAATCATCGAATGTACATCATGGAATTGTTTTTGGCACCCATGATGAAGTTAATCCCTTTGCTACTCCCGAAGATGCTCCATTCGAAAACATATTTGCCCCTGAATCATCATCAGAACCATCTTCATCAGGAGATATCGACTTTGCTACTTCAGTTCCTCAACAACAGCCACATGAACACCTCAGAAAATGGACACATGATCATCCATTGGACAACATCATTGGAAACCCCTCTCGTCCAGTATCCACATGGAAACAACTTGCAACCGATGCCTTATGGTGCTTCTTCAACTCCGTACTCTCTACAATCGAACCAAAAGATGTTAAAACCGCATGAATGAAAACAGCTGGTTCAATGCCATGCAAGAAGAAATTCATGAGTTTGATCGACTTGATGTATGGGAATTAGTACCTACTCCAGATTGTGCTATGATCATTGCTCTAAAATGGATCTTCAAAGTGAAACTAGATGAGCATGGTGATGTTTTAAAGAACAAGGCTCGATTGGTTACAAAAGGATACCGTCAAGAGGAGGGTATTGACTTTGAAGAATCATTTGCTCCTGTTGCTCGTATCGAGGCAATCAGAATCTTCTTGGCTAATGCTGCAAGTAAGAACATGGTAGTCTATCAGATGGATGTAAAGACGGCGTTTCTTAACGGAGATCTTAAAGAAGTCGTATACGTCAGCCAACCTGAAGGCTTTGTGAATCCAGAGCATCCTACTCACGTTTATCGTTTGAAGAAGGCTCTTTACGGTTTAAAGCAAGCTCCAAGGGCATGGTATGATACGCTATCAAAGTTTCTTCTATCTACTGGATTCAGCAAAGGAGCAGTTGATCCAACATTGTTCACCAGGAAGTCAGGCAAACATTTAATTCACGTTCAAATACATGTTGATGATATTATCTTTGCCTCGACTGACCCTAATGAGTGTGACCATTTTTCAAATGAAATGGGTTCTAAATTTCAAATGTCAATGATGGGACAAATGTCATTTTTCTTGGGATTACAAATTTCACAAAGTCCCGGAGGCATTTTTATAAATCAATCTAAATATGCAAATGAGATTTTAAAGAAATTTGGATTTGATTCTAGTGATCCTGTTGACACTCCCATGATAGAGCGTACTAAACTAGATGAGGACCACTCAGGGATCATGGTAGACCAAACGAAATATCGTAGTATGATTGGATCCCTGATGTACCTCACAGCTAGTAGACCAGACATCGTGTTCGCTGTTTGCATGTGTGCTAGATATCAGGCTAAGCCTACCAAAAAGCACCTTGAAACAGTTAAACGGGTCTTTCGGTATCTCCAAGGAACCATCAATATGGGACTTTGGTACCCGAAGGACACCGGTATGTCACTAACAGCCTATGCAGATGCTGATCATGCAGGATGTTAAGATACTCGTCGAAGTACGTATGGAGGTGCTCAGTTTTTGGGTGATAAGCTTGTGAGCAGGTCTTCAAAGAAGCAAATGAGTACTTCTATTTCCTCTACAGAGGCTGAATACATAGCCATGTCAACTTGTTGTGCTCAAATCCTTTGGATGAGATCCCAATTATCTGACTATGGCTTTGTATTCAACAAAATCCCTCTATACTGTGATAATAAAAGTGATATTGCTCTCTCATGCAACAACGTACAACACTCAAGAGCAAAGCACATCGACATTCGACATCATTTCATCAGGGAGCAAGTTGAAAACGGTGTGGTGGAACTATACTTTGTGAGGACTGAATACCAGTTAGCATACATCTTCACCAAAGCTCTTCCTAGAGAACGTTTTGAGTTTATCCTTCCACGAATTGGTCTTAAGAGCCTACAACCGGAAACACTCAAACGTCTTCAAGAGGAAGAAGAGGAGTAAAAGGTTTTCCTTCATCTATCTCTTGTAAATAGTTGTTCGAAAAACAAAATACAAAATTACAAAACCTTCAAAAAGCAAATAGAAAATTATAAAACTTTTAAAAATCCATAAAAACTGAAACAAAAAAAACACACACACACACACACACACACACACATATATATATATATATATATATATATATATATATATATATATATATATATATATATATATATATATATATATATATATATTGTCTTTTTGTCAATTCGATAATATCTACGGTCTTTGTGATGTCATTCAAAGAATGACACGGGACTTTAGATGTTGTTCGAATGTTTAAAAAAAAAAAAAAAAAAAATCAAAAAATACTTTTTGGAGAAAGTGAAACAATGGTTTATTGTCATTTCAGGCAGTAACCCGCTCTTCAATGAAAGAACAGAGCCATGCTTTATCTTAGTTTTCAAATCTCATTCTCTGATTCTTAAAACAATTCCTTACCATCTAATGAAAACTAATTGTTTTGTTAAATAACTCGGACTCTATTTTTGAAAATCATCTGGACTTAACTCTTGTCAAAATATCTATCTCTCAATCAACAACTTATGTCATTGATTGAGGGGGAGAATGATTTCAATTAAATCAAAAGGTTATTTGTCATACAATTGTTTTCAAAAGATAATCATGCATGTTTAAACAATGGAGTGTAAAGTCTCAAAATCCGATCCTTATCAGTTAAAACGTTTTCATAATCAAGTCACAATTCTCCTTAAAAGCTTTCAAAATCAATTTAAATCTACAGAGATCAAAAATCTCAAATGATTTGATAATTGTGATCGGGGGAGAATTTGTGATTTAAATTGGATTTAAACTGATAATTCGGTAAATGGTTTTATAAGGATGTACAAGCTCTCCTTCCTGCATGTGCCAAACGATTTCAAATTTTCCATGCACATGTTGAGGGGGAGAATCTATCTTAAACCACAAAGATTTGAAACGTGATCAATTTATTTCAATGTGCAGTCTTTTCCTAATATGTGCAAAACATTTTCAAATATCTATGCACATATTGAGGGGGAGCAACTATTTTGAAAACCACATTCTTTATATAACTAATCTTAGATGCAAGCCAACCCCTTAAAGATGAAAATTATTTCTATTACAAAATGATGCTTGATGCACATGTTGAGGGGGAGCTCTTGTTATAAAAATATCAAAAACAATTCAGGTACAAAATGCTTTGATAATATATCTCAAGTATCTGGATTGATTTTCAAATGGTTTTCAATTGGTTCCAATGGCAGATGAACAATACCAAATAGACCGACCAACTTTACTTTATGTATGGTGATATAAGGACGATAAGGTTAGGTATTTGTTCCCATGATCCGCCAGAACCGGAGGGATCTACCCAGGGACAATCCACTAGATAGTGTAGAAGTCCTTAGGTATATTGAGAAAAAAAGAAGGAGAAAAATGAGATATGGGAAGAGTGCAGACTGAGACTGAGCTAGTACTGGAATAAACCCAACAAGGTTCTAGTTATGAATTCTCGGTAAGCACTGAAGGGGTTGAAGAATGAAAAAGAATTGAATGAGAAAAAGGGTGAAAATAAATAGCCCTCTAATTATTCAACCTTAGGGCAGATACCGGGTTCAATTCATATGCTTCTGGTGGTTACCAAGGTAACATCGGTATTGAAGACAAGACGTCATGGACCCAGTGACGCACTGCACTTCATCTTCCCAAACCACTCAAGTTCCTCTTAAAAGGACTTGTTTCATTCTCACGAGGAACCGACATAATCTATCGACTTTCTCTTAGAGATTGTTGATATTGAAGAAGGAGACCCTCTCCCTAGTCTCCAAAATAGGATCCAAATATGCACAATTGAGTCTAGAGCCATGAGATCATCTATAAATCTCATTAGGACACTTTCGATGAAGACTCTCTGTTTCACACAATATGGAAAGAGAGATTATATCTTATGAGTCCTACGCATTATCCTTGTGGTATTGCCAGAACATCTGAGTGATATGCAAACATATTCACAATGAAGGTGGAAAGCCTTCTGGAGACAACATCAAACAAGATCCTGGTGGGTGGCATGTGAGATCTATTCAATAGATCAACCATGTGACAACTGAACAGAAACAATGGGGCGATTCAATCTTTTGAATCAATCCTGGTTCAGGTTATGGATTGATGGATACCTTTGAAAAACCGGTCGTTGTGCTTAAAAAATCTTTTCTTTAGCACATCGACTGTGTACAAATATTTCAAAATAAAAGGTGTTTATGATTGATAATTGATTTTCATTAAAACCTTCATTGTATTGCAAAAATTGAGCGATACAAGATTGTTTTTCAAATCTCTTTTTATCAATCAGTGAATCTCAATTCGCTGGTTCACTCACTCCGTGTTGTCTTCTTTAAGACGTTCCGGTTTGAGAACAGCTAGAGCAGCTGCGAAACCCTGTCAAGGAAATTCTTCAGAATTTTACCTGATCACAGGCAGTACTTGTACTGATCAACGGGGAACCGTGGGCCGTGTACCTCAATTCAACGAAAGTGATCAAAGACACTTTCGTGCGCTTTATTGCTAACTGTTGTATGCAGGTACGCCCAACCTTTGCAGCTGATCAGAATGATGTGGTCAATCCGTAGCCGCATGCTCACACAATACATTCATTTCTAAAGAAATCATGATAAGTACATCAATGACTCTGATATTTTTTACTCCATGCTTCTACTACGCTGCTGCCAATATCATGAATCAACGAAAGCTTCCGCTACTCTGATGAGATTATATCATGATCCAGAAGGTGAGCATGTCAGTCCATAAGTCACAACATCACATAATACCAACACCACACTGGATGAGTCAGAGATTTATGTTAGCTGATGATCTTAAAAGCTGGCTCAAAATTATTATCACGTGGATCAGTTAAACACCTCCACTTGGATTAACCAAACATGCATCATTGATGAATCAATGACTACGAGTTTCAGAGCAAAGAACTACATCAAGAATGCAAGAACAATTTAAAATATAATATCTGTTTGTATTTAATGTAATTTTGAGGTGATTTTGAGGTGACCTCCCTTAGGGGGAGATTGTTAGGATTTAGTAAATCAAGTTATTAAAGAGTCGGTCACCTCAAGTATATGTAATCGTTAGAAAGCTCGTAGTCATAGATTATTTAATGTTTAGTAGTATTTAGTTAAGTAACACTGTGGAGGACAGACGGGTCTTTACCCACTGTATGCCTGATCCACAGCCTGTAGGTGGCGATTTATGTAAGAACTATAAATACTCTCTACCTCCCAAGGTAGAGAGTTGGAGCTCATAATAATACTTTCATTTTCTCTCACTAAGTTCCCAAACCTCTAACTCTTTCTCTCTCTAAAACCTCATCTTGTACGCCTACTTGTGTTTATGATATGATGTGTTTGTGAAATCCAATATGTTACAGATTTGCTAACCGAGGTGTAGGAGGTAATGGCTTAAACCCTGTGAAGCGTGAGGTTGTGGAAAACCAGGGAAACCATGGTGCTAGGAATCAGCAGAGAGACATGGGAACAGCGCGTGTTTACGCTATTGGGAAGGAAGCTGGTGAGGACCCTAACGTAGTTACGGGTACGTTCCTTCTCAATAATCGCTATGCTTCCATACTGTTTGATACTGGTGCGGATATGAGTTTCGTATCCACCAATTTTATGCCATTACTAGGAATCTCCCAAACACCTCTAGGGTTTAGTTACGATGTGGAATTAGCCAATGGGAATAGAGAGAAGATAGACACCGTAGTTCGAGGTTGTACCTTAAGTTTCCTAGACCGCCCGTTTAGTATAGACTTATTGCCGGTTACCTTTGGAAGTTTTGACGTCATTATCGGAATGGATTGGTTGTCAAAGAACGGTGCACACATCATCTGTGATGAGAAGGTTGTGCGTTTACCGTATGGCGGAAAAAGTTCTGAGCATACAAGGAGATCGGAGCGACTGTGGAAGTCCTTCCCGGTTGAGCATCATCTCTTGTAATAAGGCTCAGAAGTACATCGATAGAGGAGGTTGTCTTTTCTTGGCTCGAATGAATGAAAAGAAAAGTGAGGAGAAGAGTGAAAGAAACCTTAACGATGTACCCGTCGTTAGAGAATTTCCGGATGTGTTTCCCAACGATCTGCCAGGGATTCCACCTGTCCGACAAGTGGAATTCCAAATAGAGTTGATACCCGGTGCGACACCCGTAGCCCGGGCACCCTATCGACTTGCTCCAAGGGAATTGGAGGAACTGTCTAAGCAGTTGGCAGAATTGTCAGAGAAGGGATTCATTCGACCAAGTTCGTCACCGTGGGGGGCACCAGTGTTGTTTGTGAAGAAGAAGGATGGATCGTTTCGGATGTGTATTGATTATAGGGAATTGATTAAGTTAACAGTGAAGAACCGTTATCCGTTACCTAGAATAGATGATCTATTCGACCAACTCCAAGGAGCTAGTGTCTTTTCTAAGATCGATTTACGATCTGGTTATCACCAGCTTAGAGTTCGAGAGGAGGATATCCCTAACACTGCGTTTAGGACTCGTTATGGACACTATGAATTCCAAGTGATGTCGTTTGGTTTGACCAACGCGCCAACGGTTTTCATGGATCTCATGAACCAAGTGTGTAAGCCATACCTGGATAAGTTTGTGATAGTATTCATAGAATATATCTTGATATACGCTAAGAGTAGTGAGGAGCATGAAGGGCATTTGAGGCTCATTTTAGGATTGTTGAGAGAGGAGAAGTTGTATGCCAAATTCTCAAAGTGTGAATTTTGGATTCTGTCCGTGTAATTCTTAGGTCATGTGATAGATAGTCGAGGTGTTCATGTTGACCCAGCTAAGATTAAGGCCATTAAGGAATGGGCAGCTCCTAAGAACCCATCAGAAATCCGACAGTTTCTAGGTTTAGCAGGCTATTATAGGAGATTCATTGAGGGATTTTCTAAGATAGCTAAGTCGCTGACCAAACTGACACAGAAGGATGTTAAGTATGAATGGGGAGAAAAGAAAGAAGAAGCATTCCAACTTCTGAAGGAGAAGTTGTGTAATGCGCCCATCCTAGCTTTGCCTGAAGGAAGCGAAGACTTTGTCGTGTATTGCGACACTTCGCATAAAGGCTTAGGTGCTGTTTTGATGCAACGTGAGAAGGTGATTGCTTATGCATACCGACAACTTAAGAAGCATGAGAAAAACTACACCACCCATGACCTTGAGTTAGGTGTTGTAGTGTTCGCTCTTAGGATCTGGAGACATTATCTGTATGGGACCAAGTGTGTAGTATTTACCGACCATAAGAGCTTGAAGCATATCTTAGATCAGAAGGAACTGAACATGAGACAACGTCGTTGGTTAGAATTGCTTAGTGATTATGACTGTGAGATTCGTTATCACCCTGGTAAGGCTAATGTTGTGGCTGATGCACTTAGTCGTAAGGAGGACATTCCACCCCTACTTGTTAGATCCTTAGGAATGACCATTGTTTCGCCCTTACCGTCTCAAATTTTAGCCGCCCAAGCAGAGGCATTGACGGAAGAGAACCGTCCTTATGAGAATCTTCATGGAATGGTAGAAAGTGAAAACGGCTTCTTGAAGCGTTCTGACGGAACTTTATGCTTCAGAGACAGAAGCTGGATACCATTTCATGGTGGAATCCGTGAGTTGATTATGCACGAGTCGCATAAATCAAAATACTCTATTCATCTCAGAGCCGATAAGATGTATCAAGATCTTAAGAAACTTTATTGGTGGCCTAATATGAAAGCCGATATAACTCAGTATGTTAGTTGGTGCCTGACTTGTTCAAAAGTAAAGGCCGAACATCAGAAACCATCAGGACTCTTAGTCCAACCTGAACTCCCGGAATGGAAATGGGAGCGAATAACCATGGACTTTATCACTAAATTACCGAGAACAGTTAGCGGCAATGACGCTATCTGGGTAATAGTTGATCGTTTAACTAAGTCTGCTCACTTTTTAGCCATTAGTGAACCGATAGTCTTGATAAGCTTGCTCGATTGTATCTTAAGGAGGTAGTATCGCGTCATGGAGTACCGATATCTGTCATTTCTGATAAGGATAGTCGTTTTACATCCCACTTTTGAAGATCGTTACAGACAGCATTAGGAACAAATTTGGATATGAGTACTGCTTACCATCCTCAGACCGATGGTCAAAGCGAGAGAACCATTCAAAATTTAGAAGACATGCTTAGAGCCTGTGTTATTGATTTCGGCAAAGGCTGGGAGAGACACCTCCCTTTGGCCGAATTCTCTTCCAACAATAGTTATCACTCTAGCATTAAGGCCGCCCTATTTGAGGTACTATATGGCCTAAAATGTCGTTCTCCTGTTTGATGGGCTGAAGTTGGCGAGAGTCAACTTACAGGTCCCGAACTTGAGCTAGAAACCACTGAGAAGATAGTTCAGATACGTAATCGGTTGCAAACCGCTCGTGATAGACAAAAGAGTTATGTCGATAAGAGACGTAAACCTTTAGAATTTCAGGTTGGAGATCGTGTTATGTTGAAAGTTTCTCCTTGAAAAGGAGTGATTCATTTTGGAAAGCGTGGAAAACTCAATCCCCGATATATTGGTCCCTTTCCAATCCTGGAAAGAATCGGACCGGTAGCATACCGCCTGGAGCTACCATCGGAACTGAGTAGTGTACACAATGTTTTTCATGTTAGTAACCTTAAGAAATGTCTTTCGGAGGAAAACATAGTTGTGCCCTTAAGAGATATTCATATTGATGAGAAATTGAATTTTGTTGAGGAACCGATTGAGATTATGGACCGTGAATTCAAAAGGCTGAAGAATAGCCGTATTCCGATTATTAAGGTTCGTTGGAACTCCCGGCATGGACCGGAGTTCACTTGGGAACGTGAGGACGTTTTCCGTAGGAAGTATCCTAAACTTTTCATGACATCAAGCAACTCGAAGTGAAACCCGAGACGGGTTTCTTCTGAGGCTGGGAGGCTGTGACAACTGGCAATTTAGGGAGTCTAATTTAGGTAACCGCATTACGTTAAACTAAACCGAGCTTTTTCCTTTATCACAATTTTTATAAACCATGACTTGATTTTATATCGTCTATTGGTTTTTACGGATTATTTCATTATTAAATGAGTTATCGTATGAGTTTTAACTCTATTCGGTAGGCATTATTCGATTCGGCACTAGAAAAGCCTAAAACGAGAATTATTGTAACTTTTAGACCGTAACTCGAAAATTGACAAATAAATAGTCAAAACTCGTGGAAAAACGTAAATAACGATGTTGGAAAGTTGAATAACGTTGTGAGACACTCGGGAGACAATATGTGAGCTCGAGAATGGTTAAACGGGATAGTTACGAAAAATTACAACTCTGACCCCCCAATTATCCCCATTGCCGGCCACCCCCTCCCCCATTTTTATTTATTTTTGAGTCCTTGGTCCAAGTATATAAGGCCTCACACCTCCTCATTTCACCCATTACTTTCTCTCACTATAAACACATACAAACCACTCTTTCTGTCACACCCTCGCCGGAGGCGGAAATACGAGGTGTAACGGAAGGGAACATAAGCACAAGATAATAGAACATACCAACGTTAAGATTAAAAAGAAATAATACGCCATTACAATACTAGTTTAGCCGTCATCGGCAAATATATTACAAAGTTTAGTTCCCAAAATATTGCGTTCTATTACATAATGATTTGTAGTAACAAGTGAAAACTTCATTATGCAAGACCTGGTAGAAAAAGCTTACTAACGATCACCTGAAATGCATGAGAGAAAACGGGTCAACTATGAAAATAGTTGGTGAGTAAACATGTTTAGTAAAATAAGAAAACTCGTATGAAAGAGTCAAAGGTTTCGGTCATCGAAAATAGTCCACAAAGCAAAGGCATTGTGTATCCACTCAGTTCCAAGTTCCGCCCATACAAAACTTGCAACCTGTGTGTACACAACCCATTGCACAAAATATATCGCGTCAAGTAGTCAAGTATAAGCGGTCATAATAGTTCACAATATAGTACCACGAATATAATAATTCAGGTATGCTACCGATGAAACCAAATTAAGTTGGGTGCCACTACCCAAAGTTATGTTGGGTGCCTCTTCCCAAAGATATACTGGGTGCCTCTTCCCAAAGATATACTGGGTGCCTCTTCCCAAAGATATACTCCGAACATAGAAGTCGTTATAGTAATGCTCCGAACATGGGAGACTTTATAGTGATGCTCCGAACATGGGAGACTTTAGGTCAAGGCCATAACATGTACGGTTCAATAAGTCCAAATAAGTCATAATTTCCTAATTAAGTTCAAGGATTTGATTCGAATTCACAAGTTCTAGTCAAACAAGTTAATAAAAGTAGTGATCAATTTAGCTCAAGAAAGGTTCATGCATTTCGCCCCAAAATATAGTAAAAACGGAAAAAGGGGGTTTGTGATTACTCACTTGATGAATAGATGCGATGACAAAAGTGGTTACACCAAGATGTAGTGTGATACGTTAATCTTGACCTATTGTGAATGATATGATATGTAATGAGTTATGATGTAATGTTATGCATGCATTTCGTATGTTATTTATACCATTTGTGAGTTTTGAAAATAATACTTATCGTCGAAAAATACTCGTTTGACGTCTTGACCATTCTTAAATTACTTTACAAGTATTTACGTCAAAATGTCATCCTACAATGGTTTTGTAATGATTTATTGTGAAATTAACACTTTTCGTCGTAAAATAAAGTCGTCGGAAATTTCATGAAATTGACAAAAATGGCTTCGAAAAACTAGTCGTAAAATGGTGTACGTCGATCGTTAGGAAACGAACTCGACAGTTTTAGAAAGTTTGTATCAAAATCTAAAAGTTTCAGTTCATGAGTTTTCGTCATCAAGGTCTCGAACATAAAGATAATAAGGGTTAAAGATGGTGATTTTGTCTAATTGTTGTGTAAAAAGTGAGTTTCGGCCAATTTTAAGCATCCGTAAATAATTTATTAAAACTCCGCTATACAAACGGTTGGTCGTTTTAGAAAATATGCTTGGTGATCTTAATTTCATTAGAAGACATCTCGTTACAAAAAGTTCCACATCATTGATAAAAACAGCCGTCAACATGGTCATTTTAGTTACCGTAACACTTATCTCGTAAAAATAATATAGTTTTTCTAAAAATAATAGTTACGGCAATTTTATGAAATTTGTATATCTTAGTCGTTTCAAATCCGTTTTCTACGTATTATATGTCCTTAGCTTCGTATCAAAGTATACTAATATATTTTTGATAAGTCGAAATAATTTGTGAAGCTTAAGGCTCGTTTTTGACTCGAACAAAGTAAAAATTGGTTGCTGAATTTTCTGAAAAATATATATTTCGTCGTCAAACTTTAAAAATTCATAACTTCTTCGTTATAACTCCGTTTTAATCCGTTCAAGCGGCCACGGATTCGTTTTAAAGTATATTTTCTAAATATCAAGGCCAAAATTTCGTGCCTACTGTCGGATTTTCCAGAAAATCAAAATAAGGACAGACCACTTTTAATACTTACCGAAAATAGTTTTTATCGTACTAAACCTATTCCAATCCCTTCAAATCAACTCCAAAGCTAATCTAATCCTACCATACACCTTCTTAGGGTGTCATGGGTTCCTAGACATCATCAAGACCAACATATACCAAGGGGATAATTATAGGATGACTATATATATATATAACACTAAAAATCATGTAAAAATGGTATAAATCAACATAAGTCATGCATGTTTGCTCCAAATATGAAGAAATACATATGAAATGATAAGGAAAAATGAAAGATATAAATGATATGCTTACAAGTTAATATGATGAGGTGCAAAGAACAAGGTTTAGCCTAAACACTCTAGGTTTTTATTTCAAAACCTTAATGAGAGTGTGATTCTAGATTGTTATTACTTGAGCTTGAGAAAAATTTGATGATCCCTTGAAAATACCCTATATGGCCGGATTTTTGGAGAAGGAAGAACAAGGAGAGAAACCTTGATTGGAGTTGTATTATTGTAGTGAATGAAGTGGGTGAAGTAACTTGAATACATATCTATACAAGAAGAAAATTTGCTACCATTCAATAAATGCATACACCCTCCCCCACATGGCCGGTTTTAGGGGGGGGGATGTATCTCAAAAACATTTTTTTCTTATATATATATACTTTGTGTAAAATTTGTTAAAAATGAATGTGTAAGTAAATATGTAAGTAGTAATAACTTGTAAGGTTTTGGTAGCTTTTAGGTACAAGTAAATTTTTAATAGATCAAAATAGAGTATAATGATATTATAAAAATTGTAAAAATACATTCCTTGTAAAAATTGAGTGATAAAATAATTATCGTGTAGTTTTTAAGAAAAACGTCGTAATAATATAAATTTAACGATTTATTTACCAAATAAATTTAAAACATTAGGTAAACTCAAAATATTATTTTTATAAACTAAATGTAAGTTTAAAAATACATCGGGATCATTTTTGGAAGTAACGGATTAAATGTTCAAAATAATAACTCACGCGATAATGTTTATTTAATATAAAATTTACGCGATTAAGGTGAAATGAAAAATCATGAATGAACCGATATGAAATGATGAATATGGAGTATGAGAAATGACCAAAAATTGAGAATTGTGACACTTTCTCTCTCTACTCTCTCTCTCTCTAAAAACCCTAGCCACCACCACTTGGCCGCCGGCCACTATTCCAGCCACCACGGTTACACCGCCGCGTGTGACCACCCACCACCACATCCAAATCAAAGATCTTTTCATCCTCTTTCCATCCTTATATAATACTCATACTAAAACCTTCATTAACACCCTCAAATTTAAAGATTAAGATTCGGATTTTTAGGGTTTCAAGTGGGTTTTGCAATTGGTGCTTGAATAAGGTAAATGGAACAAGATTTGAGCTTGTTTGAGCTATTAGAAGCCACGAATGGCATTCTAGGGTTTCGACCCTATGATGAAATTTGGGGCTTTTGGGTGGAACATGAAATTGAGTCTAATTAGTGTCTAAATAAACAAGTAATTAGTGTTTGGTAAGTGTGTGGTGTATCAATTTGATGGGTTTCTGCATTTTTGGTTTAGTTTCATCTTTTTGGTTAGAATAGATGATGGGTTTTGTGTTTGGTTAATGATTTGAGCTTGAATGATTGGATTGGGATGTTGTGGAAGTGATTTGGTTGTGTTTGGTTGTGAGATATGGGGCGTACGAGCCACCAAGGCCACATACGTGGCTCATGGTTGGTGTACGTGACCCACTTGGGCCACGGGTCCGGGTCGGGTCGATTTGGTAGCTTGTTGGTTGATGTAGTTGAGGTTTGGATGAGACGCGTGGAAGCGAAAAGCTTCTAGAGCTTGTTTGGTTCACGTGGTCTTAACCGCGACCGTGTCATGACCATTAGGGTCATAACATTGGTTTCGGGTATATTTGGTTGATTGATTGGTTGGCGAGATTGTTTTGAGTTGGTTTGGGACTGAATTGCGCTATTATGACTTTTAAATTTGGACTTGATATATATATTGTTGACTTTGAGCTACGTCGGCGTTACTTTGACTTTTTAGTCAATAGTTGACTCCGACAAAGCCGTAACATGGACTTTAGTATAATTTGGACTATTGATTGATTTAAAAGCCGAGAAGTTATGACTCGTGCTTGTGGACTCGAAACGAATAACGATATGTATATATTCATGAAAATGCTAATAGACTATGAAATATAAATAATAAATGGGCTTTTGATAACGCTACACACGTCGTTCGGGGTCAAAGGAACTTCCTTTTCTTCGAGCAAGTTTTATAACACCCTAGGCAGTGAACCTAATCGTTGTAGTGTAGTAATTAGGGTAAGCCACGGGTATTGATATCGTTCTCTAGGGGAATAGTGTCGTTAGGCTGAATTGTATGTCGATTTAAGTCTAAAGGTGAGGGATGATTATTTTTGTATTTTTATATTTTATGGAATGGAAAGGTACGAATCTCGGGGTTTGGAGGGGAGGGTGGAATTAGTTGCTAGTCAACTATCCCAAAAGGTATTAACTAAATTAGGGGTCTATCAGTAACGTGAAGCGTATCTACTTATGATGTATTACTCCTTGCTAGCTATCCAATTCTACCTACTGAATTGTCACGTCCTATTGATGGTTGAATTGTCACGTCCTTATTCCTAGTTGCGTTGTGTGTCTAAGGTTGTAGGGTATGCGTTTCTCCCTAACTCTTTGAAGTCACCTTTAAGTGTAGTAAACAAAATCCACTTATTCATTCATAAACTAACTTTAAGGTTATCTTTGATTTAGTAAACGAAATCCACCAAGTCATTCATAAACTATCAAGGATTTATCAAGTATTAAACACAACGATAGCCTAGTCGCACTTCCTAAGCCAATTACAATTAAGATAAGAGACAACCAATCAAACAAGAGACAGTAGGATACAAGAATTATAAACTAAACCAATTAGACTCATTGAAGTTGTCACACCCTAATGATGAAGATAGACACAAGCATCACTAAGAAATCAATAAGATCTAATTAATTGTATACAAATTTCACACAATCATAAGCAGACACTAGATGAATTAGCCAAGCATAATTAATGAAGAGCAAGCAACAATTATGATAATTGAAGACATACCATAGGATTGGATTAACAAACAAACCAACACACAATGTTTATAGAGTGTTTGGAACCCTTTAAGTTGCTGGAAAAACACCTACCTAAACCCTAGAATCGGACTTAGGGTTTAGGGCTTTCAAAAAGTGAAGTTATAATGTTATATTTATAGGCAGATTTTCTGTCGGCAAAGAGTGACGGCGTCACACTTATAGAGTGACGGCGTCACGACCATTTTTTCAGCAAATTGTAGATTTTCTCGTTCCGGTCGCGTGGGCTTTTGAACCACCTAAATCCGAGTTCGTATGCAAAAGTTATGGCCAAAACAATATCAACTACTTCGCGCACATGTTGTGACTTGATCAGCTTGTGACGGCGTCACCTTAAGGTTGTGACGCCGTCGCCTTCAGTCTCTGACGTCGTCTGGATTGCATCTAGGCCGTCGGAGTAGCGACGGCCTACTCTTTCACCACTAGACGCCGTCTCTTGAAAACACGAGTTTTAAGTTCTGACCCGTCACAATAATTCTCCGACGGCGTCGCACATAGAACCTGACGCCGTCGCCTTCTACATTCAGCGACTGTGAGTGTCTCGATTTCGACTTTGGCCATTTTCTTCATATATTCGCGCCTTTTCGTCCAAATAAGTGCCATTCCAGCATTTTGCCTTCACGAGACCTAAAAAGTGAAAAGGAACGATATTAAGCAATAACGGATACAAAAGTGATCAAATAAGGACTTAAACGACCCCTCAAAATGGTACCTTTTAAAACCTTATCAGCTTTTGTACGAAAAATGTTGATAACAAGTTTTATCTTGTTATTTACTAATTTTAAATGGAAACTAACGACTAAATTGGAAATGTTTTGTAATAAATAATTAATTAATGTTTCGAGTACACGTTTATCAATAAATGTCAATTATGGACATTTAATACTAGTTAAGTATTTATTTACTTACGTTGTGTGCCTGGGTTACAGATAACCTAACGTTAATAGTGTTGATTCACGTGGGTAGCGGACTTATTAGGTTGACGAATCTAATAAGAGCCCGCTAGGTACGTTGGGTAACCTTATTAATGGGTGAATTATCCTTATGACTCTTTAGGATACGATTGATTTATGTGATAATAAGCGACACGAATAAATAAATGAGTTTATCGAGTTGACGAATTCGATAAGGTCTACTATTTATTCCGAAACTTATTGAACTATGGAGCTTATCGTTTAGAGGTATCATTGCGTCGCATTGAGTTGTATATTGGTTGTTTGAGTGCATTCATAGCATCATATTGAGTCGATACACCCACACGAGGAATACCAAACACTAGGATTAAATGGTGAAACGAGACATTTTTGGAAATAACGAAATGGAATACATTGGGGTAGATAACGTTGATTCCGAGGAATATATATATATTAAGTTTGGTCTACATTAATAGGTTGTGCCGAGTAGATAGTTGATGTGCCCTGATTACCGTTATCTTATGCTAGTGTTTATTTGTGCGTTGATTGCTTGAGGTGAGTTTCATAGCCCCACTTTTATCTACGTTTTAACTACGTTTTGAACTATTTTGGGGTGAGAATCATGCTACTGTTTTCGGACCGTGAAAAGTATTTGGATTTGCTTATATGCTTGACTGTTTAGATAGATGTGCGGTAGTTGTTGCCTTAGACTAGGGTAGCAATCCTAATTGCTATAACTGTTGCCTAGCTAAGAATAGACTTCTACCTCGACCTAGTCCGGGGTTGGCAATAGTTCTAGATTTTGCCACGACAGTGCTGGACTAGAGTCGCTGGGCCCGAGTAGTCCATGGATGCGGGACATGTTTTTGGTTGGTGATCCGGGTAGGATCGGTATTTATCTATATTAGGTCTTGCATAGCAAATCAACTATTACTAATCCACTATGATTTTGTTGAACTTAAACCTATGAACTCACCAGCGTAAGCTGACCTTTTAGCATGATTTCTCAAGTATTTGAAAGATGTTTGGAATACGTGGTTGTGGAAGCTTGGCAAGAAGGCGGGGTTCAAGGATCATTTCTGACTCTGATAAACTTTGGGGACCTATTTGATTAAACCATGTTTTGGGCCTAATAATTATACTTTTGGATTAAATGTTTTGAATACTTCAATTTGGGATTGGTTTTGAATGTTAAATGACTATCCTTTTGCTATACTTGTGTGCGATACCAATCCAAAAAGTAACGCCCCGAAAACTTGATTAAGTCTTCCGCTGTACCGAGATTTGGGAGTGTTACAATTAGCAAAAGCATAAGCAAGAAGTATTCTTATAGACTCTAATCTAGCCACGGGAGCATAGGTCTCATCAAAGTCTATGCCTTCTTGTTGATTATACACTTGGGCAACGAGTCTAGCTTTGTTTCTAGACGGGAATATGTGTTAGGAATTGCAAATTCCATAAGTTAAAGAGTAGGTCACCCCAAATGATATCTAGCCTATGTTAGCTCGTAGACTTGTCATTATTTACGTTATTTAGTAGTTAGTTAGTAGCATAGAATAGTTTAGTGCATCATCGTGGAGGAAGGACGGGTCTTTACCCATTGTATACCTGATCCACAGGCCGTCAGGAGGTCGTTTAGTTTGTAACCTATAAATACCCTCTACCTTGCAAGGTAGAGGGTTGGATGTTCTTTGGTAATCTAATATTCCACAAGTTTCTCTTTCTAGAATATCCCACTTTCTCTCTCTCTAAAATCATCTATACACCTAAAGTGTTAATGTTATGATGTGTATGTGAAAACCAATATCTTACAATTGGTATCAAGAGCCATGGTTAGATCATCTCTTACACATCTTTGGATTTCTAGTGGTTTTTAGGTGGTTTTTTAGTTTGAAAAAGTTTAGTGGTTTTTGCATCATTTGGTTGATTTCTAGTGTTAAAGTTTGGATTTTGTTAGTACTTTTGGGTTTAGAATCATCACAAGTGTTTAGGTTTTGATTTGGTAAGCTTGAATCATCGTGGTTGGGTTGTTTTTGGATTAATAAGTGATGTTTGTGAGTTTTTTCTAGCTAGCGACTTGACCCACGGAGTGACTTTCTTGTTAGCGACTTGCTTTGCAAATTGGTAGCGAGTTAGAGTTGAAGTTTTTAGCGATTTAGGCTTAGCGACTTGTCTAGTGAGACAAGCCGACAAATAGTACACTTAGTGGATTCTCCACTACGGGTAGCGACTTGGTGAAAGTTAGCGACTTGTACCTTTGTGTGTTAGCGACTTGGTGTTAGCGATTTGGTGCCTAGTGAGTTGCTATTTAGCGACTTGATAAATTAGCGACTTGGTTTGTAGCGACTTGGTGTCAAAATTTTGCTAGCGACTTGGTACTCTGATTTGGTGCTTAGCGACTTACAGTTAATATTCTTAGCAATTTGGTGCCTAGCGACTTGGTCTTTAATACCTTGGTGAAGTGAAGCAAGTTACCTACATCTAATTCCCATAAACACACTCTTCCACACAATGTCTTATATCACTGATCCTTTAATCACCAAAGTACTTGCACTATATGATACCTCGCAGAATAATGATACAGACTGCCTCCCAGAATACCCTTCAGTGAATGAGTTTGGAACTTATAATCAAAACAATTCTGTGTTAATACTGGCAAATGATGCAAAGCAAATGGAATACAATAGTGAACCCTTTCAACTACTTCATCAGCATCTCAATCTACTTTTATCTACAGCTATGGATCGAACAAGCAGTGCTATTCTTCGTCAGGACTTTCCCACCTTGACTAGAACTGTGTTACTTAACTTAGAACAATTAAGGTTTCAAATTACAAATGAAAAGTTCACAAATGATAAGTCTAATGCAGCTCTTCAAGTAATCTTCAATCAATTTCAGCCACTTATCCGAGGGGAATATTCCTCAGATTTTGATGATGACATGACTGGGATTTCATTCAAGAAACACACTGGAATGGAAATTCATGAGTTCAGAAACACCTTTATTCAACTCATGGATAATGTGAAATTATACATTAAGGAAGCTGCTCAAAAGAATGACATGCTGAATGAAGTGGATGAATGTCAAGTGATGCTATGGGAAGATTGTGATAGGTCATGCAATAAACCAGTTGAACCAATGAATGATACCGAATGCAGAAGTTCAGTTGCAATAAAGGAGGATGAAGACAACTGTAATGATCTCAATGATTCAGAGTTAGAAAAGATTTCAGCTGATGAGGTACACTTAACTGATCATAGTAATTCATATGTTAATGTACCTGACTCTAACTCTGAACATAACACTATGAAATCGATCTTGATTGAGCCTGAATCTAAAACTATTAAAGCTAAAGACATGATTGAAAAAGGGGTATATGACGAACTTTCAAACAAATACTCAATTTTTGAAAAACATTGTATTTCATTGGAAATTGAAATACAACAAAAGGATGAAAGCTTTTATGCAAAAAAATCGTGTATTAATCAGGAATTTCCAGAATTTCGAGAATTTTTTGAAATTAATCAATTGAAAACCCAGATTCAGGACAAAGATTCAACCATATGCACTCTGAAATCACTCATATCAGATGTGCAGAAATATGACTGTCATGAGATGAGTGATACACTTGAATCTAGAAATGCCGAACTAGCTTTATGTGTGTCCAACCTATTAAGAGAAAATGAGTCATTAAAAAAGAACATAGAATAGACCAATTCCAAGTTGATCAATCAATCTAACATCTTGTTGAAAGACATTGATGACCTCAAAGCCCAAATTCAGGATAAGAGCTTCAATATTGTTGCTTTAAAAATGAGCTTAGGAAATCTATTGGAAATAGGATGAATACTAAGTTTGCAAAACCATCAACCTTGGGAAAGTCAACTGTTCAGAACCAATCTAAACGTAGAGTAGTTAAGCAGCCTAATGCCTTTAGAACTTAAAGAATTAAACCATCGAAATCTAGGCTTGCCTCCCAAGTTGATGAGAATGTTTTTTTGACAAAACCAGTCACTTCATTGCGTCGTTCCGATATGATGAATCTCAAACTCTAGGGAAATGTTCAAAGCTCAAAGTTCAGAAATACTAGAAGTATGACTAGTTCGCATAGAAACATCATTTGGCTGATCAATCCCCTAAGAAACCAACAAAACACAAAAGGACCAATAGTCAAAACAGGGAAGTGCACACATACAAATCTACTAGTAGCTGCTTCAAATGGATTCCCACTGGCAGATTATTTAAGTTCACAGAATCCAAATGGACTTACATACCTAGATCTTGCCTTAAGTGGATGCCCACAGGAAAACTCTTCAAGTATATTGAGCCTAAAAAGATCTCTAATATTGATACGTCTGTATTAACCAGTGTTACATCAAATAGTGAGATTATTCATGTTACTAACCCATCCAGCTGCAATTCTACATGTGCTTCTAGTACAATGTGCTCTCAGTCTTTTTCAGGTACAATGCTCAATTCAATCAGGAACTTCATGACTTGGTTCCCATCAGAAATGAATATAGCTCATTCAGGAGCTATAGCTTGCCAGAATTGATGTACCTCTTACTTTGACTCCTATTCATCTTGAATCAGGACTCGCTCTTTTAAATCTGTGTACAAATCAAGTTTTTATTTAAAAAAAAATGGATTAATACTGTTTTAATATTTCATTCTTTTTAGTTCATAATTTTTGTTATTTTTATCCATCTAATAAAGGATATATTCTTTGGAATCGATAACATCTACGATCCTAGAAATATCATTCAATAATGATACGGGATCATAGATGAAGTTCGAACAACTGATATATTCCTATTTTAAACGGGTGGGTTAAAGTCAATCAATGGTCTTTGCTGACATTGATTGAGGGGGAGATTTTTTTGTTTCAAGATATCTTGCTTATATCTGCTTCAGTGTTGGTTATGGTGTGTGTTCAGTTGCAGGTTGTTGTCTTGTCTTGCCTTTGTGGTAATCTTTGTGTTCCCATGTATTGAATGTTTATTTGTTTCATGGTGATCATTGTGTTAGTGTGCTATCTGTGCTAGTTATGCAATCTGATAAGTTCATGAAACTAATGAGTATGTAACACATAATGTGACAAGATAGCAACTTACTTTGTAAAGTCTTAGCAACTTGGTTTGGTAAAGTTGAGGTTAGCAACTTATTATGATTCTAGGATAGCGAGTTGCTAATCACTCACAAAACTACAGGGACTAAATGTGACAACTTGGTTATCTTGCTTAAACCCTCCCTATACCTTAGCGACTTGCCATTTTATATCTCAAAAACTCTAAAATAATCATCTCTTTCTCTCTCGATTCTTCATAGCGACTTACGTGTGGTAAGGCATTATTGACTTGTCTCTTGTCTCCAAATATGAACAATATATGCGTTTCCTAACTCTTATTCCTTAACAGATTCCACGGACCTTGATAATCATCCCTCGCTTCCCTCGTAGAGGTTTGTTGTTGGATTTGTTGAATGGAACATTTGGGATATATGTTAATGGTTTAAGGGTAGTTTGGATGCACTAGGGTTGTTGTAAGTCTCATGAATTTATGTATAAATGAATTTGAGAGCATATTATTTGTGATTTGAGTTAGGCTGTGTTTCTAAAATCGTTTGTGTATATGGATTTTCTGAATGGGTTGGATTGCGTTTCAAAAAAATTAAATGATCTGATTATGTTGAATGGTTTGCAACGTTAATTGAATGATATGATTGGGTTCTTGGTGGCGAGTTATCTGCTGTGATAATGTTCTTGGTAGCGAGTTAGTGTTCAATTTCTTCGTGGCGAGTTGTTTCTTTTTAGTGCTCTCAAGTTAGCGACTTAGCCTATTAAATCGTAGCGACTTAGCAACATTATTGTTGATGGCGACTTGTCTTTACAAGTTAGCGACTTATTAATTGTAGCGACTTAGTGAACTGATTTGTAGCGACTTGGCTGAGTTACTGTTGATGGCGACTTGTCTTTACAAGTTAGCGACTTAGTAATTGTAGCGACTTAGTGAACTGATTTGTAGCGACTTGGCTGAGTTACTGTTGATGGCGACTTGTCTTTACAAGTTAGCGACATAGTATGTTTTTCAGGTAGCGACTTAGCCTTGTTTAGCGACTTGTCCATATATGATTAGCGACTTAATTGATTTATTTTTCATATGGCGACTAGGGTTATTAAAATGTTTTAAGGCAACTTGCTAGGATAATCTCATGCTTACAATCTTGATTCAGGATTTCCTGTAATTACTTGTATTGACAACTTACTCTTTGTAACCTGCTATAACATTTCTGCTTGAGCAAGTTGTACATGGATTCCTTTGTGGCAACTTAATGTTACAACTTGCTTCATTCAATCTGTTATATCACTTCTACATTAGTATCTTATTTCATGACTTTACTTCTTTACAAATGTGCGTTTTAACCTTTTAATTCCAAATCAACTCGTCTCGTGAAATCTTTATCCTTAATGTCTCGCTAATGCCACTCAATCCTTCTCTATATGCTTATAGGAACCCTGTCTGTGCTTATAAGTCTGAGTGATTATATCATAAGGGTGTACTCTATGCTGTCTGACTAACCATTTATAATCTAACTCATTCCCAATCATTGCTGTTGGTTGAATTTATCTTCAGATCTTCAATGGCAAGCACAATCTCAGCCGAGAATGTTACTTCTTCTGCACCACCTAATGTTCTCTCAGACGAAGAAATCCTTCCTAAAAGTCAATGGGCAGAAATTGGAAAAAGTAACTGTTATGTGGACTTACAAAAGTTGCAACAAAATCCTATACTCAAAGTGTCTATAGATATCCTCAAAAACATAAACTTCTTCGGTGCCATTACCAAGCAATGCACAATTCCCAATATTTACATACAACAATTCTGGAACACCATTCAATGGGACAAAATCTCAGCTTAATACTCCTGCAAACTAGATGATAGGGAATTTGTGATAGATTCTGACATTCTTAGCAAGGCTCTAGGAATCATTCCCTGTAACTCCAACATACGATCTGAACCTCCACCTGGTGCTGACGATCTAATTGACTTCCTGATTGGTTTGGGATATCAGACTAGCATTACAAGGGCTTCTGATATCATTACCGGACACATGTATCAACCCTGGAGAGCAATGACAACAGTTCTCAACTTGTGCTTATCTGGCAAAACATCAGGGTTCGATAAAGTGAGAATTCCCATCTTGCAAATCCTATGAGGTATCGTCAATGGGGTAAATGTGAATGTCTCAGAACGGATTTGGGAAGAATTCTCATTATCAATGAACACATTCATATCTGATAGAACTAACTTTCAAAATAAAGCTCAGGGTCGAAAGAAACTGAACAAGCTTGTGATTCCTAGCATCAGATTTTCAAAGCTTGTTAACCAGTACTTGCAACAGACTCACAACTTCAACCCCAGGATAGAATCAGCTCTACATAATGCAGAAGATGAATTTGTTTTAGGAAATCTTAAACATTTTCCTAGAGGTATGGATAAAGAAATCTTCGGATTGCCAATTCCTGATATTCTACTCACGGACGATATCAAAAGGACGGATTACTTCAAACAGTACAAGAAAAAATCTGCCAGATCTTCTGACAATGTCACACCCACTCCACCACAACCCAAAGATCCCAAGTTCACTTCAGCCTCACAAGCGTCTTATGCATCTCTTCCTAAAAAGAGACGTGAAAGGTCACAACATTCAGACACCACATCCAAGAAGCAGAAAGGTAAGAAGAAGAAAGTGGAAAAGGAAATTGTTGAAGAAACTGAGGTTTCAAGGGGTAATCCAAGGTTAATTGATGAAGATGATGTTGCACTCCAACTTGGAATCCAGCAAAACCTAGAAAGTCAGAATGTGAGAGCACCAGTTGGAGGAGTAGTGATAAGAGAGACTGATCAATTGCCTCAACAAACAACACCAATCACACAAGACAAGGGAAAAGGGATTGTTGGCGAAGAACAAGCTGCTCACACACTCCTCACCTTCTCTTCTTCACCATCAAGAACCACCACTCAATTCGAACTGAAGAAAAGAAGTGTTGAATCTTCATCAACTCAGGAGCCATCTAGATTGGAAAAGGAAACATCTGTAGCTCATGAAGAAAATCTTGCGTCACGTGATACTCAGTATGACCATAATGTTGATGAAATAGTGCATAAAGACTCACAGGAGAATCCTGAGTCGAAATCTGATGAGACTATGCCCATGGAAGAACCAAATCTGTCTACCGGTTCTCTATCGTCATTTAAGAACCTTGATACAGACTTCACTTTCGCTGACCAATTCTTAAACGACAAACCCATTGATATTGAATCTTCCAAGCAAGATAATGACAAGGAGGATGCACAATCCATGTTTACTGTCATTATTCAACAAGACTCATCAACCATTCCACCCATGTCAGCATCCTCTCTTGCAACCGCACTTCCACCTCCCAAACCTGCTCAAGTAACCACACTTTCACCACCTGAATCTGCAAAGAATCTATCCCTTTAACCAGTGGTTACAGTTGCTGATAAGGAAACTCCACCTGTTCACCACCTTTAATTCTTACTTCAGATCAACTGCTTGACAAAGCAGTAAAAAGAATTGAAGCTCTTGAAAGGCAAGTACCAAAATCTGTTGAGTCCCTTGAGGATCGTATCTATAGGTTGGAGCACCTCAACTTTGATGAAGGGGTTGCAGAAGCCATTGAAGGCGAAGTTAAGGATGCTGTGGAATGGGCAATGGAAGCTCCACTTCTTAGACGGTTCAAGGATCTACCTATTGCAGATATGAGAGCTGCACTTTCAGATAAGATGTATGATGCTGACGAGCATAAGCATGAGGTCCACAAGAAGCTTTATGAGGCTCTCGAAGAATCAATTAAGTTCGACAATCATGAACAGTTCTTGATTGACATCAGAGAAAGAGAAGCTAAGAAGAAAAGGAGGACTGTAGTGTTGGAAACATTGCGTAAAGGTCGTAACGATCCTCCTCCACCTCCACCTCCAACTGGGGGTGCTGGAACATCTGGAGTTGGTGGATCTTCTAAGACAACCTCCACACCTCTACCACAACCACCATCGTCACCACCAAAGCCTGCCAATCAACCCAGTTCATCTAAAAATCAAGGAACGCAAAAGAAATCAGCAGCGTGGTCCACGGTTGATTCTAGGTTCACGTCTACAGTCTTCCCTATCCCTGAAGATCAAGTTGTTAATGAGGAATTGCTTGTCATAGCAGAGTCAGAATCAGATGAAGATGATGCATCCACCAGGTTTATTCCCAGGCCATCTGAAGATGATTGGTTTGATACTTATATGTCAGGTGAACCATCTAATCCATCCAGAGCTGCACCTTCAAAAGACACCATTCGAAGTTGGCTCTCTGAAGAAAGACCTCATACTCCTGAACCCTCCTGGTCCATCCCAGAGACAGACACAATGATTCCTGACAACAATTGGGCATCAACTATCACCAATAATTATGAAGTTCCAGCAGAAGACTCTCTTCTGCACTTCACAGGTGATATGGGAAGCTTCATTAGATGGTTTTGTGAACAGAAGAACATCTCATCCATCACGCCAAAGGATCTTGAGGGACAAGCTTTTGAAATTGTCAAAGTCTTTCACTCAGATGCCATACAACTTCAATACCAGATGGAAGAATGCCATAAGATGCTGAATGACCAAGTCAGTGAGAAAATTAGTCGATTCGATGTCAACAAGCCTCTTCCTTTAGGCGGTGAACCTGGTCAGATGACCATACAGGCTGAATTCTTCTTCAATCATGACTTGGATTATCTGTGTGCTCGTTCAACTGAAAGAAGACCTGTTCTATCGATTTCTAAGATGAAAGCTGCAACCTACTCTGATCAGGGACTTGAACAGATGGTTCTTGATCAATTCTGGGCTGACAAAGAACAAAAGTATGACATTGCCGCTTCTTATGGTATTTCTCAACGGTGGTATAAAAAGAAGAACTTCTACATCGAGAGACATGGTGCTGATAAAAGACGCAAAGATGTTCGATCCAAGTTGCAAATCTTAAGTGTTGTACGAGTAGAGATCTTCCCAATCTACGGTTATCAGTATTTGAAGAAGGTAGTTCTTAAAAGAGCAGATTTGAAAGAGTGCATTATTGAAGAAAACGACTTCAAACATCTGCTGCCAAATGACTTCGAAGATCTCTATCTCTTGAATCTCCAAGGACACCTTGAGCATTTGCATGTCCGTGAGAAAAAGGCCCTCTCTGCGGCAGTCAACCTTTGGATCAGGGGCTTAGTCATTCGAAAAAGGGTTGAGGACTTTCAACTTGGAATGGAAAGCTACCAGACTCGGGTCAACTTAACAAGGCCACAATGGGATGCCTCAGGAAATGAATTTCGTCATGACTATAGAGTGCTTGACATACCCAGAGTCGTCCTCTTCCACGACAGATATGGGACTCGCATGCTGATGAGATTGTGCGAGCTCTACAAATTTAGTGATGGTACTCTCAAGATGATCGAAGAAGAACTGAACAACAGAGTGAAAGAAATCAGAATTGATCTGAAGCCGTGGAACAAGACTAAATTCTGGACTGATGATGACTTAAAGAGTTGTGAAGATTTCATTGCTGCAATCAGGCGAAGACTCAAGACTCGAAGGATCTTCCGCAGCCTTGAAAGTTTTGTTGGTGGTAGACTTCGTGATGGTCATTACAAACTTCTTCAAAGAACTGAATGAAGACATCTTCTGGAAGTAGTTTCTGTTTTGTATTGATCTTGTGTATAATATGGTGCACAAACTATGAACAACTATAATGAATGTAATAGTGCTAGGTTATGTTTTGTGGTTTCCCTTTTGTACAAAAAGGGAACTTCAGTCTTGTCCACTTTAATCTTATTAAACCAGACACATTTTTCTCCAACAAATGTTTTGTTTCATACATATTTAAATCACTTGAGATCCAAAATCTCAAACGATTTGAAATTTTTGATCGGGGGAGAAAATGTGATATAAATATGAAAGATGATAAAAGATGACCATTTCAATGTGCATACTGCTCTCTCATATATGCTAAATTATTTTTAAAATCTCAAAGCATATATCAAGGAGGAGCATTTCAAATCGAAAAGAAACCTTCAAGGTACAAAGATTTATATGTTTCATCATAAAATACCTTGATTGATTTTCATTTGGTTTCTGTATGGGGGTGTGATAAATTTGCAGGTTCCCTCTAGTATGTGCAAAACTCTTTTCAAACCTCGAGGCACATATTAAGGGGGAGCAAAATTATGAAAACCTCATCCTTCCCCAAAATGCTTTATCTACTTGATTTGATCTGGGAAGTGATGTTGATATCTTTTAGAAAATGGTAATAAAAAAAGTTAATTCTTCCTCTTGCCTCCATGTGCAAAACGATTTCAAATATTTGATGCACATGTTGAGGGGGAGCACTTGTTCTAAAAATATCAAAAACAATTCAGGTACAAAATGCTTTGATAATATATCACAAGTATCTGGATTGATTTTCAAATGGTTTTCAATTGGTTCAAATGGCAGATGAACAATACCAAATAGACCGACCAAATTTACTTTATGTACGGTGATATAAGGATGATAAGGTTAGGTATTTGTTCCCATGATCCGCCAGAACCGGAGGGATCTACCCAGGGATAATCCACTAGTTAGTGTTGAAGTCCTTAGGTATGATGATAAAAGGAGAAAAATGAGATATGGGAAGAGTGCGGTCTGAGACAAAGCTAGTACTGGAATAAACCCAACAAGGTTCTAGCTATGAAGTCTCGGTAAGGACTGAAGGGGTTGAAGAATAAAAAAGAATTGAATGAGAAAAGGGTGAAAAGAAATAGCCCTCCATTTATTCAACCATAGGGCAGAAACCGGGTACAACTCATATGCTACTGATGGTAACATCGGTATTGAAGACAAGACATCATGGACCCAGTGATGCTCTGCACTACAACTTCCCAAACCACTCAAGTTCCTCTTATAAGGGCTTGTTTCATTCTCACGGGGAACCTACATAATCTATCAACTTTCTCTTAGAGATTGTTGATATTAAAGAAGGAGACCCTCTCCCTAGTCTCCGGCACAGGAAACAAATATGCACAAATTGAGTCTAGAGCCACGAAATCATCTATAAATCTCATTAGGACACTTTCAATGAAGACTCTCTTTTTCACAAAATGTGGAAAGAGAGATTATATCTTGAGTCCTACGCATTATCCTTGTGGTATTGCCAGAACATCTGAGTGATATGCAAACATATTCACAATGAAGATGGAAAGCCTTCTGGAGCCGACATCAAACATGCTCCTGGTGGGTGGCATGTGAGATCTATCAAATAGATCAAGCATGTGACAACTGAACAGAAACAATGGGGCGATTCAATCTTTTGAATCAATCCTGGTTCAGGTTATGGATTGACGGATACCTTTGAAAAACCGGTCATTGTGCTTAAAAACCCTTTTCTTTAGCACATCGACCATGTACGAATATTTCAAATCAAAAGGTGTTTTATGATTGATAATTGATTTTCATTAAAACCTTCGTTGTTTTGTAAAAACAATTTCCATTGAGCAATACACTATTGTTTTTCAAATATCTTATCATCAATCAGTGAATCTCTATTCGCTGGTTCACTCACTCCGTGTTGTCTTCTTTGAGACGTTCCGGTTTGAGAACAGCTAGAGCAGCTGCGAAACCCTGTCAAGGAAATTCTTCGGAATTATACCTGATCACAGGCAGTACTTGTACTGATCAACGGGGAACCGTGGGCCGTGTACCTCAATTCAACGAAAGTGATCAAAACACTTTCGTGCACTTTATTGCTAACTATTGTATGCAGGTACACCCGACGTTTGCAGCTGATCAGAATGAAGCGGTCAATCCATAGCCGCATGCTCACACAATACATTCATTTCTCAAGAAATCATGATAAGTGCATCAATGACTCTGATATTTTCACCCCATGCTTCTGCTACGCTGCTGCCAATATCATGAATCAACGAATGCTTCCGCTACTCTAATGAGAAGATTTCATGATCCAGAATGTGAGCATGTCGGTCCGATTTGTCATTTTATCATATGATGGCAACACTTCAATGTATGATGCTGAGCTTTACTGTGGCTGATGATCTCTTATAATGCTAAAAGGTTATCATAGTGGATCAGACACTCAACCTCCATGAATTATTCATTTCAGTTGTTCAATAATGTACTATCCACAGATGCACTTAGTTTGATTACCTTGTTGAAGAGAAGTCTACGAGCTCAAGAATGAAGATTTATTAGAAAGCTAGGATTCACAATGTAATTTATGGGGTGACCTCCCTTAGGGGGAGATTGTTAGGAATTGAAAATTCCATAAGTTAAAGAGTCGGTCACCCCAAATGATATCTAGCCTATGTTAGCTCGTAGACTTGTCATTATTTACGTTATTTAGTAGTTAATTAGTAGCATAGAATAGTTTAGTGCATCACCGTGGAGGAAGGACGGGTCTTTACCCATTGTATACCTGATCCACAGGCCGTCAGGAGGTCGTTTAGTTTGTAACCTATAAATACCCTCTACCTTGCAAGGTAGAGGGTTGGATGTTCTTTGGTAATCTAATATTCCACAAGTTTCTCTTTCTAGAATATCCCACTTTCTCTCTCTCTAAAATCATCTATACGCCTAAAGTGTTAATGTTATGATGTGTATGTGAAAACCAATATCTTACAATATGTCACCCAATAGTATATAAGTTTCATGAGTGCTCTAATTTGATACCTCAAACTTTCTACTAATCACAAAAACCATCAAAGTTTGAAAAGTGTTTCATTCTTATGTAATTTTCTAAAATTTATGTGCTTAAAGTACCAATTTATGCATTAATATGTTGTACATTAATTTTAAACAACCACCCCCTGAATTCAACTAATTTCAACCAACTTTATGTACAACCCGTTAATGCATGACTAAACATAAATAATAACCACAAAATAATAACCAAGTTTGAGAAGTGTTCCATTCAGGTCACTCTAACATAAAAATTACATAATACTGGAACAGTTTTGAAACTTTGATGGTTTTTATGGTTGATATGAAGTTTGAGGTAGCAAATTGGAACAGATCTTAAACTTGGTTACTATTTGATGATTTTTACCCTACTTTCTAGACACTGCACCGTTTGCATCTAACTTGTTTTTATATACCCATTTAGTTCCGATTATGGTTTGGTTATTAGGTGGAGGGACAAGTGTCCAAACATTGTTAGAAACAAATTGATTTAACTTTTCTTGCATAGCCATTACCCAAATTTCATCTTTTATGGCTTCTTGTGTATTTTTAGGTTTTATGGTTGAGATAAAACAAAATAAACTACTTTGGTTTTGGACTTGAGATCTTAAGGTTCTTTCATTTAACTTTCCTATGACCTTATCTACGGGATGATCTTTAGACTCTTTATATTGATGATTTCATTGTTTAATGATTCATCTTCTTTGTTTATATTTTTCTTTATTTCTATGGCTTTACTTTTGATTATCTCGTCATCGACAAGAGGTTGGGTAGGTTTAGGTGGACTTTCATCAAATTTTATGTTTAATGACTCTTCAACCTTCATTGTTTCTTTATTTAATATAACATAAGCTTTACTGTTAGGAGAGTAACCTAAGAAGATACATTCGGTTGATTTAAGATCAAATTTAGATAGGTAATCTTTAGTGTTAAGTAGGGAACATTTGCTACCAAAGACTCTAACTAACGTAGGCTTTTTGCGTTGAAGTAACTCGTATGGAGTTTTACCTAAGAATGGTCTAATTATGACTCGGTTAAGTATGTAGGTTGATGTATAACGGCATTGCACCAAAATTTCTGAGGAATAGATTACTCATTAATCATGGTACGACTCATTTCTTGTAGGGTTCTATTTTTCCTTTCAATTACCCTATTTGATTGTGGAGTGCGAGGAGTCGAGAAATTGTGAGTAATACAATTAGCGTCACAAAAAGCTCCAAATTGCACTTCATTATCAAATTCCCTACCATGATCCGTTCTAATAGATACTATAGGACTTCCTAATTGTCTTTGGATTTTCTTACTTAATATTTCAAAGTAATCGAATGTTTCAGTTTTATTCTTTAAAAATTTAGTGCATGTATACCTAGAGTAATCATCAACTATGACCAAAGTATAGTAGTTACCTCCATAACTTTGAATAGTGGATGGACCAAATAAATCCATGTGAAGTAGTTCTAGACACTTAGTAGTAGAGACCATATTTTTAGCTTTGTGACTAGCATGGATTTGCTTTCCTACGTTACAAGCATCACAAAAATGATGTTCGTATTTTAATTTTGGTAGATCTCTTACTAGTTCTTTAGATTATAGCGATTGAAGAAGTCGCATATTAGCGTAACCCAATCTTCGACGCCATAAGGTCGAAGTATCATCCATAGAAGTAAGACAAAGTTTGTCTTTAGGCTCACTACCGATTTTAATGACATAGACTCCATGTTTTCTAATGCCTCTTCCTATAGTAATACCGTTTTTCAATATTTTACTACCAGTTTCACTAAAAAGTACGTTACACTTTTTATCACATATTTGTCATATACTTAGAAGGTTGAAGTTTAGGTTTTCTACGTGACACACATCGTTAATGGTTAAAGATTTGTGAGAAATTGTACCTTTACTGACGATTTTGCTCTTGCTTTTACCAAATACCACATTCTCTCCATTGAAGTATTCATATGTGGAAACAAGTCTTTATTGCCAGTCATGTTACTCGTGCACCCGCTATCCTTGATCCATTCATCCGAATCTAGGTCGACCTTTAAGCACACCTAAGAAAACAATTAACTCAAAATTTTGGTCCCCATTTGTTCATGGGTCCATTAGTGTTATACATTTCATTCATGGTAGGCATATATGGAAAAGGTGAAAATGCATTCCATGGAGTAAAGTTTTGAAATGGAAAGCCATTTTGTACATTAGGATTCCATCCCATTTGATGGTGGTTACTTCTCGGATAAACATTATTAGGTCTCCTTATAAATGTGTTTGGTTTTGAAAACTATGGACCTTTGTTTCTCATAAAATTTTGATTTTGTTTGAGTGGAAGTGGTTGTCTAACAGTAACGTGGGTTGGTTTCTTTTTGTTAACGATAACAAAGTCGGTTCTAGATGAAGTAGCTACATTATATCTACTGTTTGCTGGGACAGACCCAGGGGTCCCTGGTTTTACACTAGACGGTTCCCTTTTCAAGGGATCCTTGGGATCCGTGACTACAGTAGCTTGTTTTTCAGTTGCTTTGACGAATTGTGTTTCTTTATTCTCGCTAGTTGATGCATTAAGTTCCTGAAAACCTAAACCCTTTTGATTGTTTCCTGTTTTAACACTATCTAGTATTATATCTATAGTATTAGTTTTCATTCTAGCAATCTTGGAATCAAGATTATCAACTAGTGTTTGAAGTTGAATACAAAGCTCACATTCCCCACTTGCTATCTTCCCTTTTTCTAAACGTTTTAATTTGCCTTTTAACTCAATGACTTCCTTTTCTAAACGTTCATTTTTGTTTTTCAAAATCTTATTTTCGTTAATTACTTTTAGACTAATTTTGCAAAGTTTATCATATTCACGATGCAATGATTCATCATCTAATGATGAGCTACTATAATAGAGAGATTCGAGACATACCTCGTTTGAGTTATTTGCCATGAGACAAATTTCTTCGTTCTCCTCCTCACTCATTCCCCATGAACCACTCACGAACGCCTTTTGTTCGTCACGTTTGGGACACTCACTAATGAAGTGATGAGGGTCCCCACATTTAAAACATTCGCGTTCATCCCTTGCTTTTTTGTCGTCTTTGCCTTTCTGAAACCCCTTCTTGTCATCATATGGTTGCTTGACATATCTTCCTTTTCTTCTATAGAACTTCTTGAAATCCCTTACTGCCATGGCATATTCTTCGTCATCACTATTCGAAGAAGATTTTGCTTCGTCGCTTGAGACCTTCTTGGCTTTTAAGGCAAGAATTTTGTGCTTTTCTTTCTTTTCTTTTGAGGCTTCGGAATCTTTAGCGAGGACAAGCTCATAGACCTTTCGATTGCATATGAGTTCGTCGAGGGTGAGGATTGATAAATCTTTTGATTCTTCGATGGCCATTACCTTTGATCTCCACTTGGATGGAAGTGCCCTTAGATATTTCCTGACATGATTACGACTAGAGAAAGACTCATCAAGTGCTTTTAATGATATAATTATAGTATTAAAGTTAGCAAAAGAATTATCAATACTATCCTTATCCGATATTGAAAATTGTTCATATTGTTAAACAAATAAATCTATTTTATTGTTTTTAACTTGTTGATTTCCTTGATAAGTTACAACTAAAGAATTCCAAATTTCTGTAGAGGTTTTAAGCATAGAAATTCTTTCGAATTCCTTTTTGGGTAAAGCATTGTATAAAACCATTTTAGCTTCACTATTTTTGGAAAGCTTTTTCTTTTGATCATCGGAGAGTTGATCATGAGGTGTGTTTATATGGTTGCCGGTTTTATCATCTTTTGTAGTGGCTTCAAAGTCACCTTCAACAATGATGTACCAAAGATCAATATCTTTTGACTTCACATAAGTTTCGAATATATTTTTCCAATAAATAAAACCATTGGTTTCTAGTAGCGGAGGTCGTTGCATAGATTGCCATTCTTTATAATTTCCAGAACCCATTGTGATCGAAAAGTTTTCAAAATACAATTTACTTTAAAACTTTTGTAAACCTTGCTCTTGATTCCAATTGTGGAAAACTAGAAGGGGAGGTTGAATAGTTTTGCTGATTTTAAGTTAGTTTCAAAAACTTTAGATTCGATATTATGTGAAATCGTATGGATGGATAGAAAGTATAAAGCAATAAGTAATGTAAGTAATGTAAGTAATGAAAGCAAGTAAAGTAAAATTTATAGTGGTTCGGCTACAAGGACACCTTCCTTGCCCTACTCCACTCCCCGAGTCACCTAGTCGAGAGTTCAAGGACTATGTCAACAAGCTCCTTCAAATTAGCGGAGGACCAAACCAACACAACTATAACGCAACAACTATGTGAAATATGAAATACAAAGATCTAGCTACAAAAATCTTGTGGAGAAACAAATCAATCAAGGACCCCTTGCTTGGATGACTTGTAGTATCTCGTGATCTCGCCTTTGAGCTATATGAGAATCACAACAAAAGAAAGAAGAACTACTATAGATCAAGAGATCTGATATTAGAAGAGAGAAGTAGTATATGAGAGAGTTTGTAAAAAGAGGGGTAAGTTACAATGTAGAAATGGCTCACTATTTATAGGAAAAAAATCACTATTGTTCCCCGGATCCCACGGATCCCTTACATGAGGGATCCGTCCGGTGTAAACTGGGGGATCCGTAGGACGCTCCTCCAATTTGGGTTATGGGTCATGGATCATGGGTCATGGTTCATGGACTTTAGATCATGGGTATCCATGTAGATACAATGCATCTAGTCAAGGGTTATGGATATGCTCTATGGGTATGGGTCATGGGTTATGGTTTTTACCCATCCTAATAAACTATTACACCAAATGAGTTATTACAAAAATTTATATTAAATGATTATATACGTAAATGCTTTACAAAAATAACATGTATCCTTATAATTTTACTTATGATAACTTTATATTTGTTATCAACAAAACACAAAGAGATCGCTAAATATGAATAAACGTTTTTACGATTTATTTCTATTAACACGCTGGTCATCGGTGGTCTGATTATTGAACATGTCCATAATGTCGTTCCAAAAGAAATCTTCAGAACGGTCATTTCCCATATCTCGATCTTGCGAAATTTCTATCTAGTATTGCGCAAGCAACCTTTCTTCAGCCTTGCTCCACTTCCTCTTGTCTGCCTGGCCTATGACTTCTACATCTTCATCATCGTCTGCGTCCAAATCCACAACTTGTTTTGATTTTTTTTCCTTCGTCTTTTTCCTGGTACCTCTGGCTGGTTCACGTGATTTTGGTACTTTGAATTGTGAATCGGACGGTTGTGATTCCATTTGGGAAAACGTTTGAGGTTGTGACGGGTTAAAAAAATTGTGGAGGTTGTGACGGGTTAAAAAACTGTGGTGATGGAAATCCGGGGGGGGGGTAACTTGCGAATCCTTGTTGAAACGCTGAATTTAGTAGGTTTGTGAAATACCCTCCGTCATTCGGGTTTTGAGACATTGTGGGATTTTTTTTTGAACTAAAGATATAGAAAGTTGATGAAGATGGAGGAGATGAAGATAATATAAAATGGTGGTTATGATATGTTATTTAGGGGTGGTAAGGTTTCTTTTTTTTTTTTTTTTTTTTTTTTTTTTTTTAAAGTAAAAGTATCTGGCTAGTTTGCAACGGTTTTTTTCAAAACTAAAATATATCCGTTTGGCTTGTGTCATAAAATCAGCTCGTTGTCCAGACGAAGAGGGGAGCCACGACGAGCTCAGTCGGTGTGGCGACGAAGCTCGGCGAACGTCCACGTCGGACGGCGAAGTCCCATGGCGAGCCCAAACCTAATCCTCTTACTTGAAAACTTATAGATTGAAAGTACAAAAGAGTGAAGAAAAAGGTTAAGATGACAAAATTTTACATAGAAAATGATAAAGACAATGATGAAGAAGAATGTGAATAGAAACAAAAAAGAGGGCAATTTTGTCTACTTTGTCACTGGAAACATCATATATTAAAAACCGTCCCACGTTACTATGTTTTAAACCATCTTTTTTAGTGGGCCCATCACATTTAAATACCCTCTTTTTTCATGCCAAACACAGTTTGTAAAGTTATATAAATTCAAACACGCCCAAATACATCCAAATAGACCCAACCAAACAGCGCCTTAAGGTGAATTTGAATTTTAGGCATTCAACTTTATTTTCTTAATTTAAGGTATCTAAGTTATTTTTTGTGCAACATAAGGTTTTTTTGACTTTTCAAAAGATGTTATCGACCATTTTTTTCAAATGAATTGGTAATTAATGTGATATATTGTTATAATTGAGCATTTAAAAGTCATTTCGGTTAAAATTATGACCCGTAATCGCTTTTGAAAAGTCGAAAAACCTTGTATTGCACAAAAAATAACTAAGATACCTTAAATTGACAGAAAAAAAGTTGAGTACTTAACATTATAACTCACCTTAAGTGAGGTGGCTTTTTATGCTATTTGTCCATTCAAATTTGATCACACAACTATTTCATTACCCGGCAAAGTGGTGATTTCATTTCGCATATTGAAGATCAGTGTCTGATGCAGAAATTAATCATACGAATATACGACATGTACTTTTAAAAAAAGGGATATTTACATCTATCTTTTTTAAACTTTGTTATTACATCTATATCATTTTAAATTTATAGTTGTTTCAATATACTTTCAAAATTTTAAAATAGAAAAATGTATTCAAACGTATTTTTATATCTTATTTAAATACATTTTATATCAAAAGCTATTATTATATCAAAAGGCTCGCGTCAAGTGGGATATTGAAGGAGATGAGTATTGTAAATTTTTTCATGGCTTGATTAATCAAAAAAGGAGGTCCCAGTCTATTACAGGTATTATGCACGAAGGACTTTAGATTACGGATCCAATTCTTATTAAGGACACTTTCCTTAATTTCTACAAAGACAAATTTCAAACTCACGATTCAGAAATGGTATTTCCTCCTTTATCTAACTTTACTGGCCTTGGGCCTCTTGACCAACATGCCTTGGAGATCCAAGTTTCGCTTGAAGAAATCAAGACTGCGATTTGGGACTGTGGTAGTAATAAAGCTACTGGCCCCGACGGCTTCTCTTTTGCCTTTGTTAAGAAATATTGGGATATCATTAAGATGGATATTTTTGAGTTTGTTAACTCATTTTTTGTCTCAATTTCGATGCCTCAGGGAGCGAATTCTTCATTTTTCACCCTCATTCCAAAGGTTGGTAACCCTCTTTTTATCAAATACTTTCGTCCTATTTCTCTTATTGGTATTCACTATAAGACTATCGCTAAGATTTTAGCTAATCGGCTTTCTAAATTTATTGACAAGATTGTAAGCCAAGAGAAATCCGCTTTTATATCTGGCCATCAAATTCTTGATGGACTGATCATTCTCAGTGAGGTCATTGATTGGTTCAGAAAAAGTTATTAATCTTCAAAGTAGACTTTGAAAAGGTCTTCGATTCGGTTAGTTGGAAGTACTTGGAGTTTTTTTAGTTAGACTTGGTTTCGGTTCTAAGTGGTGGTCCTGGATTAAAGCATGTTTGCAATCGTCTAGAGCATCTGTATTGGTTAATGGTAGTCCTACTTTCGAATTTTCTATTAAACGCGGGCTTAGACAAGGGGATCCTCTTTCGCCTTTTCTTTTCATCCTTGTTATGCAGGGTCTTCATAGTGCTCTTTCTAATTCAGTTGGATCGGGCCTTATCAGAGGTGTTAAAATAGGGCATTCAGACATTACTCTTTCTCACCTTTTTTATGCAGACGATATGATTATCACTACTGCTTGGAGCGCTAGTAATCTTGATAACATTATTCGAGTTTTGCATATTTTCTACTTAGCTTCGGGTCTCAGAATTAACATCCATAAATCAAATATTTATGGCATTGGAGTTTCAGATGATGAGGTGTTGAGTATGGCTAGGAATTCTTGTTGTGCCTCGGGTTTTTTTCCTTTCACTTATCATGGACTCCCGATTGGTTCAAATATGAGTTTAATATCCAACTGGAAGATGTTGATTGATCGCTTTCATTTAAGGCTCTCCTTTTGGAAGGCTAATCTTCTTTCCTGGTCACCTTACTCTTCTCAAGGCGGTTCTTGGCACTCTTGGCATTTATTATTTTTCAATCTTCAAAGCTCCCGAGACAGTTCTTCAATCTTTGGAAAGAGCTCGTTCGACATTTTTCTAGGGTGGTACTAGTAATGCAAGAAAGTTGGCTTGGATTAAATGGTCCAATGTTCTTGCTACGTTTGAAAAAAGTGGTTTAAATATTGGTAGTCTTAAGGCTTTTAATCTAGCCCTTCTTTAAAAGTGGTTTTGGAGGTTGATGTCTTACCCGAATGCGCTTTGGGTTAAAATCATTAAAACTTTACATGGTCATGAAGGTGGTTTGATATTCAAGGCTGCAGTTTTAGTGGTAAGTGGGCTAAGATTGTGGGTTCAGCTAATTACTTACACTCGGAAGGCATCATCCCGGCCAATTCATTTTGGTACAAAGCGGGTTGTGGCACTCGTATTCATTTTTGAAAGGATATTTAGATAGGCGAGTCTCCTCTAAATATCAGGTATAATAGACTTTATCATTTGGATCAAGATAAAGATTGTCTCATTATTGATCATACTGAAAATGGGCAATGGCGTTGGAATTGGTCGTGGACGAATCTTGGTGCTCGTAATTTGGCTTACTTGCGTGACATGCTTAATGAGATTAGTTGCGCCGATACCAATGATGTTGAAGATTCTAGCGTATGGACATCGGGTTTAGATGGTAATTTTATAGTGGGGGAATCTCGGCGTATTATTGATTCCAAGATCCTTCCCTCATTGGTTCTATTCCTAGAAAAGTTAACATTTTTTATGGAGAATGATCTTGGACCGGCTTCCTCATAGGTTGAATCTCTCGTCTCGTGGAATGGACATACCGTTGATTTCTTGTCCTTCTTGTAATGCCAACGTGGAATCCTCTAATCACATTTTTTTTGAATTTGACATAGCTTTAGAGGTTTGGAGACTTGTTCGTAACTGTTGTGATATCCATTTTCCTCTTTTTTCCTCTTTTGAGCATTAGAAGAATTGGTCTGGCTTGTGGCATGCTTCGAAGGAGAAGAAGGCATCATTTCTATGTTATTTTTACTTTGTCTCTTTGGTGGTTATGGAGGTTCCGTAATAGTGTTACTTTTTGTTCGCATCCGATGAGAAAAGTGACATTTTCGACAACATTCGTTCTTCTTCTTTCTCATGGCTTCATCACAGGGGTCGTATGGCTTGTAGTTGGTTAGAGTGGCTTAAGTCTCCTTTGTTGCTTGCGAGTTTTGACATTCGATGATGTTGCAGGATGTTTTGGATTTCGCTTGGTACTTTGGTTCTTTTTATTTTGCTCGCTTTTTCAATTTGTATTTCTTTCCTCAGGGCTTGTTTGGGGCTACATCAAAAACACCCTGAAGTGAAAACCGGTGGCTCGGCCTCTATGGTTGGGGATTTTTCTCTTGTCGTGGTTCTCCGTAATTAGCAAGAGTGTTTTCATCCTTTTTGTAGTCCTCGCAGTTAGCCTCGGGAAGTATCTGTAACACCCCCAAAAATGATTTGCATCGTAAAAAAATGTAACTGGGGTATTACTCGATTGATATCACAACACAAAGTATAGAATAACAGATTTTTCTTAAAAGTTTACAAAGTTTACAAAAGTTTACAAAAGTTGAATTGTTGCGGAAAATGGCCCTTTAACAAATTGTGGTCCCAATACATAAATAAGGGCCGTCAATGACCATGCCATGCCAATGCCCAAGCGCCTCAAGAGTTTTAGTTATCGCCTTTTCATCCTGAAAATACATGCTAAAAAGTCAACACAGTGGTTGAGTGAATTCATAGGTTTAGTAGTAAAGCAGTTGATCACAAGATATATCAGTTTGAAAAATTGACAATGTACGCATACAAAGTCTTGGTAAACTTGGGCTAAGATGGTATACGCCCAAAATGGAAAGTGGTTATTATTGCCCCAAGCTCATGACACCAAGACTCAACTGCATACACCTAATTACTGGTGTACGTGGTTTTTTCTCCCAAAGAGGTAATTGCCAATTACCTATGCAATTAAAATATAGTGCGCCCCAGTTATTTCCGATAACCAAGACGGGGTCGTTAATCCTCAGAGTACTATCTACAATATCTGCGTTCAGTCGCCCGTGACTAATGGTTCATGATGCAGGGGGCCTTTTTGGCAAACTACTTAGGCAATAATATTATCAGGAAAACATTGTACAGTTTTCAAGCAATTGTGATCATAAAAGTAGTAGTAACATGTATTCTCCCCCAAGGAGTTTATAAAACAGTTAAAAAAGTAAAAGTGGGGCTATAAACTCACCTCGATGATTCAGTAGGCAATGTATGATAATATCAAGTACGCAATGGAAATGGCTTCAACACGAAACCTAGATGTAATATGACTAGTCTTAGATTTTTGGTAAACATTCGGGTTAAGACCTCAAATGGTAATATTTGGAAAACGTTTTAGTCGTGAGACACTTGTATCGTTTTAACTTGTGTGGTAACGTTTAAAGTTAAAAAATAAAAGGTTTCAAAAATTTGAGCTATTTTAACTTATGTGGAGTTTTAATAAACTAATTTAATTATTGACGTGCATAAAATTGTAGTTGTGAAACTATTTGTAAGTATTTGCTCTTGGAATAAGTGTGGGAATATATTAAATATATTCGCATGAGAGATGACTCGAATATTGGCTTAAGTATTTTTGAAGAATAAATAAATACAAGTCAACTTGTATTTATTAGATTTGTTTTGATTCGCGACGTGAAATATATATATATATAGGGTAAAGTTAAAATAAAAAGACAAATATCCGTAAAAAGAATAAAAAGATTTTTTTTTTTTTTTAAATTCACCAAAAATTCCAAAAAAATCCACAAGATCAGGTATGTTGGTGCATAAAACTTTTGTGAAAACATTTTTTATAATTTTGAGTTTTAATACGTTTTTTGTAATGCACAAAAACCGAATTTTGATGCGCAAAAAAATTTTGATGCACAAAATTTTTAACTTGTTTTAGTTTGATGCGCAATGTTATTTTGATGAAAAAAGTCAAAAGAAGTTGGGTGCAAAAACCAATTTTTGATGCACAAATAGACGATTTAATGCGCAAACGTATTTTTTCATAATTTTTTTTCGGAAAAAATACCCACTTTTAGAAAAAAGTTTTTCACAACTTTTTCATGCACCATCATACCCGATCTTGTGGGATTTTTTGGGAATTTTTCGAGAATTTTTTTTGAAAAAAAAATCTTTTTATCTTTTTACGGATATTTGTCTTTTTATTTGATCTTTATCCTATATATATATATATATATATATATATATATATATATATATATATATATATATATATATATATATATATATATATATATATATATATATATATATATATATACACACACATTAATGTTATCTATATATAATTTATAGAAGTAAAGAGTAAATAATATATTTGACCATATGTTTTGATTATAGTTCCCGCGAAGGTGGTCGTTTAAATAAAAATATGTGTTAAACATATTTAGTTAAATGAGAAGTGGTAAAATATTATATGTTTATTTAAACTCATAAAAGTTTTGGGTGAAAAATATCAAGTATTTGATACGCGTACAACGCACGTTCGGGGTCAAAGAAAACTTCCTTTTCTTCGAGCAAGTTTTTCAATCACCTAGGCAGTGAACCTAATTGTTGTAGTGTAGTATTAGGGTAAGCCTCGGGATTGATATCGTTCTCTAGGGGAATAGGAATGCTAGTGAAAAATTACTACGCTAAGGTTGGGGTTGAGGAAGATTATTTTTTTACCTTTTTTATATTTTTTAGAAAATAAAAGGTACGATCTCGGGGTATTGGATTTAGAAAATAAAAATGTGTCTACCTAGATACTATTACTCCCTAGTTATCTTTTATTGATGGTTGAATTGTCACGTCTTTATTCTTAAAGCGTTATGTTTCCTAAGGTCGTAGGGTGTGCTTTTATCCCTAACTCTTTGAAGCTACCTAAGGTTAATGACTACGAAATCTCTAGGATTCATAAACTTAACACTAAGGTTATCTTTGGATATTTAGCCTACAATTCCACTAGTAACTATAAGCAAAGGTTCAACAAAGATTAATCAAGCATTAAAAACACAACGATGGCTTTAAGAACTCCTAAGCCAATTACAATTAAGATAAGAGACAACCAATCAATATTCAATAACTAGGTTTCATAGATCTAAGCAAACACACAAGTAAATTAGCCGGACATATTAAACATGCAAGCATACACACATTCAATCGAAGACATAATGAAATCAAGGTATTTAAATAACTTATCTCGATGTAAAATAGGGTATTAGAACCCTAAATTACTGTCCTAGACGGACTACAATCGTTTTAGGTTTTTACTCCACAAGTCTACCTCTTTAAAAGTCTGAAAATCGAATTCTATATATAGAGTTACAAATGCGACGGCGTCACCTTTTAATTGTGACGCCGTCAGATCGCCACCATTAGGGTTTCGTCTTGGCCAAGTCAACTTTGGGACGGCGTCACGTTGTGGTTGTGACGCCGTCAGCTTCAGCTTCTGATGTCGTCTGAATCTGGATCTAGGCTGTCTGAGGACAAAAGTCTTCGTGACGCCCTACTCTTCAAAGCCTGACACCGTCAGGTGTAAAATAGAAATTTCGCTCCTGTGCCGTCACAAATATAGGGACGGTGTCGCTCTTTGTTTGTGATGCCGTCGGGTGCACTTCCAGGAGCTTGAGTGTCTTGATCTTGACTTTAGCCATTTTCTTCACATATTCACGCCTTTTCGTCCAAATAAGCATCATTCCTGCATTTTGCCTTCAAGAGACCTAAAAAGTGAAAAGGAACGAAATTAAGCAGTAACGGATATAAAAGTGGACGATTAAGGGCTTAAATGACCCCTTAAAAGTGTACGTTTTAAATCCTTATCAGATATCCCTACACTTGGTATTTGCTTGTCCTCAAGCAAATGTGCTTTTGGCCAATCAATTTATAAGTTAGAGGGCATAAAGCCATGGTTTAACATAATTCATAACAAGTATAAGCCCCGCAAATGTCATAACTGTTAGGATCACACTTTTTATGTTGTTTGATGATTCGGGTGGTCTAGGGAGATGATTATACAAGTATGCCATGTTAGAGAGATGAAGAGAGTAGAGAGGGAATTCTAGAGAGATAAAACAAAAATGAGAAGGTTAGATTAAGAAGTTCCACCCCTTCCAAGGATGGAAGGGGTATTTATAGTTACAGACACTACGTCCTCCTTTCGGACTGTGGATCAGGCATACAATGGGTAAAGACCCGTCCTTCCTCCACGGTGTTACTCTAAACTAATTTACACTAATAACTAACTACTTAACTACTAAATAACGTAAATAACGATATGTCTACGAGCTAACATATGCTAGACTATAATTGGGGTGACCGACACTTCCTTATGGAATTTCCAATTCCTAACAATCTCCCCCTAAGGGAGGTCACCCCATGATTTACATTTTAAATCCTAGCATTCTTTCTTTGTCTTCTTTTCCGAGCTCGTAGACTTCAATTCTTCAATTTCCGCATTCTTTGTGCTTGAGCAGTGACTCTTCAAAGTCCAACTGCTTTGTACTTTTAATAGAGGTCTTTGAACTGATCCACATCTTGATGATCTTCGAGCATTCTTTGAGATCATCAGCCATAGTAAATCTCTGGATCACCCTTTCTTGTGTTGCCTTCATGTGATGTTGTGACTTTTGGGCAGACATGCTCACACTTTCTGGATCATGACATCTTTTCATCAGAGTAGCGGAAGCATCTTTGTTTTATGTCTTTGATGGTCATGATTTCTTTAATTAATTGTGAATGCTGTGAGCATGCGGCTGTGAATTGACTTCTCAATATCGATCAGCTGCAACCGTCCAATGTTCCTGCAAACAACAGTTAGCAATAAAGCACACGAAAGTGTCTTTGTTCACTTTCGTTGAATACAGTTGCAAGAACCACGGTTCCCCGTTGATCAGTATAAATACTGCCTGTGATCAGGTAGAATTCCGAAGAATCTCCTTGACAGGGTTTCGCAGCATGATCTAGCCGTTCTCAAACCGAAGCGTCCCAAAGTAGACAACACGGAGTGAGATTCACTGATTGATGAAAAATTGATTTGAAAACAATCGCGTATTGCTTAGAAGAAAGAGTTTTGCAATACGACGAAGGTTTTATGAGAAAGATCAATTTTCAATCAGAAATACTTTTTGTATTTGAAAAGAGTACACATTTGATGTGCTAGAGAAAAGAAGAGATTCGCACATCGAACGGTTTTTCCAAAAGTATTTTTTCAATCAGAGATACTTTTTATGTTTGAAAACATGAATACACATTCGATGTGCTAGAGAAAAGAAGATTTGCACATCGAACGTTTTTTCCAAAAGTATTCGTCAATTCATTTCCTGGACCAGGATTGATTCAAGAATGAATCGCCCCATCGTTTCTATCCAGTTGTCACAAGTTAGATCTTTAGAAAAGATCTCACATGTCACCCACCAAGAGCTTGTTTGATGTTGGCTCTAGAAGGATTTCCATCTTCATCGTGAATACTTTACATATCACTCGGATGTTCTGGAAAATATCACAAGGATAATACGTAGGACTTTTAATATATTCTTACTTTCCACATTGTGTGAAACAGCAAGTCTTCATTAATTTTGTGTCCTAATGAGATTTTGTTGATGATCTCTTGGCTCTAGACTCAATAGTGCACATTTGGTCTCCTATGCCGGAGACTAGGGAGAGGGTCTCCTTCTTCAATATCAACAATCTCTAAGAGAAAGTCGATAGATTATGTAGGTTCCCCGTGAGAATGAAACAAGTCCTTTTAAGAGAAACTTGAGTAGCTTGGGAAGTTAGGTGCAGTGCGTCACTGGGTCCATGACGTCTTGTCTTCAATACCAGTGTTACCTTAGTAGACACCAGTAGCATATGTATTGAACCCGGTTTCTGCCCTAAGGTTGAATTAATGGAGGGCTATTTCTTTTCACCCTTTTCTCATTTCATTTCTTTTTCATTCTTCAACCCCTTCAGTGCTTACCGAGACTTCATTACTAGAACCTTGTTGGGTTTGTTCCAGTACTAGCTCTGTCTCAGTCGGCACTCTTCCCATATTCTCACTTTTCTCCTTTTTTCATCATACCTAAGGACTTTTACACTATCTAGTGGATTGTCCCTGGGTAGATCCCTCCGGCTCTGGCTGGATCGTGGTAACTAATACTTAACCTTATCATCCTTATAACTCCAATACATAAAGTAAGATGGTCGGTCTTTTGGTACAGTTCTTTCCTTCTTGAAACCGATTGAAAAAACATTTGGAAAATCAATCAAGGTACTTGTGATATAATATCAAAGCATTTTGTACCTTAATTGTTTTGATCATTTAGAAATGCTCCCCCTCAACATGTGCATATGATTTTGAAATTGTTTAGCACATGGAGGCAAGAGTTCTTTGAAATAATTTCTTGATCACAATTTCCGTAGAAAAAGCCATTTGATTTTCTTGGTAAATTCTCCCCCTCAAAATGTGCGTTGGTTATTTAAAATCATTTAACACATAGAGGAAAGCGATCTTTGAAGTACTTCCACGATTGCCAATAGAAACCATTCGCTCCCCCTCAATATGTGCATCGATATACGAAGGAGTTTAGCACATATTAGAGAGAACTTGCACTTTGAATCAAAACGATCATTTTTTATCATATTTCATATTTAAATCACTTTTTCTCCCCTGATCAAAAATATCAAACCCTTTGAGATTTTGGATCCTAAGTGATTTAAATAGTTTTAGAAAACTTGGGAGAAAATATGCCTTGTTTAAATACCCTTCTGGTTTTTTGGTTAAATGCTCCTCCACAATCATGTGCATCATGTATTTAAAATCGTTTGGCACATGAAGGAAGGAGTGCTTTTGAAACAATCTCCCTTTAAAACCGATTTGAGATTTAAATCACGATCTCTCCCCCGATAAAAAATTTCAAACCATTTGAGATTTGTGATCCCAATTGATTTAAATTATTTAGAAAAGTTTGGGGAAAGACGTGGCCTGATTTAATTTTGAAAAATGACAGATAAGGAACAGATTTAGACAATAAAGATTTTTAGTCTCAGATATGATTATTTTAAGAGATCTTTAAGTAAAATAAAACAATTTCACAATCAAACAAGAACAGAAAAAATTTCATTTTGAAAGATATTTGAGTTTTAAAGAAAATCATACCATGTCATAACATTAAATCTTTAGATCACCACCTTATTACGTACAAACGGACTTTTATGAAGAAATATCGATTGAAAATACTTAAATTTGAAATCACTCTCCCCCTCAATCAATGATCGTAGTCGTTGATTGAGTGACTTATGTTTAAAATGAAGTCCGGTTGATTTCCAAAATTTGAGTTCAGTTTATTTTCAAAAAAAATATTTTTCCATTTTCAAAACAATTTTTATCAAATTTGTTGAAAAAAAATGGTATTATTCACTACTTGTCCTGCACAAAGATACGTTAGGTGGTTGATTTCCTCATGTTGTTGCTGTAAGGCTCGAAAAAAAACCATCTGATGATGCAGTGAGACCTCTGAAGTTGCATCTATCGTGCCAACTATCCATATAGAGATCCAATTAAGCTTCGTTTCTTCTTTTGTCGACCCAAGAAATAGTTGCCCTTTTGATAAGGTTTTAAAATGTACCTTTTTGAGGGGTCGTTTAAGCCCTTATTTGATCACTTTTGTATCCGTTATTACTTAATATCGTTCCTTTTCACTTTTTAGGTCTCTTGAAGGCAAAATGCTGGAATGACACTTATTCGGACGAAAAGGCGCGAATATACGAAGAAAATGGCCAAAGTCAAGAATCGAGACACTCAGGCTGCTGGAACTTAAGGGGACGGTGTCAGGAGTTACAAGTAACGGCGTCAGGCACAACTAGAGACGCTGTCGGACAAATTTTATGACGACTCAGTAGCCAAATTGCTCATTTACAAGTGACGGATTCATGTTTTAAAAGAGTAGGGCGTCGCAACTCAGACGACCTAGATTTGATCCAGACGACGTCAGAGACTGAAGGGGACGGCGTCACAAGCATAAGGTGACGCCGTCGCAAGACTAACGTGGCCAAGACGAAACCCTAATAACGGTGACCCGACCGCGTCACAAGTTAAAGGGTGACGTCGTCGCATTTGTAATCTTATATATAGAATCCGAATTTTTTAGTTTTCAGTGTGTAGTCTTTTGGAGTAAAAACCTAAACCGAACCAAGGCTGTCTTGTACAATATTTTAGGGTTCTATACCCTATCTTACATCAAGATAAGTATTTTACTTCATTAATTTAATTATGTCTTCCTCTGATTGTGTGTATGCTTGCATGTTCCCCATGTCCGGCTAATTTACTTGTGTGTGTGCTTAGGTAATATGAAACTTAGTTATTGAATATTGATTGGTTGTCTCTTATCTTAATTGTGATTGACCTATTATTGCGATAGGTCATTCGTTGTGTTTGTAATGCTTGATTAATCTTTGATGAACCTTAGTTTATGATCGCCTAGAGTAATTGTAGGCTAGTCATTCAAAGAATACCTTAGAGTTAAAGTTTATAAATCCTAGAGATTTTGTAGTCATTAACCTTTGGTAGCTTCAAAGAGTTAGGGATAAACGCATACCCTACGATAGGGGTGAGCAGAAACCGCACCACAAACCGCAAACCCGTATAAAACCGCAAAACCCACACCACAAAAACCGAAACCGCAACAAAAACCGCGGTGCGGTTCCTGAAAATAAAAAAACCGCATTTTGCGGTGCGGTTTCGGTTTCCACCGAAAAACCGCACCGCAATAACCGCACCAAACCGCAAAGTCATATTCAAATATATTTTCATTTTTATTTTTAAATAACCCAACTAAATTTCATAATTTTTGTATGATTAAATACCTTTGTTTATATTTTCATAATTAGTTATTTTAAACGTATTTTATTAGTTAATTATTATATATTTTATATCAATTTACCATCAAAATTTTAAAAATTTCTCATCCCATTTGACTTTTATGATTGTAAAGATTTATAATTTCATACTAGTACCCAATATTTTGTATATGTATGTTTCTACTCATTATATAATCTTATGATATATTTATTTTATAATAAATATATACAAAAAAAATAATTAAAAAAAACTTTAAAAACCGCAAAACCCGCAAAACCAAACCGCAAAAACCGCGAATCCGCAAACCCGCAAAACCACGCGGTTGTGGATTCTTATTTCTTAAAAACCGCAATTGCGGATGTGGTTCGGTTTTTGCCAAAACCCGCACCAACCCGCACCATGCTCACCCCTACCCTACGACCTTAGAGACACAACGCAATTAAGAATAAGGACGTGACAATTCAACTACCAATAGGAGATAGCTAGGGAGTAATAAAGCCTAAGGAAATACATTTTTAACTATCATACGAGCACACAACAATAGACATAGACTACCCTCACCTTAGTTTAGATAATTAGATAAGTAGAAGTAATCGGTAGAAATACCAACCCCCAAATCCAAACCCAGAGATTCGTACCTTTCCATTTACTAAAAAATAAAAAATAATCTTCCTCAACCCCAACCTTAGCGTAGTAACTTCTCACTAGCATTCCTATTCCCCTAGAGAACGATATCAATTCCCGTGGCTTACCCTAATGCTACACTACAATGATTAGGTTCACTGCCTAGGGTGTTAAAAAACTTGCTCGACGAAAAGGAAGTTCCTTTGACCCCGAACGACGCGTGTAGCGTTATCAAGTTTTTGGCGCCCCTGCCGGGGAATAGAATAGCTAGTTAGGAGTCCACCTCGTTTAGGTTTCTTTGCTTGATTCCTATCAAGTAAGCTTTTTTCCCATTTTTAGCTTCCTCGTAGTCTATCCCCCTTCTTCGTGACCTTTGTTAGTAACCCCATCACTTTTCATCATGGAAGGTTATAACCCCCCACCATTCATCAACCTACCACCAAATGACCCGCCAAGAGGCCATACTCTTGGTGAATACTCGAGACCAAGCCACCTAGGCTATAGGAACACCATTGAGCTTCCCGACCAAGCCGAAACTACGGCCCTGCGATCCGACACCATCCGGTTGGTGCAAAACGGATGTGCATTCCATGGACTTCGTTCCGAAGATCCTAATCAGCATCTTAAGGATTTCCTTAAAATTGTCGATTCCATAGACCTCGATGCTACTACTCGGGAGACCACGCGTCTGCGTCTCTTCCAATTCTCTCTACGGGACCAAGCTAGTAATTGGCTTGAGCGATTTCCCGCCGGCTCCATCTCAAGTTGGGATGATCTCACCTCTCGCTTCCTTGCTCAATTTTTCCCGCCAGGGAGAACCACTAAGCTTAGGAATGATATCTTGATGTTCCAACAATGTCAAGGTGAATCTCTCTACGAAGCATGGAATCGATTCAAGGACTTACTCCATAGAGTCCCGCATCATGGTATTGATACTTGGCTTCAAGTCCAACTCTTCTATGATCACGTCAACCCCTCCCTCCGACAAACCATTAATTATGCCGCCGGTGGAAGGCTAAGTAACCTCAATGCTGAAGCATGTTGGGAGGTCATCGAGGACCTAGCTCAATATGAAGAGGAAGGTTGGGAAATTCCAGTAGTCAAGGAGAACGGGCCAACTTCCCAAGCACAAGCAATTATGCGTATGGAGCGCAAGTAAATGCGTTAATGAAAGTAACTACCTATGCTGATAAGCATGTGAATGCTGTCAAGGAATTTTTGCTCCCAAGAAAATCCCGGCAAGATGAGTTCGAGGACATAATGTTGGCATTTGTCCACAAGCAAGAGAAGGAAATAAAACGCCTCGAAGCTCAAATGCGAAAAACTCATGATACTTTCTTGGGACTAGCCAACAACTTCATGCTGAAAATCCGTGGAGAAATCGCAAAGAACAATATAACTAAAATGATAGAAAAGGTATATGCGATACCGGAACATGTTGGGGTGACTCCCAGACCCTCTCCAATTCCATTAAGCAGGACAAAACCCCTCAAGGAATCACATCCTTGTTTAAATTCTTGTCACAACACTCCCCGCTTGTTTCCTAGGAACATATTTATTGAAATGGTGCACGTGCCACTTCCCAACTTTCCCAATGTTAGGAAAAGTTCTTTCAGTTTTAAACCAGGGTCAAAGAACCCTCACCCTTAATACTTCGAAATTTCTAGGATCACAATTGAAAGACAATTTGACATATGCATTACTTACCGTCGTGGAGATTATTGGTGGATTGACAAAATTTATCTTAAAATAAAAACCAAAATCTTTGTCAAAAATAGTAATTAGATTTTTTATCCGGGCGGATTAACAAAACCATTTTCTTTTGAAAAAAAAATTGGGCGAGACGCCGTCACACATAAAGCGTGACGCCGTCGCTAAGCCAGATCAGACGGATAAATACATCCCCATCCCTTTCATTCTTTACCCTACACATTTTATCCGCCCCACACCACACCACCACGTTTTCTCCACATCAAATTCACTATTTTGCCACGTCAATCTCCACAAGGTAAGTAGTATACATTAATCTTTGTCTAGTCAATTGCTCGATTTCATGCTCAATTTTGATTTTCCCTTTTCAATCCAAAAACCCCCAATTGGTTTAATTTATGCTAAATGTCGCCATGAATCTTGTTATTAGGCTTAAGATTAGGCGAATGGTAGTGTTATCATATGGGGTTAACTTTGCGAGAAGCCTTGACGGCTTAGGAACTAAAACCACCTAGCCAATTTCCCATTGTTGCTGCAACAAGGGTGTTTGGGTCAAGGGTTATGGTTAAAAACCTGGATTTTTCCCTCTCAAATGTCGGATTCAAAATTTGGTCGGGGTGATGGCGTCAGGTTTATGTTGTGACGCCGTCGGAACCTTCTGACGTCGTCCTTAACATCACGAATGTTACTCATTTGTTCCCCATCTATTTGATTTTCTGTTTCAGATGAGCAGAAGAACGAAGAGAACTAGGGGACAGTCTTCTAGTGCCCAGGAAAACATAGCTGACACGATTGCTGAGTGGGGAGTATTTGTCGAGGAAGGATTCCAAACCCGTTACAATGATTTGCTTCATCAAACTATTGATTAAGGGGCTGTTGTGGACTGGGGTTTCTTGAGGAGCATGATCTGGCTAGAGAGTTCTCAAACAGTTTTACGAGGGACAAGTTCACTGACCCCCAGTGGGAAAGGCTGTTTAGGATGCGTGAGCCCGTGATGGTGAGTTGGTGCATGAATTTCACGCATCTTATCTAATGGATTTCAATTCATGTCGGGATAACATTGAGTTTCAGGGGGTCCGATTTAGGTTAGGTGGAGAATGGAAGGCTATGTCGATACTTGAGTTTGGATGGAGATTGGGATTGTATACTGCTGGGGATACTGAGAGCGATGTTTTTAGGGCTAGATTGGCAGCCGGGATTACCCATATGGACGACATGTTGGGTATTCAGTTCTGGAACACAATAGCTAACGGGGAGTACATTACTGGGAGTACTCTCGCATCTCAGATCCGGGATCCACGGATTAGGCTCGTGCACCGTTGCCTCACTTTCTCTATCACAGGGCGCCAGAGCACGAGTCATCGTGTCACTTTACCAAATCTATTCTATCTCTACTACATGTTGGCCGAGGGTATGCACTGTAACATCCCATTCTGGTTGGCCGATTACTTGAGGGTTTCTAGTGGGATGAGGTTTGAGGATAAGGTGTATGGAGGCATGTTTATCACCCGGTTAGCCCAGTCCTTTGGCATTTTGGCTGGAGAGGTACCCGCATACCATAATGTGGTGGCAGCACCAAGGGTCGTCAAAGCCAAGTCCCTAAGAGCTATGGATGTCATCATGGATTATGGTAGGGGCTATGCGTGGTTCCGTGCTCAACCCGATGCTCAGGTTGGTGATGATGATGATGACGAGCCACAGATGCCAGCACACCAGCAGGGGGATGGAGCAGGAGGCTCCGCTGACGCCTACCGACACATGTCCAGTGGAGATTGGCCGGCCCACCAGGGAGCGTGGATGGACCGTATGGACATGTGGATGGCGCAGCAGGACCAGAGGGCTACTTGGCTTTGACAACGCGTTTTGTGGTCTACTGCAAGTGGAGTTCTTAGGAACTGGCAGTTAAGCGTGCTCATATGAGAGTAGTACTGGCTTGGGTGACCTGCCCGGGAAGTCTTCAAATGAGGCCACAAAAACAAAGCCGTGAGCCTGCGGGCAAAGCGGACAATATTGTGGTCTGAGGAGGCGGGGTGTTACATAAAAGGCATGGGAATTATGTGTTTATTAAACTCTAATCATCTAATCCTAATAGTCATATCCTAGATTCCTAGTCCTTCAACATAGGCAAATATCTTTTTCAGTTAAGCACGTAGGATAATTAGATAAGCCCGATAGATGATATAAATTTGAAAACATTATCCCCCTCAATCAATGACTCTTTCTATGAAAAGTTTTAAATAAGCTGAAGTCATTGATTGGGTTTTGCAAATTTATGAAAATATGATTCTGATTGATTTTCAAGCAACTCATTTGCAACCATTTTTGTAACAACCCGCATTTTTCGAGTTACTTTTCATATTTTTGAAAAGTTACTATTCACTTTTACTATTCATCCCGTAAAATTTTTAATCCACATTCTCGTAAGATAAATTATTTTAATAATAACCTGAGAGTTCGACCATCGTTAGACCATTTTCGCAAAAGTTATTAAGAAAACATCGTTTTAAAGCTTCATTTTGGTCGGAACACCATTTAGTCATCACGCGCATAACGAAAACCGTCTCTGACAATTTTCCCCTCATCAGATAAATTTTTAGATCACTCATGATTAATTTGAGAATTTTTAAGATTTATTTTTTTTACCAAATAAGCCCAGCGCAGAACAAAACTAAACTTACGTTTTAAACAATTCTACTTACATCCAGACTTAACAATTCCTGCACTGTGTTTCTAATATGTTTTTGACACTTTTATATTTTTTGGAAAAGTCAAACATATTTCCCTCCTCCTTTGACCATAAAGAAATTAACCTTGTATGTTCTACCTTTTTCTTAAATCGCGTAACTTTTAAACTTCACGAATAACTGTAAAGTTATCCCGCGTATGACGAAAACCACATTTTTACATCTCATATCACTTTTAGACTAATTTTAGTCTACTCTAAATAAATTCACCATCGTTTCCCTGAAATTTCGTTCTTTTCCGATAAACTGCGAATTACGCGTTTTTGACCCGTATTTCCAGCTTTAAGCAGCGTTTTTGCACCCAATAAGACTTATCACCCATTTTATATTTTTAGATGGGGTATAATTATGAGTTTCATCATTCCTGCAAGTTTCATATTTTTACGATACCCGATTTTACGTTTTATGGCTTCGGGTAGCATTTAACGGAACCAAAACTCACTCCGTAATCAAGATAATATCAAAACTATCCACCTAAGTCATCTTATCTCTATATGAACGAAATTAGGGAGGGGAGTCATCACCATGGTGTCAAAATCCTAAGCATGCTACCTTTAGATCATTACATGTGTAAATCTAACCATGGTTAGTTTTTAACCCAATATATAGTTAACTAAAATCTCTAGCCTATAAATACCAAGCATAAACCTTCATAATTTCTTGCACCACCCCTTCTTATCATCTAAAGTCCTAAACCTAAGGCATTTCTTATAGATCTTTTAAGAACATTCATGTGTTCTTGAAGAAAACTAGCGTTTGATCTTCGTTCTTGGAAGTTTGCAAGAAAGAGTCGTTATAATCTTCAAATAACTTCAAGTCTCCAAAAAGACGTTGTTATAATCTTCATTTCTTCTTCGGGTTCTCAAGAAGGCGTTGTTATAATCTTCTAATAGTCGTGGGTTTTCAAAGATTGCAAAGTCTACGTCGAAACTCCGTTAATATTTTATTTTTCCATAATACTCAAGCATTCTATATTAAGGTAAGTATTTATAAAACTCAAACTTATTTAAATACTTATAAACTTTGTTAGTTTATTTATTGTATTTATAAACTCTTAATACATCATATAATCAAGTAATTAAAATACATGTTTTACGTATTAAGTGCTACAATAGTAGGGAGCTTCTTGTGAGGGGTTTCATTTGAGTAAAATGTATCGACGAGTTGCTGGATTTACGATTTAAAGTGTCCTAGCTCCTCGAACGTTTACTGCATGACCTCTGAATTGTGATGGCCCGAACGGTAGTACGATTTATACAAACTAAAACCATTTCTATAAACAAACATACAAATACTACATCACGATCAATATAGAGACGTATATAGTTTTGGTATTTCTTTCGCATCATTATTTCAAACCTAAGTCGCAACATCCTATTCTAGGTTGCTCGTAGAAGTTCTCACGGCATATCCATCATTCTCATTATACATTTGCTATCATTTACTTTGAGGTGAGTTCATAGCCCCACTTTCTATTACTTAATTGTTTTACAAACCCTTGGGGGAGATACATGCTTTATTTTTAAACCAAACACATTGCTTTCAAACTGTATGCTTATCTGATTGTTTTATTGTCACTAAGTAACCATCATTGTCAAACAAAAGCGGGCTCAAGTATTACAACGTATTGAGGCAGCCGTATCAAACAAAAGCGGGATCAAGTATCATATACTTGAGGCAGCCGTACCAAGCAATAATATCTGTTTTGTTTTCAAAACCTTTGTGTGAGTCTAATTAACTCACACCACCAACATAATGTGTTCAACTATTTAACAAACTCTATGAATTTTACTCAACCTTTGTGTTGACAGTTTTAAGCATGTATTTCAGGTCCATAATGTCGGAAGCTGGCACGGAAGAGCGAGGACTAGATCAAGAATGCTATAAATTTTATTATCATTCGAAAACTAATTTAATGTATTTTGTAAACTTGGAACCATTTGGGACCTCATCTTTGTAAACTCTGATATTTATATAAATCGAATGATAAATCTTTTAAAACGACTCCATTAGAGTTCTTTTTCTATTGTTATGACTGTTGTGCCATGAAGTAACACCCAGTTTGAATTCCGCTGCGTATCACGAAGTTGGGGGTGTTACAGATTGGTATCAGAGCCACAGTTATAGAGAAACGGGTCTAATCGAGACTTAAACTATAACTACTTTTTCAAACAAAAACATTTTATAGCCTTCCGTTCTCCGTGCCTTCCATCCTCCAGACGATTATGTGACTATTAGGCATTTTAAGCTATACAAACATACTAGTATATTGATATATACACTTGACATATTTTCAATCATTTTAGCTAAACAAAGTACTCAACATATCTGCGTATGCCTATTCTAAGGCATTACGGCACAATCATATTTTTTTCCAATCTCCCAATCATGCATCTACTCATGCATTTTTGGATTACGAAACTTCCTCCAAGACATTGTAACTGACTACAATGGTCTTTTCTACTTCCCAGACATTGTGAGATACAATGTTCTCATTCATTTTTCTCAGACACTGTAAATCCTACAGTGGTCTCTATTATATTCTCAGACACTGTAATCCTACAGGGTCTCTATTATATTCTCAGACACTGTAATCCTACAGTGGTCTCTATTACATTCTCAGACACTGTAATCCTACAGTGGTCTCTATTACATTCTCAGAAACTGTAAATCCTACAGTGGTCTCATTTATTTCTCAAGACATTGTGGGTTACACAATGGTCTCAACTATTTCTCAAACATTTTGAGTTGCACAATAGTCTCAACTACTCCTCATATATTGTAAGTTATACAATAGTCTCTAAAAATTATCTTATAAACATTATATGATATTGTTTTACATGAAACCCGTCACAGTCTATCTATTTCCCTAATGGAAATACAAGAAATGGGATTTCTAAAGGATAAAGTGACTCATCATCTACAAAAGCTGAAGTTCAGCAACTTTCTCTACATTCATCAAAATTCTCTTTTGAAACCTTCATTGTTAAATGTCCGTGAATCTTAGAATTACTTAAGATTTCCTTTCTTTTCCACACGTATCTACCCATACTATCTTCTATGCAAAGGAATGTGAAAACATATGTTGCAAGTCTTTTATGGCCAGGACTTGCAACTGAATTGTTTGATATCGCCTTTGCTTAGTGGACAATTTCTCAAAAGCTATGGACATATCACAAGTATACCTAATTTAGGTATTTGAAAATTTTATCGAACCTCGGCTAAATATAGCCTAATCACCTATATTTAACCTAGGGATAGTGGAACATAGTCTGATTAACTATGTTCGACTAAAATTTTTCAAACACTGAGAACAGTTATACAAGGGTTATATTCAGGTTAATTTCTTCCTTAAACTCAATAAACCACTAGAATTCATTAAAAAGATCTAGAGACACGATAGTGTCTTACCACTCAGCGAGATCTTAACATCTTATTTATTCTACCAAATTTCATTCTTGAAATTTTTCATACATGAGATAATCCGAACTACTATCTTGGGATAGTCATCAAATCTTCTCGTCATTTCTTAGAAGTACTAGCATGATTAGGTTTCAAGGATATCATTCCGCCATATTTCTTTAAAATTCACTTTTGATTTCAAAACAAACTTGACATCTCTACCTAACAATAATGGTAAGCGTACGCTACACTCTTCTAATCGTTAACATATCACATCATTATCTAAACTCCATTATAAGTCAGTATGTAAAACTTCACAGTATCATGTTTCTTTGAAACACTAGTAGACGTGAACACTATACGATATAGCCTTCATCCCGAAACCACCTAAGACATGATCAACTTTGGAAATGGTTTGGATAACCACTTGCCACTAGCAAGACTTTCCTACAACATTTATCACACCATTATAAACTATTTGACATCAACAATATCTTACACCGTTGATTAACAACAGTTACCCTAACAACAACAAAAACTATTCTATTTGAGGCACTATATCGACAAAAGTGTTAGTTAACCATTTGCTGAACTAAGGTATTTAGAGATCACCCACGAAACAACTAAGGAAACCATACAAATACAAACTAGGCGCCATGCCGCACACTATCACCAAAAACTCCATGTTAAAAATTTAGGTTTTACTGATACCCTCAATACAATAAGATATGATTCGTTTTGAGAATCGGGAAAAGCCAAACTTTAGGTATATTGGACTCTATAAGATTTTAACAAAACCCTTTAGGTTATCAACTTAAGCCACATGGTACATAATACATTCTATGACTAGAAACTTGAGAACACCAAGATTAGAATTTGGCGTATACACCCTCATTTTCCTAGACATTTCAACATCGGATAACACACATTGAATTCCGGGACGGAATTCCCATTAAGGTGGTGAGACTGTAACAACCCGCATTTTTCGAGTTACTTTTCATATTTTTGAAAAGTTACTATTCACTTTTACTATTCACTTTCACTATTCATCCCGTAAAATTTTTAATCCACATTCTCGTAAGATAAATTATTTTAATAATAACCTTAGAGTTCGACCATCGTTAGATCATTTTCGTAAAAGTTATTAAGAAAACATCGTTTTAAAGCTTCATTTTGGTCAGAACACCATTTAGTCATCACGAGCATAACGAAAACCGTCTCTGACAATTTTTCCCGCATCAGATAAATTTTTAGATCACTCATGATTAATTTGAGAATTTTTAAGATTTATTTTTTTTACCAAATAAGCCCAGCGCAGAACAAAACTAAACTTACGTTTTAAACAATTCTACTTACATCCAGACTTAACCATTCCTGCACTGTGTTTCTAATATGTTTTTGACACTTTTACATTTTTTGGAAAAGTCAAACATATTTCCCTCCTCCTTTGACCATAAAGAAATTAACCTTGTATGTTCTACCTTTTTCTTAAATCGCGTAACTTTTAAACTTCACGAATAACTGTAAAGTTATCCCGCGTATGACGAAAACCACATTTTTACATCTCATATCACTTTTAGACTAATTTTAGTCTACTCTAAATAAATTCACGATCGTTTCCCTGAAATTTCGTTCTTTTCCGATAAACTACGAATTACGCGTTTTTGACCCGTATTTCCAGCTTTAAGCAGCGTTTTTGCACCCAATAAGACTTATCACTCATTTTATATTTTTAGATGGAGTATAATGATGAGTTTCATCATTCCTGCAAGTTTCATATTTTTATGATACCCGGTTTTACGTTTTATGGCTTTGGTTAGCATTTAACGGAACCAAAACTCACTCCGTAATCAAGATAATATCAAAACTATCCACCTAAGTCATCTTATCTCTATATGAACAAAATTATGGAGGGGAGTCATCACCTTGGTGTCAAAATCCTAAGCATGCTACCAAAGATCATTACATGTGTAAATCTAACAATGGTTAGTTTTTAACCCAATATATAGTTAACTAAAATCTCTAGCCTATAAATACCAAGCATAAACCTTCATAATTTCTTGCACCACCCCTTCTTATCATCTAAAGTCCTAAACCTAAGGCATTTCTTATAGATCTTGTAAGAACATTCATTTTGTCTTGAAGAAAACTAGCGTTTGATCTTCGTTCTTGGAAGTTTTCAAGAAAGAGTCGTTATAATCTTCAAATAACTTCAAGTCTCCAAAAAGACGTTGTTATAATATTCATTTCTTCTTCGGGTTCTCAAGAAGGCGTTGTTATAATCTTCTAATAGTCGTGGGTTTTCAAAGATTGCAAAGTCTACGTCGAAACTCCGTTAATATTTTATTTTTCCATAATACTCAAGCATTCTATATTAAGGTAAGTATTTATAAAACTCAAACTTATTTAAATACTTATAAACTTTTTTAGTTTATTGATTGTATTTATAAACTCTTAATATATCATATAATCAAGTAATTAAAATACATGTTTTACGTATTAAGTGCTACAATAGTAGGGAGCTTCATGTGAGGGGTTTCATTTGAGTAAAATGTATCGACGAGTTGCTGGATTTACGATTTAAAGTGTCCTAGCTCCTCGAACGTTTACTGCATGACCTCTGAATTGTGATGGCCCGAACGGTAGTACGAGTTATACAAACTAAAACCATTTCTATAAACAAACATACAAATACTACATCACGATCAATATAGAGACGTATATAGTTTTGTTATTTCTTTCGCATCATTATTTCAAACCTAAGTCGCAACATCCTATTCTAGGTTGCTTGTAGAAGTTCTCACGGCATATCCATCATTCTCATTATACATTTGCTATCATTTACTTTGAGGTGAGTTCATAGCCCCACTTTCTATTACTTAATTGTTTTACAAACCCTTGGGGGAGATACATGCTTTATTTTTAAACCGAACACATTGCTTTCAAACTGTATGCTTATCTGATTGTTTTATTGTCACTAAGTAACCATCATTGTCAAACAAAAGCGGGCTCAAGTATCACAACGTATTGAGGCAGCCGTATCAAACAAAAGCGGGCTCAAGTATCAAGTACTTGAGGCAGCCGTATCAAACAAAAGCGGGATCAAGTATCATATACTTGAGGCGGCCGTACCAAGCAATAATATCTGTTTTGTTTTCAAAACCTTGGTGTGAGTCTAATTAACTCACACCACCAACATAATGTGTTCAACTATTTAACAAACTCTATGAATTTCACTCAACCTTTGTGTTGACAGTTTTAAGCATGTATTTCAGGTCCATAATGTCGGAAGCTGGCACGGAAGAGCGAGGACTAGATCAAGAAGGCTATAAATTTGATTATCATTCAAAAACCAATTTAATGTATTTTGTAAACTTGGAACCATTTGGGACCTCATCTTTGTAAACTCTGCTATTTATATAAATCGAATGATAAATCTTTTAAAACGACTCCATTAGAGTTCGTTTTCTATTGTTATGACTGTTGTGCCATGAAGTAACACCCAGTTTGAATTCCGCTGCGTATCACGTAGTTGGGGGTGTTACAATTTTGTTAAAACAAATATTTTTCTGAAGAATTTTAGAAGAAAAAATATTTGAGTAGGAACAGCAGTCCTTCGACATACTTTCTCATTTTTTTTACGATAAGTGCACAAAATTTGTGAAAATCGTTTCAGCGTAGCACTTTCCTTTTTTGAAAAACGGGTTGCTATCTGAAATAGTAGCAAACCATAATTTTGAAGAACGGGTTACAGTCTGAAGTAACTGTAAGCCATAGATTTAGACATGTTTTTGAAAAAATATTTACACCTGCTGCTCGAACTTCATCTATGGTCCCGTGCCATTATTTAATGACATTTCTAAGACCGTAGATGTTATCGATACCAGAAGACATGTCTTTGAAAAACAATATTTTTTGTCTTTTTCAAATTTTCTGATTTTTATGGGTTTTTGTAGGTTTTATATTTTTCTATTTTCTTTTTGCTGGTTTTATATTTTTGTATTTTGGTTTTTGATAAATATATACAAAGATAGAGTAGATGATATAGTTTAAGAAGGATGATGATACGAGTACCGAGATAAGGATATCGAACAGCCCCGTTGTAGAAGATAGAAGTCATCATCTCTTAAACTTTCACCACCAAAGCTTTCGAGGCTCCTGAATTGAGAGAAATTGAACCATCTGAAAGTGAGACTTTGGCAGCTTCCCCCCAAACCGAAAATGCTTTTGCTGGGCAGATTCGAAGCTCTATTTCAAGCTTGCCTTAGCCAGATGCACAAAGAAGCACACCATTATCATTGATCTTGCTACTATTTTTAAGAATAATCATCGTGATTCTTCGTTCGAGGTTATATCATCCAATAAAATAGCAACGTATCATCCCACACATAAAACAATCTTCTCATATTTATTTTTTGCTGACGTTTGAAGCGATCCATACCAAAAGGTGTCAAGAGACAAATTCTCCCAGGTAGTTGAATTGATGCCGCCAGTCTCTTGGAATAAAGCTCAAGAACCTGAATACACATATCCCCAAAGACAGAGAACCTTATAGCATCGAAGTAGCAGATTAAGTCCGATATCCAAAGAATAACCCCGAAGTATACTTTTCTCTCCCCTGAAGAAAGTGTATGAAGCTCAAGAACCCGAAGTACCCGAATGCTCAAAGAGAGAATAACCGATAACATTGAAGTAGCAGGCCGAATCACTGATTATCTCTGTGGATGTCAACTCCAGAATAAGTGATTATATATCTGAATCACTGAGCGTCCCCAATGTACACAATCTCTCTCCCCTGATGATTGCGATACCATCGAAATCATCACACACTTGTGTACCTCTTTAGCACCAGAAACTGACTCTTCCATCTCTTCCCCCACATAGTTGGAATAAGAACACTAAACGTCATGAGTCAAAGCTTGAGCTTCTCTGCGGTAATGACATTCGTCTTCCGGTATTTCTTCAATCACTTAGAAATACTTAGTTCATCAAGTTTACTCACGTTTAGATACGTGTCTCCTTCCCCCTTGCTGGTTTTGATGCTTCAGAATCAGCAACACATTAAACGCCCATTTACTAGAAATATTTTGAGAAGACCATTAGAAGTCTTGTGAGAATCAACTTGTTGAAGTAGAATGTGAGCAAGTCTAATTGGGGATTAAATCAGACATTTTACTCTCCCCCAATTAGTGCTCTCCCCTAAATTGACAATCTTTTTTATGAATACTCGGAATATGAAGAAGTCTTTAGATAATCAAATGCAACTTGTCTTTAGTCTTCTAACATGCAGCAGAAAAATGTAGAACAGACTGTAGACTCGACCTTCTTCAAGATTGTCCGTTTGGGGAATAGAAAGTTAACATCTTCTTCTCACCAAATGCATTCCTGTTAACTTATATATAGCAAATCCCCTTAACTCAAATCCCTCCCAATCAAACAAGAACAGAAAGATGTTCATCAAGGAAATTAACCCCGCAACTGGAAGCACTTTGTCATTAATCAAATCAGCCCGTGTGAAGATGTTAACCAACGGATCTTAGAAGAAAACTCCATGTGAAGATGACCCGATAAGAAGAAGCTCGGTTCTTACATGAGTTTGGAGCCGTTTGACCATTTATTCTCATATATTAATCAATATGCAGAATTATCACACTTCTTCTCCCCCTCAAGAATTGCATACGGAGATGCCATTCTTAATTAAACAAGTGAATATCTTTAAAATGTAGTCCCTTCACACTTCTCCCCCTCAAAGGTTTCAAATGATGTCGCCATCGCCATTTTATTTGTGCAAGTGGAATAAGAGAACTAGCAATGGTAGTGCAGTTCACTTGATAATTGAGCGCGCATGGAGAAAGCATGAAGCATGTTGATGAGAATGGTCATAATAAGAAGATTTCTCTTTTTCATAAGATAAAGCGCACTGAAACGTACACTTTTCTTTTATTTGAGGAACGAGGCTTGAACTGTTGTGTTGAAACATCATAATAATATTTCTCTTCTTAAAAGATAATGCTCACTGGAGCGTACACATTTCTTTTCTTTAGAGTACGACGCTTGAACTGTTGTGTTCAAAAGTAATAATCTCTCTCTTTTCATCTACTCTTGGCAAACTTGTAATCTACCCCATTATCATTCAGTAGGCTCTTTGTCGTGACAGCTGATGAAGAAAACCCAATATGATGAATTTGACCCTGAAGTAAACTAACCCGAACTCGTGACTTAAACTTGCACAAATGTAACAAAGAGCGGTGCTGAGAATTCATGCCCTTTTGAATCTCTAAGTACTCTATGCTCTTCAACCAACCAACCATCAAGTGTTAGACGTACATCACCTCTTGAAAATCCACAATTCAATGTGACACTGAGCACTACAACGTAACTCCTTAAAGTGATAGTTATTTTGTGGTGGTAAGAGACCAATTCCCCCAAGTGGTAAAAAGAAAAGGGAAAATCACCCAAAAATAACTAGATTTCCAAGTCTTCGTTTTTGAAAATATTAAAAGCTCGAACAAGGATCTCGAAGAATCTTCATCCAACCATCCCCGATACCTTCAGATACTAAGTACACTTGCCCGTGATATTTCACTTCAACCTTAAATAAATAATATTGAATTAACGCCGTTGTCACATCTTGTGGTTAAAAGCTTAAATCTAGCCTCCTTTTACGTTTTAAGTAAACTATGATAATGGTTTCATCCCAACCATGGTTAAATGAGCATAACCTCGTAAAACTTTGAAATAACCAAACTGCCATGTAGAATGTCCAAGCCATCACCCAATTCATGAAGTACACCCTTTATCCCTTCTTCGAATTTGAAACCGTAGCACCAGCATCAGATAATATTCAGAATTACACTTTCCCTTTCTCTAGGATGGTTCCATCATCACGGGATTTTAAAATTCTATGGTTTAAACCAAGAAATAGTTTCTTTCGCGGGATTTTACGAAACCAAGAATAAACCGTAAGATAGATCCGAAAATGTACTTTACTATCACCGGGATGTTTCCATTGTTACGGGATTTTACAAATCTATGATTAAAACCGAGAAATAGATTCTTTCACGGGATTTTACAAAATCAAGACTAAACCGTAAACAATGACAGCTTGAATGTGTTATGACAACTTTGGTTTCGGTGAATATCTGTTTTAGGGGAACATGCAGCGGTTCATCAACTGTTCATTCTCCATCATCAACAATTCTTTACCCATATGTAGACAACTTCACAAACCATACTAAGTCAAGTAGTATACACTACTTCCTCTAGAGGTTGACCGTAAGACATCAAAATACACGTTTCTCCCCCATGATGGTTTCAAACTTCCGGAAGCATCATAACGTGTACGACCATTTGCACGAGAAGTTCTTGTCATAAGCAAACATCTTGATAAATCATGAAATACACTGAAGATTCTTGAGAGATTTTGCTTAGACTGTGAAGTAATTTTAACATTATGTGGCGTCGAATATCTCTTGAGAATTGTTGATCACATCTCATCCTTCAAATACTTTGGAGTGCACATCTTCCACATATTCTGTCGGCAATTGCTGTGACCATTTGGTGAAGTAAACCCGATATGCCAAACTTGAACGAGAATTAGAATTCCCCAGATTTGTTACTTAAGCTTGTACTAATCCTTGTGAAAAAAGAAACGGTGTACCCAATGTACAAAACCTCTTTACGTATCCTCAATTGCGTAAGACACCGAAGTGATAGTTACGTTGTGAGTTAAGCAAGAAAGAATCACAAAAGTAACTAAATAGCCAAGTCTTTATCACATTCTATAATACCCAAACAAGTCATCTTCGCGGAAGGATAGAAAGAAAGAAGACGAAATAAGTAAATGTGCTCGGAAAACCTCACTTCACTTCCAAATAAGAAATATCGAATACAAACAACCCCGTAGTCAACTTTGTTTACCCATCAATTCAAGTCGTGACATAATATTTTTCGTGAAAATATATAACCCAAGGTATCATAACAAGTCTCATCATCTCATCAACTCACATCAAATCACATTGTCAAATTTTATATCAACAAAACTCATCATCAAATCTCTTTAGAAGCCCATCCGTCCATCTCCGAAATCCAATCACATCACATCACATACAATGTCAAGCCCGGTCCAAATAACTGATCAACCCGATTCGGTCCATGTAAATTTTTCAATGATCATCTCATGCCTTCCAACATCTTTGATATATAGCAAATCACCTAGAATTTGACCCGGTCCAACAAAACATCAACTCCAACGAAGGTTCATTAGAAAACATATCCAATCCAATAGATTTCACACTACATATGCATTAGTAAATATCACGTTTTCACCATATCCGATCCAATAGAAGTCCAATAAAAATTATCCTATCCATTCTTGACCCACGAACGAGATAGCAACATACGGTTCATTAAAAAGAAGCAACACTTGATTCAATAGTTAACAAGTCCAATCTTCGGCCCTATAAACTCCTTGGCCCACTTCCTATCCAAATCCGGTCATTACCAACAATCCATATTCAGCCCACAAACTCAATATTACCGTTTCATTCCTTTGAAAGCAAAACCACGGCCAATCAATAAAATTCAGATCCTTTGATAACCCTAAATATGGGGAGTATAAAAGAGAACATATCTCACACAAAGCCTAATCTTTAACATACCTGTTACCCTAATACTTCTCACACATTATCAAAACATAGTCACACAATAATTTTAGCAAACCCTAAAATCACTCAGTAATTAGATCCCCCCCCCCCCCCTCATCCTTTTTTCTACACATCAACAAGCAGCAAACTTGTTTCTCCCATAACAGTTGATCTTCATTAACAATTAATCAATCCCAATCAACACATACCACGATAGGCACATCTTCTTACACGCCACAGGGTTGGCTTGAGAACGTTATCAATGCCACAGAGATGGTACAGGGTTTTTGATACGCCTTGAATAACTCATAAACCATTTACAGGTAAGTTTTAATTCATAAATGAATCATTTTAAGTTATGTAGTAGTTTTGGGAATTATTACGAATCATAGTCATGAATTTAAACAATATTGTTACATTCATGTCTATACATTCGGACATAATCAAAACCTCATATCGATGAGGGATAAATTGTATGAGAGATCTTGAATGATTGGAAATTCGATGATAACCACACAAAAATCTGAGATCGTATTTATTTACTTCTTGTTTAGTGATATGAACGAATCAAAGAAAAGTATAACATACTTGTTATTACTTGTTTTGAAATTCGAATACTTATCAAAATTTCAAGATCTGTGATGGTGTTTATATATGTGAGTGATTGACATATGAAGTCATGATATTTTCTTCAGAATCACTCGATATAAACAGAGATTGCTAGAACTTGTATATCCGGTTGTCCATATAATCAACGAATGAAAGAAAGAATTAAACATAATTGTTTTGGTTCTTTCTTTATGTATTTCGGATACCACAAAGAAGCTAAGCTTTGAAATAGATTGATGATGATTGCTCTTTGGTATACGTCGATGGACATGTATATGATTTCTTAAGAGCAAACTGAGATCCATAATCGATATCATTATTATGTTTGCTTGGTATTGGATCTTTAATTGAATGATTGTATTGATCACTGTGATGATTCGAGATATGTAAATTGATGATTGTGATTGTATAGGTTGATGTTTGTTGAGATGATTTGAATCGAGTCTTGATAATAGATGGGATTTGTTTGAATCTGAGATGATTAGATGATGAATAATGATTTGTAATATGTTGTTGTAGATATGAGTCTTTGAATATGTGATTGTTGATGTTTGTATGTTTGTGAATAAGGTTGAAGTCGTGACAGTTTAGATCTTTGGTAAGCTAGTCAAAACGCAACCTTGTTCATTATCTTACATATTCCAATCGCACCATGTATAACAGCCAAAATGCATCATTCATTTTTGACAAACCGCATGTTTGACAAACCGCATATCCTTTAAGAGCACAAACAGCACAAATTGATAAACCGCATCTTTAATACTGTTTTGACACAAACCGCATCATTCAGAACTAGACAAACCGCATGCTAAGGCGTCAAAACGCATAGTATTAAACCCCATATAGACAAATCTCTTTCGGTACATCGAATCTGGAAATTTTTTGACAAAACTCTTCAAAGAAATTAACCACAAAACGCATTGAAGAATAAGTTGTAAAACTATTATAAACATTGCATCAAAACCAGATTAATAATATAACACCAGCAGATTCATGATAAACAAAAACAGCTTAAGACTTCATTTAAACAATCAACAGATTCATAACTACAACTTAACCAGCAGCAACCCACGTTTCAAAACATATCAAACAACCAACCCATCCAAGAAACCGCATACAACAAACCGTATAAAACCATTCGAATCACCAAAAACAACAAAACCTAGGCTCTGATGCCAATTATTAGGATCACACTTTTTATGTTGTTTGATGATTTGGGTGGTCTAGGGAGATGATTATACAAGTATGCCATGTTAGGGAAATGAAGAGAGTAGAGAAGGAATTCTAGAGAGATAAAACAAAAATGTGAAGGTTAGATTAAGAAGTTCCACCCTTTCCAAGGATGGAAGGGGTATTTATAGTTACAGACATTACGTCCTCCTGTCGGACTGTGGATCAAGCATACAGTGGGTAAAGACCCGTCCTTCCTCCACGGTGTTACTCTAAACTAATCTACGCTAATAACTAACTACTTAACTACTAAATAACGTAAATAACGATATGTCTACGAGCTAACATATGGTAGACTATAATTGGGGTGACCGTCACTTCCTTATGGAATTTCCAATTCCTAACAATAACAAGCACGGAAATTATATATTAGCACCTCACAAGTGGTGTTTGGATACTCTCATCTCTCGGGTGTATATGAAATATTAAAACACTCTTTAACCGGTCCTAGTACATAGATTACCATAGGCTTGAGACTAGATCAAACCTCCATCCTTTGGCGTAAGCACCTAGGAAAAAATATCTAAGAGGTCTTTTAAAGGTTTGTAACGTTAGGCTTACGGTAGGGAAACAAAGGGTTTGGTTGGATAGGCGATTTAGTGGTGGCAAGTCAAAAATCTTTTGTTACAAGCATGAGAATAATGGCGTTGCTAAGCCAAGACTCGACTCTCTAAACTCTAGATAACTTTGAAACAAACAAACATAAATATAAAGATAGATGTAGGATGGTAGCCCGTATATTTTTTTTTCTTCATTTTTTTCATACACTTTTACTCTACCATCCTCTACGGTAACATCAAAATATAAGGGGTCTATAGGCACATCCCTACACTTGAGTTTTTATTATTCTAACACTAATTTGACCTGATTTGAAAAGATCAAAACACTTGGAATACATTATTACGTAGATAAAGGGAATTTGAATTTGATGTTCTTTCCCGTCACTCCATAAAATTTAACTTTACCCATGAGTCCCAATCGTTCCAAAACTGTATACAAAGGATATGACTCGACTTAGAAACTTATGCAAGTAACTAGATAATTGAACTAAGAGTTTAGTATGATAGCAATAATGCACTAAAAGTGAGTGCATACAAGGTAGGCTAAGGCGATTTGGGTGTACATTTGGGGGTAGATTATAAACAATGCTCTTCATTGATATTCTGGAAAACCGAAACATCACGAGAACCGCGAAAAAGATAGGCTCTGAGGGGTTAACTAGGGGTATCGTGTACTAAAGATAAGTACAACGCAAGGGTGTGGGGGAATTACTCAACCGATGTGGAAGAAGTAATTATAATACGGGTATCAAACAAGGGTTATCCTAATGCCTCTTATCATTTAGTTATTCTTAACTACACAAGTGTAGTCTCACTAGCGATATCGGGATGCATCACAAAACAAGTTCTAGAATCTATTATACTACCGGTACACTCTCGAAGCATTAAAGATGAATGCTTTAATTCCTACATATCTAGGGGCGAACCTCACATTTTTGGGGTGGAATTTGAGTGGTAAAGGGTTTTGTGCTAGTCATATAACTTCCTATCCATGAGACGCTTTATTAAGACTAAAGACCCACTCCTACATGTCATGAAAAATTTTAAATTTGGTACTAAAATTACCCTAACCGATATTTCTCATGGTTTATTACACAAATGAAATAGGACAAGACAAATAGTCAAGGATAAGCATAGTTTCAAAGTTCCCGTTTTATTCTTCCTTCTTACACTTAAACTGAACATTGTCCCCAATGTTCCCCGAAAGTATCAAAGTTATGATAATGGATGGTAATTAAAAGAGAAAGAAACTAGTACTCCCCTGATTAGCTCGGTAGGATTCGTGTAAATTAGTGGTTAAATTCTTCTCCAAGAAGAATGTATGCGTGAAAAGCTCATCCAATCTTATGTTTCTTCTTCTTGATAAATAAAACCTGCACACTTTAAGAAAATAGACAAAACCTTCGCGTAAAATTGGCGGTAAAACTATATATGACTCTACTAAACTAGGATATAATGCTTGTGGAATGGATATTTACAGGTTTTCTGGAAAATTAAGACCTGAGAAATTCCAAAAATTTATAAGTAGCACAGAAAATGAAAGAAAGTTAGATAAGTGGTTTATGCTCCTCCTGACGCCGTCAGGTAGCGAGTCTGACGCCATCAGGTTATCCTAACAGAAACTGGTCTGTTGCGTTTTTCTGGAAAAATTACATCTTTAAAATCTGGAAAAGTTCCTGCAAAACATCCATTATGACTCGATACAAGCATTTGACTCTAACAAACACACATATATATCTTTTTCAAGAATTGTAACTCTCATGTTCACATTCTTTTAAAAACGTGTGTAATCTTCCTTACACTTATCCTTTTTGTAAAATACCTTTATATGTAATTAAGACGAGGTTAAAGACAAAACAAAGCATTTTCACAAATTCAAACATGAGAATAAACAATCATTGAAAAGATATATGACACACAAACAAGCAAACAATTAAGCATGGGTTGCCTCCCACAAAGCACTTTTCTTTATTTATGAGTCTTGTAGCTAGACTCGAAGTCGTGCCCCTACGTGACTTCATCTCGGTCACCTTCTTCCTCATGATGGTCTCTATTGGGGTTTTCCATGTTATAGTAGTGCCCTATTATGCACCTTTCTAAGAAGTCATCTTCTCCCCAATTAGTTCTATATTCCGGTCCTAGTTTCAAGCAATCCTTATAGAACCCGAAAATCTTATCCATCACATAATCTACTCCCTTATCCTTATCCTCCTCATTCCTATAGTAGACCGATAGCTTAAGTTCTTTTTCATCATTGGATAATGATGAAAATTTCTCAATCTTAAACGGCAGTTGGTAAGCTATGTCATCGGTCTCATCCCTGAATCTCACTATTCTTAACGACGGATCATAAGTCATCCCGGAGTTCTCTATGAAAGGCTTTCCTAGAATAACGTGGGACAAGCTAGGATCTATGGCCGTACTAATATCATTCACAATTATGAAATCCGTAGGATACGTGAAACTACCTACATAGACGGGCAATCCCTTAACTCTACCAAGGAAATTACATCTAACTCTAGGATTATCGGGATCTTGCCTAGTTGGGATAGGCTTCTTCATCACCAAATTATAGTACGTGCTAGTCATGATGTTTATTGGGGACTTGCGGTCAACGTAGGCCTCTGCCACAAATAGATGTCCTATGCAACATGGTATGTTGAGATTCCAAGGGTTCTCAAACTTGATCCTAGGTCTTTTCCTAACATACATGTGACGGAGGTCGCGCACTAAGTGTGGGTGGTGAGAGAGTTCCTCTTCCGTAGGAAACTTATTGAAATATTCATCGCCTACTTCATCGGTCGATTCATTCTTAGGAGTCTCACTAACCTCAAGTATCATCTCATGGTTCGCTTCGTCATTAGTCCTATTAGGTTTCACTAAGTTTATGGTATTGATGAATTGAACGTGCTTGGCTAGCTTACTTGGGTTCTTAATTTTCACACCGGAAGCTTCGGGAGAATGAGTCGAGATGGCATTAACCTTTTCGGTGGTCTTCCTAACTATTGGTCATAGCTTTCAAAAGGTTAGCAATCTTCCTATCCATCTCAGCTTATTGTTGGTTAAAGCGGCCCGAAAGCTTGGGTATTTGAGCTTCTTGGGATGTAACTAGGTGTTGCAACATCCCTTCTATGTTTTGTTGGCTAGGGCCGTGAAAGGGGGGCCATGAGAAATCATTAGAGGTGAATTCTTTGGTTTGTCCCTAATAGAAGTCGGGTTTGCCCCTCCATGCTTCTCGGGCATCATTGAAAGTCCTAGGTCCGGGTGTTGTAGGGAATCTTCCTCCCATTCCATTGGTATGCGAGGATGAGTAGTCAACGGAAGCTTGTTCAGGGAGTCTTGTGCCAGTACGAGTGTCATGAGGACCACTACATAGCTCACACAAGGAAGAGACATTGTTCACTTGGCGTGAAGACTTAGGATTTTCGTAGGAGCTCATTAGGAATTTGACTTGATCTTCAAGTTCGAGCATCCTATGATCGGAAGTTTGTGAGTTAATAGGAGGCAAGGAGATTGCCTTGACGGTTTTGGGCAACTCACGGGGGCATTCCAACTTTCGTTGTCATAGAGAGCAAGGCCTCTATTGAACCCCACGATTATTCCACGGTGAGATCACTAAGTTTACTACCGGCCGCTTGGTCGATGGATTGCTTAGTTGAGAAGTTGACATGATCATAAAAGATTTGGACTTGAAGCCAAAGATCAATGCCGTGATGAGGGACTTTATGGAGCAAGTCCTTGAATCGAGTCCATGCTTCGTTGAGAGATTCACCTTGACGTTGTTGGAACATCAAGATTTCATTACTAAGCTTAGTAGTTCTCCCCGTTGGGAAAATTTAGGCAAGGAAACGAGAAGTGAGATCATCCCAACTTGAGATGGAGCCGGCGGGAAGTCGCTCAAGCCAATTACTAGCTTGGTCCCGTAGAGAGAATTGGAAGAGACGCAAGCGCGTGGTCTCCCGAGTAGTAGCATCAAGGTCAATGGAATCGACTATTTTAAAGAAATCCTTAAGATGCTGATTAGGATCTTCGGAACAAAGTCCACGGAATGCACATCCATTTTGCACCAACCGGATGGTGTCGGATCGCAGGGCCGTAGTTTGAGCTTGATCGGGGAGCTCAATGGTGTTCCTATAGCCTAGGTGGCTTGGTCTAGAGTATTCACCAAGAGTGCGGCCTCTTGGCGGGTCATTTGGTGGTGGGTTGATGAGTGGTGGTTGATTATCACCTTCCATGATGAAAAGTGATAGAACAAAGGTCACGAAGAAGTGGGATAGACTACGAGGAAGCTAAAAAGTGAGAAAAAATCTTACTTGATAGGAATCAAGCAAGGGAACCTAAACGAGGTGGAAATCTAACTAGCTATTCTCTTCCCAGGCAGCGACGCCAAAAACTTGATACGCGTACAACACGCGTTCGGGGTCAAAGGAAACTTCCTTTTCTTCGAGCAAGTTTTTCAACCACCTAGGCAATGAACCTAATCGTTGTAGTGTAGTATTAGGGTAAGCCTCGGGATTGATATTGTTCTCTAGGGGAATAGGAATGCTAGTGAGAAATTACTACGCTAAGGTTGGGGTTGAGGAAGATTATTTTTTTATTTTTTTTTATATTTTTTAGAAAATAAAAGGTACGATCTCGGGGTATTGGATTTGGGGTGTGGTACTTCTACCGATTACTCTACTTATCTATTTATCTAATATAAGGGGTAGTCTATGTGTATTGAAGTGTGCTCGTATGATGATTAAAAATGTGTCTACCTAGATACTATTACTCCCTAGTTATCTTTTATTGATGGTTGAATTGTCACGTCCTTATTCTTAACGCGTTGTGTTTTCTAAGGTCGTAGGGTGTGCTTTTATCCCTGACTCTTTGAAGCTACCTAAGGTTATTGACTACGAAATCTCTAGGATTCATAAACTTAACACTAAGGTTATCTTTGGATATTTAGCCTACAATTCCACTAGTAACTATAATCTAAGGTTCAACAAAGATTAATCAAGCATTAAAAACACAACGATGGCTTTAAGAACTCCTAAGCCAATTACAATTAAGATAAGAGACAACCAATCAATATTCAATAACTAGGTTTCATAGATCTAAGCAAACACACAAGTAAATTAGCCGGACATGTTAAACATGCAAGCATACACACATTCAATCGAAGACATAATGAAATCAAGGGAATTAATAACTTATCTCAATGTAAAATAGCATATTAGAACCCTAAAATACTGTCCTAGACGGACTACAATCGTTTTAGGTTTTTACTCCACAAGTCTACCTCTTTAAAAGTCTGAAAATCGAATTCTATATATAGAGTTAAAAATGCGACGGCGTCACCTTTTAATTGTGACGCCGTCAGATCGCCGCCATTAGGGTTTCGTCTTGGCCAAGTCAACTTTGGGACGGCGTCACGTTGTGGTTGTGACGCCGTCAGCTTCAGCTACAGACGTCGTCTGAATCTGGATCTAGGCCGTCTGAGGAGAAAAGTCTTCGTGACGCCCTACTCTTCAAAGCCTAACGCCGTCAGGTGTAAAATAGCAATTTCGCTCCTGAGCCGTCACAAATATAGGGACGGCGTCGCTCTTTGTTTGTGACGCCGTCGGGTGCACTTCCAGCAGCTTGAGTGTCTTGATCTTGACTTTAGCCATTTTCTTCACATATTCACACCTTTCCGTCCAAATAAGCATCATTCCAGCATTTTGCCTTCAAGAGACCTAAAAAGTGAAAATGAACGAAATTAAGCAGTAACGGATATAAAAGTGGGCGATTAAGGGCTTAAATGACCCCTTAAAAGTGTACGTTTTAAATCCTTATCAGTGTTCAACTTTGAGAGGTTGAAAATGTAAAGTTTAATATAATTTATAAAACTTATAAAAGTTTTGAGAAAGTTGTCAAGTGATTTAAAGTTGAAGGTTGAAAGTATAAAAGATCAATATAAGTTTTAAACTTATATAGTCCTTTAAGAAAAATGGCAACTGTTTCGAAAATGAGGGGTTGAAACTTCCATGTTTGCCAAAGTTGTAAAAATAAAATAAAAAAATTAGCAAAAATTGTCGTAGGCAAGGTTAGAACTCGAGACCTGTCGCTCACAACCCAATGATGCAAGCACTGGACCACTATGCCAATCGTGCTATACTTTACAGATTCAATGTAGTTAAGGACGTTTCAACTGTGATGTATTTGTTATATTTCCTCAGTTTTAAACGTGCATGCGTTTGGTTTGTATTGTTTTTGTTTTCAAACTATTTTTCCATTTTTTTTCACGAAACTTTAATAAACTTAAGTCTTCAAATAAGCACTTGGACTTCAAGAGAAGACTAAATAAGCACAACTAAGTCATTCAACTTAGTTGAGTTTTCAACCCAACAATCCAAACGAAAACCAACTATAAACCGATTTAGTGTAAAGTTTTCAATAAGCTTATTTAAATCAAAATGAGTAATATAAGCACGTTTATGCAAGTTAGCGTATTAATAAGTTATTTATGGGTTGGACCTTATGGGTTCGATTTGCATTTGGGTTGAGTTTGGTTTGTAACAACTGATTTGGTATATGTCGAGTATACAGGGAGTTCCAAAGCGAAATATAAACTGAACTAAACATGAGATAAACCACTAGATCGAATAAGCATGATTCCAAGATTGATCCAAACTTAGCATGTTTCATATTCTCGTTTCTATTTAGTTTTACATGTTCAAGAGGATTGAAAACGTTTCATGTCTCATTTTTAAAATCCAAATAAGCATCAAGTGCTTATTTGCTTATTTTTTGTTCATACACCCATGATTTACGTTTAAAACATACCACACGAAATCGAATGAAAATTAGTTTATCAAATTTAAATATTTAACAATACAAAATACGAAAGAAATGAGATGTGTTCGAGTATACTTACAAGAGTGAAAGTGTACACGAGTATACGACCGAGAACTAAAGGACCAAGAACCAAAGATCGACTAGTCTTCCAAAACTTAAACCCGTTTAGCCTTTCCTCCTTGATACTTGATAACATCAAATTAGCCTGATCTTTTATATATCAAATTCCCGTGTTTATGGCCTCATTTGTATTAATATGGTACTTAATTCGTTCATATTCATTTATATTTGCATTTCAGGATAAATGAAGCGTTGGAGCGGAAAAGATGTGAAAAAATGCCAAACGTATGTTCTAAAGAAGGATTTACGTGAGCCTTTGGATTCTATGTGAAGATTACGCCGTAACTAGCTAATATGGTTACGGCGTAAAAATGAGCTTTGAAGGATACGGCGTAACCAACTCTTAAGGTTACGTCGTAATTATTTTTGTGAAGGTTACGGCGTAACATGGAAATTTAGTTACGCCGTAGAGATAATTTCGGAATGGATAATCATGTGTGGACGGAGGGTTACCGCGTAACTCGGATAATTAGTTACGCCGTAATTTATTACTTGGGCGCAAAGTTTCGAGGTCCAGGGATTAAAAACGGCAAGTTAATTCGAAGTTTATTAAGTACAAGGACTGGTTATAAAAGTAACAAGAGCGATGAGGGACTAAAAGCATCAACAAGAGTATTAAAGTTTCAATATATTAGCTTGACATGAAAAAGTACGAAGTTGAAAATTACTAATAGTTACTGCGTAACTTAGTTACGACGTAACTATTTATTCTAGTTACGACGTAACTATTCGAGATCAGAATTCTTTACGCAGTCTTTAGTTACGGCGTAATTTGCACTTAAGGTTACGCCGTAACTATGTCGCGGCCTATAAATACAGCCCTAAATATGCATTTTGAAGTATCTCTCTTCACCCCTCTACTAGGGGTCGATTAGGGCACCACTCCAGGGTATTTTCCAGCAGTCCAAAGCAAGTTTTGAAAGAAGAATTCACTCGCAATCATCATCATTATTAGCTCTACATCAAGTAATTTGTATCAAACATTATGTTCAATTCAATTTATGATTTATTCATTTTTGTTGGTATGATTTATTATATGTTTGGCTAAGCACCCTGGTGCTGGCCTTGTTATGATTCCTTAATTGTTTTGTTTGCGTTTACTCTACTTTCGTACAATTATTTCTAAGTGTATGCATGCATAGTTTACTGGTAGCCACCCTTGGTTCGGTAGTTTTGAATGGCGGTAGAGGCCAATTGCCTAGGAGATATGACCAACTGACCCTAGGTGAGCGGACTGAGACGGGAAGGGTAAGATATGACCAACTGACGACCCTTTCTACTTGTGCGATTTGACCAACTGATCACCTATCGTTTGGATGAACTTAAGAATTAGGGGGTGAGTGTCTAAGTTCCTAACGGCCGGGCACTCACTATTATAAATCTAGCATGTAGCGGTACTTAATGACTCGGCTTAGGGGACCAGGAACAACAGGACTTATGACGGTACGCCTGATTTCTCCTGTGGTGGCATCTTTGTTGATAGGTTAGGGCGAATTGACCAAATGATGTCCTCTCGACTTTGACCCCAACTGAAGTAATTGGAAGTAAGTAGACGTAAACATTACTAGCTAGGAGGAATAACTAGGTTAGCACCACTCTCCTTCATTGATCTCATCTCTTGCCTTTATCTGCTTTCTTATCTTATTAGTTAATTTATTATTTCAATCTTAAAAGCAATTAAAATCGTGACTTAAACTTAAGTTAATTTCCGATCCGCGTAGCTCTTGGGACGACCTCGGTTTTACCGATTACTACACTACACACAACCAGGTACACTGCCCGTTAGTGCATTAGGGTAGACCATAGGTATAACGAGACTTTATAAATATTAAAACCTGGTCAGTAAAACTTGCATCAAGTTTTTGGTGCCGCTGCCGGGGAGCTATTTAGGATTTTAATTTAAGTTTTTCTTTTATTTTCTTTTATTTTTATTTTTAGTTTTCTTTTTCTCTTCTTTTCTGCTTTTTGTTTGTTTTTGATATTTCAGGATATGGAAGATTCAGATTTTGACATGCTCACTATGGAAGAATATATTGCGTTGTGATGGATCTGGACACACTCCTTGTGTCAATGATATTTTGTATGATATTATCAAGCAAGCGGAATTTACTTAAGTAATACTTAGAAGACGAATTATATGATGTATGAGAATAAACACAAGTTAACACAAAACTCAAGCTCCAATATTATTAATGAATAATACGAGTGATCTTAACATATCACTAGGGTTACACCTTGAAGCTTTTGTAGGTAATCTTGTAATGTAATACGTACCTAAGACAATGACCTAGGATCTCCTTTTATACAACAAGGAGTCCTTTACAAGATAAGTATAAAGCTAACATAATAGAATATACACAAGATCTATTCTATACTTATCTAGACGCGTTTAACCTTATCATAAACTGATAGCAGTGGTAATTAAGAACTTGCAGTGGGAATACGTTTCCACTGCTAGTATTAATTCATGCAGTGTAAACCACAACTATCCGTGGTAACGGATTATTCCCAACAATCCTCCCCTAAACTTATGATTTCTCTGCAAATCAATAAGTTTCTTCAATATGCATTAACTTCAAGGATTTGGGAATTCAACCAAACACTTCACTTCTTTCTTAACTTTTGAATAGCTCTTGAACATTGATCTTGAAGCCTATGTAACAATGCTCTGACCTTCTCATTGTCTTCATGAACTCTTATTGTTGTACATAACATCACAGTGAGAGTTCCAGCTCTGAGTGGATATTCCTTCTCAGCAAGCATGAAAGCATCTTCTCCATTTGCTGTAGAGACATGATGAACTTCACATGAATCATAGTAAAACCATTTAGTACCAGGACATGTGCATGAGAATTTCCAGAAATCATCATCAACATTTGGTTCATAGAGCCTTCTAAGATTAATCCATAACTGCATCTCCTTTGTATCTTTGAGATCTTGAGCATTAAATCTTTCTTGAACTAACCTCCATAGTGTATCAAGGTCATCTCTGTCAAAGACTTTTATAAGATCTTCAAATTGAATGAATGATGAAGTTTCACCACCTAGCCTTGTAATCTTCCATGTTGAAGCAAAATTGCTAGCAGTGTAAACCTCCCAATCAATGATAGGATGTCGAACTTGCAGTGGTTCTGGATAAAAATCTCTGTCTTCAATCACAATCATTCCAGTCATTTGTTCTTCAGTGTACTTCTCAGTAGGAACCTCCTTCTCAGTAGACTTTGTATGATCTTTATCAACCTTAGTCTTCTTAACAGTTTGAGAATCACTTACTTTGGCCTTTCTCTTCAATCTAGGAAACCTTCTTTCTTCTTCTTTAGAACCCATTGGAATAAAAGATTTATCTTGTTTTACAGTTCTGTAGTAAGCCTTTTCAACTTGATCATCAGGTATTCCTTTAAATTGATGCTTTTTCCAGTTACCAACATGACAACAATAAGTCTTCATATATGCAAGTATTTGTGCCTTGGTTGGTTGTCTTTGTTTCTTCTGAACCTTTTTGACTGAATTAATCACATCATCAAGTGCTTGATTGTTCTTCATTATAATAAAATCCTTCAACTGAGATGTTCTTTGTTCCTCAGTTAAGGATGCATCAGTAACAAGGTCAATTGCCTTTTTCTTGATTTCTGGATTATTAGTCACCAGAAACTGAATATCTTCTTCAGTAGGAACAAAACTAAACTCTAGAGCTTTCTCTTTCATAATTATAGGTTGAACAGTGGAAATTGAATCAGTATTTTCCATTCTATCCAATCATTTAGCTTCCAAAAAGCTTGCAACTTCTATTTCTTTCAATCTTTTCTTTTCAGCAACTTTCTCAGTAATTTGATCTTCTGCTATCTTCTTAGCAATTTCTCTATCAAGATCAATCTGAACTTGTCTTTTCTTTGAAATCTTACTTTCAGGTTGCTGTACATCTTCCATAACTGCTTTACCCTTGTCTGTCTTCAGTTTATCAAATTATTCACTTGCAGTGGCAATATTTGGCTCTGCAGTGGAAATAGAATCAGTGGTAAAATCTGGCTTTGCAGTGTGGAAAATGTCTTGATCTTCAAGTTGCTCTCCATGAGTTTCAGCTTCCTTTGCTCCTTTACTTCTATCTCCTTCATCTTCAAAATCAATTTTCCTCCCCTCAGTGTCAGAACCTGTTTTCCTCCCCTGTTTGGAAGAATTCCCCAAATCATGATCAGCTGAATCACCATCAGAAGGTGAGGATGAAGATGAAATCACCATCTTTGCAGACTGCTTGTGCTTTTTCAACCTCTGCATCTCTCCCTTTAAAGTCTGAATCTCTGTCTTTAAGAATTGAACATCCTCAGCATACTGCTTCTTGACAGTAGCCAAGTCCTTTTGTAGAGACTCAACCTGCTTTGCTAATGTGGTACACAAAACCATCAATTCCAATTGGTTTCCACTGCCCTCAGCACTTCCAACTGTGTTACCTGTTGGGAGAGGTAAATCATGGGGCAAAGGTCTAGATTCCTCCATAGTAGGACTAGGTGGAAGTCTAGAACCACCACTGCTTGTTCCTAGACCATAAGGTTCAGAAACTTGCTGTGTTGTCATGAGAGGAGTAGTCTGATTAGACCTTATCTCATAGGTTCTTGAAACTGGTGTGGTATAATCAATGTTTGGAACATTAATTATGGGTGTGTTTTGTTCAGATGAAATTTTAGCAAGCATTTGGGGTAGGAGAGGTGTACAAATCATATTGCCTTCTTTATTCAAATTTTGAAAAACTTTATGCTTTAGGCAACTGATTTGATAAACAGTAGTATGAGATTGCAGTTGAAATTCATTAAGCACAGCTTGCACAAACCTTGGATACATTAAAAATTTGGTTTTACTCTGTACATTGCCTTTCATACTTGTAAAAAGATAGTTGGACCAGTTGAAAATCTTATCAGTGATAAGACAAACCAAAGGATAAGCCATGGTTGAACTAAATTGCTCATAAGATGTTTTCTTAGGACTAAGGCAATGTAACAAAGTATGAATCAAAAATCTCCATTGGGGACAAAAACCACTCTTTTTGAAAGTAGCCTTTTTGTCAGTGGTATCATACCCCATGGATGTTAAAGTATCATGAATATCAGGCATAGGTAATGAGATGATACCATTGAGATCACCCAAGTGGAGTATTCTCCTCAAGGATGCCTCAGTAACATCTATAGTTACCCCATCCACAGTGGCTCTTAGAGCATCCACTGTTTCATGTGTATTTCCAATCTCAAGTGTTATGGACTTGGCAGTAGTCCAAAACTGTTTGATTTGAGAGATATAGATTGTGGGTTTTAAAAGCAAAGCATACCTTATATGGGTGGTATTGAGAAAGTCCACAATCTGATGATAAACATGGCCACTCTTCTCGTTAGAATTTTGTAGGTAGGCCACTAGGTTGTGCTCATCTGCAAACTTTAAAGATGCCATAGAAACTTTTGATGAAAAACAATATTATGTCAGTAAGAATTGAAAGAATAACTAGCCAATTGAGAGAAAAAGATATATAGGGTTAGGGTTTAGAATTGTTGCACAAGAAAAATTATCTTTAGAGAGTATTATAAGATGGAAAGAAGATAATTTCCTTAAATATTTTAACCCTATATGTATGATAATAGTGGTTACTTTCAACGGCTAGTAAAAATTAATTACTGACACAATCAGTTGTAACGGCTAGAACAACAGTGGTAAAATAACACTGTCAGTGGAAACTGTGAACTAGCAGTGGTAATTTTTCACAAAAATTTCAAAGAGCAGTGGAAAATAAAAGCATTAGAAAACAAGACTGCTCCCATTATAGTTTTTAGCAAACTATCAGCTATCAACAGATTTGATATGTCTTTACCATGAGCCGTTTGCTATGGACTAGCCAACTCTTAATCATAAAGAATATGGTGAGTTGATAACTATATAGTTTTTTGTAAACTATCAACCATAAACGGATTTGAGAAGTCTTTACCAGTAGCCGTTTGCTCTAGACTAGTTGATTCTTATATGTATTAGACATGGTGAATCAATAACCATTTGTTGTGTATCTCAGACATACACCTTTTAACTCCAACTCCTCATCAAAACTTGATATACAAACTCATACAACAATTGCATTATTCTACAGCCTCCCCTCAACACCAGAAAACATTTATGGATTTAGCATTCCAAGACTTGTTACCAAGTACTAAAATCTTCCCACATCAAGACCTTTTGTTAATAAATCAGCATAGTTGTCATCAGTATGAATTTTGACAACTTGAATTAGACCCTTTTCATAGCAATCTCGAATGAAATGGTTTCTAATTTCAATATGTTTGGTCTTTGTGTGTTGAACAGGATTCTTTATTATGCAAATGGTACTGCTATTGTCAATATGTATGATTGTATTCATGAAATTGTACCCATAGTCCAAAAGTTGATTTTGAAGCCATAGAACTTGAGCACAGCAACTTGCAGCAGCTATATACTCTGCTTCAGTTGAAGAATTAGCCACCATTGTTTGTTTCTTGCACTGCCATGACACTAACCTGTTGCCAAGAAATTGACATCCACCAGTTGTAGATTTTCTATCCAAGCTAGCTCCAGCATAGTCACTATCTGAGTAAGTAACCAAATCTAAAGGAGAATCTCTGGAGTACCACAATCCCAGAGTAGGAAATGCTTTAAGATATCTAAAAATCTTCTTCACAGCAGTCAAGTGAGAGAACTTAGGAGTAACTTGAAACCTTGCACAAGCACACACAGCAAACATAATATCTGGTCTAGAGGATGTAAGATACATCAAAGAACCAATCATAGACCTATACATGTGCACATCAACAGCTTCACCACTATTTTCCTTAAGAAGTAGATGTGTAGTCTTGTCTGCAGGAGTGCTGGATGACTTTGCATCAGTAAACTTGAACTTTCTTAGTATCTCAGCCACATATTTATCTTGATTAATGAAAATACCCTCTGGCTTCTGGAGTACTTGAAGTCCCAGAAAGAATGTGAGTTCACCCATAGAACTCATCTGAAATTCTTCTTTCATCAGTTTCTCAAAATCTTTGCACATCTTTGTCTTTGTAGACCCAAAAATGATATCATCAACATATACTTGGACAAGCAAGATATCATTCTTGTCTTTCTTGATGAACAAAGTTTGATCCACTCTGCCTCTATGAAACCCATTTGCAAGAAGATAAGTAGTTAAGGTTTCATACCATTTCCTTGGTGCTTGATGCAAGCCATACAAAGCTTTAACTACCCTGTAGACTTTGTTAGGATATTCAGGGTCTTCAAAGCCTGAAGGTTGTGAGACATAAACTTCCTCATCAATCTGCCCATATAGAAAAGCACTCTTTACATCCATTTGATAGACTTTAAAGCCCATAAAAGATGCATAGGCTAAGAACAGCCTAATTGCTTCAATCCGTGCAACAGGGGCAAACACTTCTTCATAGTCAATACCCTCTTCTTGAGTATATCCTTGAGCCACAAGCCTAGCTTTGTTTCTGATAACAATTCCTCTTTTATCTTTCTTGTTTTTGAACACCCATTTAGTACCTATTACCTTCTTGCCAGAAGGCAAATCACAAAGCACCCATACCTTTTGAAGCTTAAATTGGAGCAGTTCTTCTTGCATTGCTTCCACCCAACTTTCATCTTCAAGTGCCTTGTAAACATTCTTTGGCTCCATTTGTGAGAGAAAACACATAAATAGACATTCATTCTTGCCTTCATGTATTTTAGATTCATATATTTTACTTATGAATCCATGAACATCAGGCAGCTTTGTTTGTCTTCTAGTCTTCACAGGTGAATAGACATCCCCAATCACATTTTCAAGAGGATGTGATTTATGAATAGAAGTGTGAGGAGTCTGAGGAACTGTAATCTCACTTGGCATATTTGAAATTTCAACATCATTGGCTTGAGCTTCCATAGTAACTGGAGAGGTGATTCCCACATCTAGTGTTGCAGTGGAAACACTTTGCCGAACAGTGGAATCTGAATTTCCACTGCCTTCAGAATTATCAGCATTCAAATTTCTATTTCCTCCTTTTTCCAAATCACAAGAAGGATGAGCAACTCCAATTTTCAGAATATCATAATTATCTGCATAGTCCCAAAGAGGTAGACTAAATTCATCTTGATCATCTGCATCCTCTTTGCTTGGTTCATCATCATCAAGAAACTCTTCTGAACCTGCAAAATCAAAAGAAGATGTTCCTGTAGAAACAGGCACATAGTTCATAGTTTTTGTTAGAGAATCAAGATCAAACAATCTTTCTGGACCAGTTCCTTTAACATTGACTTTGTTTTCCAGGAACTCAACATGCAGATTCTCTTCAATCTTTTGGGTTCTTAAGTTGAATACTCGGAAAGCTTTATTAACCATGGAATACCCAACAAAATACCCTTCATCAGCCTTTTCATCAAACTTGCCTAGATAATCTATGGTATTGAGAATAGATACATGACACCCAAATGGTCTCATGAAGTCAAGGGTAGGTGGTCTTCCCCTAAACAATGCATAAGGTGTCTTGTTCTTTGTCATTACAACTAAAACCCTGTTTTGCACATAACATGCAGTGTTAACTGCTTCAGCCCAAAAAGTAATTGGCAATTTGGAATCGGCCAACATGGTTCTAGCAGCCTCTATCAGTGTCCTGTTCCTCCTCTCAGCAACACCATTTTGTTGAGGAGTTCTAGCCACACTAAATTCTCTTTTAATACCTTTATCTTTGCAAAACTCATCCATAACTCTATTCTTGAATTCGGTTCGATTGTCACACCTAATGATTTTAACTTTCATATCATATTGGTTTTCTACTTCTGTGATAAATATCTTGAGGATGCCAGTTGTTTCATCCTTAGTTCCAAGAAAGAAAACCCATGTAAATCTGCTAAAATCATCAGTCACCACAAGACAATATTTCTTTAGATTTAAGATGCTCATAGATGTAGGACCAAACAAGTCCATATGTAACATTTGAAGTGGGTAAGCAATAGATTTAACCATCTTTGACCTGCAAGAAGCTCTGTGTTGTTTGCCTTTAAGACAAGCCACACAGGTTTGATCATTTTCAAATCTTTTCTGAGGTAAACCTCTCACTAAACCATCTTTGACAATCTTGTTAATGGTTTTGAAGTTAACATGACCAAGTCTTCTATGCCATAACATGGATTCATCCACTGTGGCCTTTGCAAGCAAGCAAGCGTAATCATCTTTAGCTACAATGTTGTTCATATCAAAGCTATAGAGATTGCCTTTTCTAGGAACTTTAAGAAGAATCTGACTTTCATCAGGCATCCTAAAGTCCTTAGAGAGAACAAAGCACATATCTTTGGTAAAAAGAACATTGTTCATCTTGTCACACATTTGTGACACACTAAAAAGGTTGTACTTAAGCTCTTTTACATAGTACACAGGTTCAAAGTCCAAGTTACCAGTTTTAATAACACCTTTACCAGCAACTTTTCCATTTACTCCACCTCCAAAGCTGACATACTGTCCATCATATTGCTCAAAATCAGAAAGATAGGACTTGTTGCCAGTCATGTTCCTTGAACACCCACTATCTGTATATCCTTGATCTGACCTTTTTATCCTTGGATGTTCCTGCACATATGAGTAAAGAGTTAGTTTCTTTTGGGGACCCAAGCCATGATTGACTTGGATCTGCCTCGTGTATCAATATAGTTAAATCTATCAAAGGTCATTGATACACCATTGGGATTGGTTGTAGAGGTATTTCCTTTAGGTTTCCATTCCCAACGTGCTGAGGCCTTCACAGCATTGCCCATGTCCCCCCTTTTCATATTTATAACCCTTGCAGTGGTAACTTTTGAATGAGCAGTGGTAACTGCTGATTTCTTTTTAGGTACCCACTATTGGTTATTATTAATCTTTTTAGCTTGAAAGGTTCTTTTTCCTGTTTGTGCAAATTTTGTTAAACTTGTTTTGAAGTTTGCACTTTTAACAGGTGACTTAGGGTGAGTAGTGTTAACAGTTTTTGCAGTGGCAAACATTTTGAGGCCACTTCTAAGTTGAACTGCTCTTGGGACCATTTTGCATTTAGAGCTAGGGTGTACATTATTTTGATACCTGTTAGACTCCACCCTTTTATACCCATAGACTTCCCTTCTCCCAACATGATAGTCACAATAAGCATGTAAATGATCAAAACTACCACAGATATAGCATGCCTTATTGTTCATAACAAAATCACTACCTAGTTGTTGAGATTTAACATGATTCCAACTCCTCTGGTTACCCCTAGGAGTTGTAGGCTTGTTCCTATACATCTTAGCATACCTTACAGTTGGTCTAGGTTTATTTACTAGTTTCCTAGGTTCCTCTGTAACAGTATTAACAACTTTTGGGATAGTAGTCTCTACATTCTTTTTAACACTCTCATCTACAACAGATGAGTCACTAGCACTCTCAAAAACATCATTATCAAGCTTACTTTCTTCCTCACTCTTCACAACTGTGTCTTTTAAAGGACCATATTCTCTTTCAAGATCCTTAAAATCCTCTATGCCTGTATGAGCTAAATCTATACCTGGAGGTGAATGAACGACCCTTAGTGGTGGAGGCGCAGTATTATAACCCATACCAGACTTAGCTTTATTATATATTTGAGCATTCCAAATTTTATCAATTGACTTAGACTGATGATAACATGTGTCTACAGTTAAATTGACATTTTCAATTTTCTTTTGAAGTTTTTCAAGCTCCTTTTGGTATGCTTCATTCACAGCAGTTGTATGTTCTACCTCTCTCCTAAGAAGAATCATATCATCATTATAATTTGACTCATTTGCCTGATAGTGCTCTATTTGTTTTTCTAAAACTGCCATAGCTCTCCTAAGATTAGACACAGTATAATTAGCAGTGTATAACTCTTGTCTTTCATTAGAATATAAATCATTAAGTCTTTCAACTTCTCTAGCAGCCCTACATGTTTTAGAGCAACATTCAGAGTTTTGTACCTCAGATTCAGAGAAAGCCATAAGAGCAACTTCAGCAGAAACAAGAGCAGCATCTGTGTGTTCTTCTTCAAGATCATCAGCCATGAAACTCCAATCATAGCTCACACCATCAATAGCCAACATTGCCTTTGGTTCTTCCACAGTTGGTCCCTTCTTTTGCTTGTACCATGTAGATCTGTTGTCCTTGGTCTTTGGTATTCTACATTCTCTAGCAAAATGTCCAAACTTGTGGTAGTTAAAGCACTCCACTTTCTTCTTATCAAAGCCTGCAGTATCATCACCATTAATGTGGATAGGCTTGCCAGTCTTCTTGTAGAATTTCTTAGCCCTCATGCTAAGAAGAGCTATCTGCCATTTTATATCCATCTCCTCCAAGTCATCTTCATCGATTTGCTCTATGTCTTCATGAGTTAAGAGAGAGCCATCAACTTGTGTGGAGATAAAAGCATAAAAGGTAGGATCTCCAATACTAGCAACCTTCTTCTTTGATCCTGTAGTGGCAATATTCACATTGCCAGTGGAAACTTTAGAACCTACAGTGGCAATATCATCATCACTTTCATCTTCAGAGTCATCACTGTCAACAGAATTTGACAACAATGCCAAGCTACTAGAGCTTGTACCAAGTTTCCCTGCCTTCTTCAACCTTTGTTCAATAAGTTTGAAGTTGTTGTAAAGATCATTGAGCTTCATTGTTTCTATGTCTGTTTTGTTTTCCCAGACAGTAACATTGGTTTGAAACTCTGAAGGCAAACTTCTTAGAAACTTCAAATTGAGGTCTTCCTTTTCTACCTCATTTGAAGAAAATGGAAGCAAAGAACTTACAGAGTGATGAAGCAACGCCACAAGCTAATGACGAATCAACCACAACACAAAACGGTATGACTTCTAACTCTTATTTTATTCCTAACAATCTTGCTTGTTTTTCTATTTAGGATGCTGAAATTATGGATGAAATCGTGCAACCCATCACATCACCCGATAATGGTTATGAAGCTTCGGCTACTGAACCAATTCTAGTTGATCTTGCAAAGGAATTAGAAGACAAAATCTTGGACACCTCAGTGATAAACAAGGAGACATATGAGCCGATTAATCAGCCACATCACGAGGTGAACAAATCATCAATGCCATCAACTAAAACGGGTAAGGTATGGAGGGAAATGACATCTCCTTTCAGGTATGATCATAATTTATCATTTCCCCATCCCATAACAAATTCACACCCTCATGATGTTTATTGCTATTTTCACCCACACTTGATTTCAAGTGAGGGGATGAACACCCTTTTACTTAGTAAATAAGGGTAGAGTCAAGCTCGTGACTTGAACAAAAACAAGCGCTTCGTGGGAGGCACCCCATGCCTATCTTTTCTTTCCATTTTATTAGTATAGTTGGGTTTTGTGTTTTTAACCATTTTTGCAGGAATCAGAGAAGATTGCAACAGTAACTTAAACGGGGACCTGACCTGTCCATCAGTTATGGCGTAACTCATCCCAATGATTACGTAGTAACACATCACAAGTAGCAATTCTCTCCAGAGCATTACCAATTACGGCGTAATCCATTTCTTTGGTTACGCCGTAGGTATTCTCCTGTAGCAAATTGCCAGGTTTGCCACAATTACGGCGTAACTCTTTTATTGGGGTTACGACGTAATTCTCCTATTGTTCAAATTCTTTCTATAATAACACAATAACCTTGTATTAGTATTAAATGAACTTTGTGGGTGTGTTCCCTGTAAACCCTCACGAGACTACACTCGTCCACTTAGGACACCAAGTGGTTTAAAAGGCTTGTTGCATATGCTAAATGCAACCGTGATTCCTACGAAAGTGAGTTAGGTTTTTCATTTTCTTTTTATACTTGTTGTTTTTCTAGTATGATGCGTTTGGTTTTCTTAAGTGAATTCAGGTTATTAAAGTTTGCTCATAAATCTCAAGGCAGGACACGTTAACTCGTGTTTCTTCGATCATGCCGAGAAAATCCAGGGGAGTTTCCTGTTCCAATTCTAACCCTTCTTATCTTTCATTTTTATGCTTAAGTATGACCCAAGTGGGGGGAAGGGATTAGACATAGATACCTACTTGATTTTACTTGCCTTTATTTTTCTAGTTTTTGATGAAAAGTGTTTCATTAATATTTTGACATGTTTTTCATTACTTAACTGGATTAATCTAGACTGAGCACACCTACCCTATATTTTCATTGTGTGAGGATAAGCCTTTCCGTTTTCCCCTTATACATAATTCCATAAAAATGAGTGTGCCGGTGGCTGTAGTAGACTTTAGAACTTGGCTTTGTATATCTTTTCGAGACCATTATCATGAGCATTACACTGAGGTAACTTGGTGTGATCGGTGCAGCTAGGATATAAGGAAATTTTAGGATTAAACCCAAATAGCCCATATATGTATTGTGTATATTGACTCTTCACATTGATTAGTCAATCCCCCTGTTAAACCCTTTTTGTTGCACTCACCATTAGTGCAAGATACCCCTAGATACACCCTTCAGAGCCATCCCTTTCATTTTGTTCACCCAATATATGTTGCTTCGTTACACCTATCGCCTAGCCTATCCTGTAGTTTCCTTATGTCCATGGTCCGGGCGCTGTTGGTTAATTCTGGTTCACTAGTGAAAGTCGCGGTTTTTGAATAAAGGGTTTTGGAAGAAAATCGGGTTTAGATGATAGTTGATCTCAAGTGGGGGGATACAATTTACGTTCCTATCGTTTATATTCTTGTATACCTTGTCTTGCATCAAAAAAAAGAAAAAAAAAAAGAAAAGCATGCAAGCAAGTGTTTATGATTAGTATTCTCGCCTTTTTTAACTGGCGCAAATTTTTACAAATCTGTTTTTTCTTACGGATAAAATTAGAAACGCGAACATTTCTATCTCGCCTTTCAAATTTTAATCAATATTCGTACAATGGGGACATTGAACATTTCAAGTGGGGGGATGGGAGATAGAAATGGTCGATTTTGATTAAAATATGTGCTAAATTGACCCAAATTTTAAAAAAAATTATATAGCACATTCTTTTTTCATTGATGATGAAGGCCGAGTTAATGCATCTTATTTGCCTAGATTATGGAGTTTATGAGGCACCACATTACATTTCTTATGCATTAACTCGTGTATTGGATTATTGAAGACCCCTTGACTTTTGACCCTCGATTTTTGCTATGGGATTGAATGCGACTAGTGGTGGGGTGACTGTGGACTTAGGAATCTATTTGTTTTGTGTCTTTTTATTTACACCCATTAAAATTTTCCCATGCCTTATCCTACCCTTAGTCATGAATCGCGTTTAGGTGACGAAGCGAGAAATCATTGGTGTCTTGGCCATGGATTTGGTCATGTATCATTGGTTTTGTCCCCTTCGCCGTAGCTCGTTAGCAATGACAAAATAACCCCATAAGCCTTTATGTTGTGTCAACCCATTGCCTTTTAGAATAGCTGCATCTATAGACACTAGTGGTGGAGATTAGTATATTTGCCAAGCCTATGATAGAATACTCGACATGACTAAGCAGTTGAGTGATCACCCAGAAATAAACACGTGAATTTTGAGAGAGAGAGTGTGTGATTTCAATTCCCTTTTCGTGAGGTGCTCGGTTTGGAATTTTCTAGCTTAGGTGATTTTTAAACTCATAACTTCCAATTAATCCTGGGAGATATTTTTTTAAGAATTATTTAAAGGGTCTACTTGAGGACAAGTAGGATTCAAGTGGGGGATATTTGATAACATAAAATTAGCCTGATCTTTTATATATCAAATACCCATGTTTATGGCCTCATTTGTATTAATATGGTACTTAATTCGTTCATATTCATTCATATTTGCATTTCAGGATAAATGAGGCGTTGGAGTGGAAAAGATGTGAAAAAAGGCCAAATATATGTTCTGAAGAAGGATTTACGTGAGCCTTTGGATTCTATGTGAAGATTACACCGTAACTAGCTAATACGGTTACGGCGTAAAAATGAGCTTTGAAGGATACAGCGTAACCAACTCTTATGGTTACGTCGTAATTATTTTTGTGAAGGTTATGACGTAACATGGAAATTTAGTTACGCCATAGAGATAATTTCGGAATGGATAATCATGTGTGGACGGAGGGTTACGGAGTGTTGGGAATTCTGTGAAACCGTGATACTGCTGAACGAGATACAATGTACAAAGTAGGAATTATGCTGAATTTATTCTACTGAAGTAGTGAAGCAGCTGAAGTACTGAAGCAGTGGATTCTGCTGAAGTACTGAAGTCGTGGAATCTACTGAAGTAGTGAAGCAGCTGAAGTACTGAAGCAGTGGAATCTGCTGAAGTAGTGAAGTACGGATTCTGATGAAGCAGTGTTGGTATCTGCTGAAGAGTGAATCTGCCGAAGGATTCTGCTGAAGTAGAAGCAGAATATGTTGAAGAAGAGTTTCTGCTGAAGAGTGGAAGCTGACTAGGATCTGCACACGTTTATTATTTATATGCTAGCCCATCATTATTATTGTACTGCCCAAGGTTAGCATGGGCATGTGTATGGGTTTTACATTTATTTATTTGCATGCTTGTACTTTTCCCTAGAAAGGGAATAGTGTTCCTTGTCTATAAAAGGAACATAGGCATGCTTGTACTTTTCCCAAGAAAGGGAATAGTGTTCCTTGTCTATAAAAGGAACATAGGTCTTATGTATTAGGGAGAGGTTTTTAGAAAAACATTCAAGAAAAACCTCTATAGAGAGGGTGTAAAGATCCATAGAGGATCATTAGTTTTAATAGAAAAACCTTGTTGATAACTTTGATTGTGTTCTTATTATTCCGCTGTGCATTCGATCAATCATTGTTATTATAGACTCTAGTTGAGTTCGGATCTTGGATTTTACAATTGGTATCAGAGCGGGTGGCTCTCGATCTTGAGTTTACAAGGCTGAAATTTTGCTGGAGCTTCTCTATATACTCATCTAATTTTCCACCGAAGGGATTGTTGATCTGAGGTCTCAGTCAAAAGATACACGTGCCAGAAAACTGCTGCAGACACCATCATGTAAGTTGAATTTTTCAAGTTTTTAGGAACACCAAAAAGTGTCACTAAAGACCAAAAACTGTCGTCTTTATACTTAAAAAAAAAAAAAAAAAAAAAAAAAAAAACGAATTCATAAAAGATTGATGGGGTCAATAATTTGATTTCCATATTCTTGTCGTGGTATGATATAAACACTTTGACTGTGTTCGTAACCCACGAGGGTTTTGATTGGTTGACGTGGGGAAAAGGGTTACCTGATTGGCTGACAGAATTTTTATTCATTTCTGCTGAAATTCAATGTGGGGTGATGTATGATTGTTATGGTGTGGATCATTAATTTGATTGGTCTATTGGGTTATCACGTGGGTTACAAAGTGTAGAGGTCTATCACATGAGATCACACGTGTAGTCAAAAATTTTTTCTCTCCGCCGTTGCTGCTGAAGGTTTACGTAAGGTTAAACAAAATTTTGGTCCCCACTATTTTATTGTTTCTGCTGAAGTTCATAAGGTTGTTGCTGGAATTTTACTGCTACATTCAGCTCTGTGCAATCTTTTCTCCTCAACATGGCAGAATTTGATAATAATAGGGATGATGTTATGTTTCCTTATTTGATGAATGATGAGTACGAAGTCTGGGCTAAAAAGATGGAACACTGGATCATGAATAATGATATGAATGTCTGGAAGGTGATCCAAAATGGCAACAGTTTAAAAAGGGTTGGACGTGATCGTGATGGTAACTTCATTATTCGTCCTCCATCGACTGCGGATGAACACATGGCAGTGCAAAGAGAGTCAAAGGCCAGAACTATCTTGCTTAAATCTATTCCTGCTGATCATGTAGCAGATTTTCGCCATATGGATGATGGAAATCTTATATGGAATGCTATCAAAGCAAGGTTTGGTGAAAAGGCTGATTTCAAGAAGATGAGCAAGGAAGTTGATGCTGAAGGTTATGCTGAAGGATTTGCTAGTCCGCCATTTGCTTTCATGGGCATCTCTCAAGTACATACTTGTGATTATAGTTGTAAAGAGAGATATAATGAACTAAAAGAAGCATATGATGATATGAAACCTAAGTTTAATGCATGCTATGTTGACAATGAAGCTTATAAACATGCTTTAAAAACCTTAGAAAGACAAAAGGTGTGGTTTCAAAAGAATCAAGTGGCATATGATGAAAAGATTAGGGTGCTAGAAAGTGATCTAGAATTTGCTAGAATTGATTTAAAGCGCACTGAGAAAGAAAAGGCTACTGTAGTCTCTGAAAACCTAGTGCTAAAAGAGAAACTAGATGAGGAAATTACTAGGCATAAAGAATGGTTGTTGAATGGAAACAAGTTAGCTAGTCACATCTATGCTAGTCAAAATCCTAATACTCCTATAGGCTTAGGCTTTAAGAAGTATGTAGGAATAGAAGCTAGGGATGACACTCGTAAATCTACACCTCCAGGATTAGCTAATTTTGTGAAAGAAGGTGATTTACATGTTGTACGTGGACCCATTAGAGGTGAATTCATGCCCATTGACCTGTCCATTACAGTTGACCTTGATGGATCACACCATTTATATGGCAAAAAGTCAAGTGACTTACCAGACCTTAGTAGCAAAACTGCTGACGCTGTCTCTTGTTCTACAAGTGACAAGTCATCAGATCTAAAGTCCTCTGATTATGCCTCATGTGATTCAAGTGAGAAGTCTGACTCACCTAGGCACATTCCCATGACCACACCCAAGTCCAAAGTAACTGATGATGAGCCCAAAACAGATCCAACTGCTTATTCTGTTAAACACAATCTTGCTTCTAGTTTTGTTCCTGATAAGTTTAAATGTAATAAACAAAGTTGTGTTAAGAATAAGCCTTTTAAGAAGAAATCTTGTTTTGCGTGTGGTAGTAAACTCCATCTTATTATAGACTGTGATTATCATGAGAAAAAGATGGGTGTTTCCTCTGGCCATAAGACTTCTAGACCTACATGGACTAATGTTGCTAGCATTCCTCCATTTGTTCCCAAAGTTGCTCATGTGAATGCAGGTAAACCAGTTCCTTCTGGTAAACCAAAGGTGTATGCATCTGTTTCTGCTGACAGGCTTGATAGGCCTTTTCCAGTTCTCTCTGGTGGAGGATATTCTTCACCAGTTACTACTGGATGGTGGAACAGTAAGGCTAGGCTTATGCCCTATAGACCTAATAGTTCTTATTTTCAGTCATATACACCTTATGTATCTCATATGAATAAAGCACATGGTGGAGTTAGTGTGGCAACTGTTGTTAAGCCCTCAACATGTTATTCTTGGAAAACTCAAAGGAAAGGTTCATTCTGGGTACCCAAGAACAAAAGTCTGTGCCAGGTGCATTGATTGAGGGGAGGCTTAGTGTTTCTTCTTACACTACAACTGTCTTTGGTTTCTGCTGCTGCTTGATGGTACCTTGTACATGTTTTGGTTATTTTTATTCCTTCTTAGTTTTGTTGATAAAAAAAAAAAAAAAAAAAAAAAAAAAAAAAAAAAAAAAAAAAAAAACCTCAAAACTCTAACCTGTCTGTGTTCAGTTTCTACTCTCTCTTGCTTGCAGGTTTTGGTGTTGGTTCATTACTACACCACTCATGGTTTTCATCTCACCATGTCTTTCTGACACAAGAGTTGGCTAGCCCACAAGATTATGGCTTGTGGTAAAGGCTGCGGAAATCCATAAATGGTAATCAACTCACCATGATATTGACGGCATTCCATCAAAGAGTTGGCTAGTCCTGAGCAAACGGCTCCAGGTAAAGACACATCAAATCCATTTATATGGTTGCTGGTTTGCCAATAAATCAGATGGTTATCAGTGTACCATAGTTTTCTAACTTAAACATTTGGCTACTCCAGTAGTGATGGCTATTGAATATTTTTCTAAAAACTTCTCCCTAATACATAAGACCTATGTTCCTTTTATAGACAAGGAACACTATTCCCTTTCTTGGGAAAAGTACAAGCATGCCTATGTTCCTTTTATAGACAAGGAACACTATTCCCTTTCTAGGGAAAAGTACAAGCATGCAAATAAATAAATGTAAAACCCATACACATGCCCATGCTAACCTTGGGCAGTACAATAATAATGATGGGCTAGCATATAAATAATAAACGTGTGCAGATCCTAGTCAGCTTCCACTCTTCAGCAGAAACTCTTCTTCAGCATATTCTGCTTCTACTTCAGCAGAATCCTTCGGCAGATTCACTCTTCAGCAGATACCAACACTGCTTCATCAGAATCCGTACTTCACTACTTCAGCAGATTCCACTGCTTCAGTACTTCAGCTGCTTCACTACTTCAGTAGATTCCACGACTTCAGTACTTCAGCAGAATCCACTGCTTCAGTACTTCAGCTGCTTCACTACTTCAGTAGAATAAATTCAGCATAATTCCTACTTTGTACGTTTATATTACTTCAGTAGAAACTCTTCTTCAGCAGAATCCATTGTATCTCGTTCAGCAGTATCACGGTTTCACAGAATTCCCAACACGCCGTAACTATGTCGCGGCCTATAAATATAGCCCTAAATCTGCATTTTGAAGTATCTTTTGTCACACCCCCAATTTACCTGTTTTGCAGCGGAATGGAATTCCTGGGGACTTGACTGTCATAGCACCACATCACAGTTATATTGAACGACCTAAAGTGTCGTTTTAAAAACACATCGTTGGATATTTCATAAAAACAAATCAGAGTACAACATCGGTCCCAAAAGGTTTACAAAGTTTGCCAAAGTACAAATATGTTACAAATCCAAACGATGTTTTGAAGTAAAGTGCCATAATGTACATAATGTAAGTCGACGTCGCGACTCAAAATGTAGGTCCCTAAACCATGCCATGATAATAATGCCTCAGTTACCTGAAAATACATTGCTAAAAACGGTCAACAATAATGTTGGTGAGAAATCATAGGTTTATGTAAATGTTTTATACGACTACACAAGTATAAATCAGGCATGACAATCCAGTCACGTAAAAATGTTACAATTGCTTAAGCGCATGACACCGAAGCTTCTGACTAATGTACGCCCCAAAAGAGTGTCTTGCCAAACAACTCTGGTAATGATTATGAATGAAATGCATCCGTATGACAATTGGGATTCACCAACCCGGATGGAGGAGTCACCCTCGATAGATCTATCCACTCACACACGCTTTCCAAAATTAACGGCTCATGCATTTGAAATGGGGACTTTTAACTGGCAACTTTGTAACTCAAGCAATGTAAATGTATTTAACATACTTGGTATCGTAATAAAATGTTGTGCAATGTATTCTCCCCCGTAGGTTTGAAATAATGTAAAAAGCATGTAAAACGGGGCTATGAAAACTCACTTGGATAAACTGGAGTAACGGCAAAAGTGAGTACACTGAGGTTTAATGTAATGCGTCAACCGGGACCTATTACGAATGATATGATATGTCATGAATTGCAATGTAATGTTATGCATGCACTTCGTATGTTATTTATACCATTTACGGGTTTTGAAAATATTATTCGTCGTCGAAAAATACTCTTTTGACGTCTTGACCCTTCAAAAATGACTTTACATGTTTTTACGTCAAAATGTCATCCTACAATGGTTTTATAATGATTTTTGGTGAAATTACCATTTTTCGTCGCAAAACAATGTCGACGGAATTTTCATGAAATCAACAAAAATGGCTCCGGAAAAGTAGCCGTAAAACGGTGTACGTCGATCGTTAGAGAACAAACTCGACGGTTTTGGAAAGTTTGTATCGATATCTAAAAGTTTCAGTTCAGGAGTTTTCGTCCAAAAGGTCTCGATCATGAAGATATCGAAGGCTAAAGATGGTGATTTTTGCTAATTGTGTGCAGAAAATGAGTTTCGGCCAAGTTTGAACCTCCGTAATTAATTCACTATAAATCCGCTTGACAAACAGCTTTTTGTTTTGAAAAATATGGCCGATGAACTTGATTTTACTAGAAGACACTTCGTTCTAAAAAGTTTCACATCATGGTTAAAAACTGCCGCAAACATGGCCTTTACAGCTAATGAAATACTTGTATCGTAAAAATAATAAAATTTTTCAGAAAATAATATTTACGGCAACTATATGAAAACGGCCATATCTTTGTCGTTTTAAATCCGTTTTCTACGTATAATACGTCCTTAGCTTCGTATCGAAGTAAACTAATATATTTTTGATAAGTCGAAATAATTTGTGAAGCTTAAGGCTCGTTTTTGACCCGAAATATACAAAAACAGCAAAGCTGAATTTTCAGAAAACTATACGTTTCGTCGTCAAACTTTAAAAATCCATAACTTCTTCGTTATAAGTCCGTTTTTATCCGTTCAAAAGGCCACGGATTCGTTTTAAAGTATATTTTCCAAATATCAAGGCCAAAGTTTCGTACCAACAGTAGGTTTTTCCAGAAATCCGAATTAAGGACAGAACGTAAAATATACATATCGAAAATAGTTTTTCTCGGACAAAACCTATTCTAATCCCTTCAAAATCAACTCCAAACTAATCTAATCCTACCATACACCTTCTTAGGGTGTCATGGGTTCCTAATCACCATCAAGACCAAAGAATACCATGGGAGTAATTATAGGATGACCAATAGTATATATAAGTTCTAAAATCATGAAATAAATGGTATAAATCACATAACATGCATATAAGCTCCAAAAATGAAGAGAAACATATGAAATTGAAAAGGAAACATGAAAATGAATAAAACATGCTTACAAGTGAAAGTGATGAGGTGTAAGTAACAAGGATTAACTTAAATATCCTTGGTTTTTATTTCAAAACCATATAAAGGATATAATCTAGGTTGTAAAAACACTTGCTCTTGCAAAAATTTGATCCCTTGATCCCTTGAAGGTGGTGACCGGTTTTTAGAAGCCAAAAGGAAGAGAGGAAAGTAACTTTTTACACTTGGTGAAATGAAATGAAAGTATGAAAAATAAATGAAGTATAAGACTTTATGTTTTGAGTGTGAATTATTACAAGCAAAAACCATACCTCAATAAATGAGTACCCTCCCCTATGGCCGGTTTTTGGGGAGGGGTTGTCTCCCCAATTCATTTTTTTTTTTTTTTTTTAATCTTGTATAAATAAATTTGTGTAAAACTTGTTAAATAAAAATGTGTAATTAGTTGTAACTTGTAAGGTAAAAGGTAGTCTTTAGGTACAAGTAAGTTTTTAGTAAATCAAAATAGATTGTATTGAGGTGATAAAAATTGTAAAAATACTTTCCTTGTGAAAATTGAGTGATAAAATAATTATCGTATAATTTTTAAGAAAACGACGTAATAATTAAACTTTAACGATTTAAGTACCAAATAAATTTGAAACACTAGAAAAACTAAAAATATAGTTTTTATAAACTAAATGTAAGTTTAAAAATACCTCGGGATCATTTTTGAAAATAATGGATTAAATATACAAAATAAAAACTCACGCGATAAAAATTATTAAATATAAAAATTACGCGTAGAAAGATGAAATGAAATGTCGTGAATGAATCAATGAGATGCACATGATGTCCATGAAATGTAGACTAATCATAGTCCATATGAAATGTACGTGATGTCATGATCATGAATTCGCCGCTAAACCTCCAAGGTTACGCGAATTTGAAACAAGTAAACCAAGTTTACAAAAAATGTTGAAATAATGAGACATGAACTGTGTCGAGAAATGACCTGAAAGTACGGATTGTCACATCTTTCTTCACCCCTCTCCTAGGGGTCGATTAGGGCACCACTCCAAGGTATTTTCCAGCAATCCAAAGCCAGTTTTGAAGGAAGAATTCACTCGCAATCATCATCATTATTAGCTCTACATCAAGTAATTTGTATCAAACATTATGTTCAATTCAATTTATGATTTATTCATTTTTGTTGGTATGATTTATTATATGTTTGGCTAAGCACCCTGGTGCTGGCCTTGTTATGATTCCTTAATTGTTTTGTTTACGTTTACTCTACTTCCGTACAATTATTTCTAAGTGTATGCATGCATAGTTTACTGGTAGTCACCCTTGGTTCGGTAGTTTTGAATGGCGGTAGAGGCCAATTGCCTAGGAGATATGACCAACTGACCCTAGGTGAGCGGACTGAGACGGGAAGGGTAAGATATGACCAACTGACGACCCTTTCTATTTGTGCGATTTGACCAACTGATCACCTATCGTTTGGATGAACTTAAGAATTAGGGGGTGAGTGTCTAAGTTCCTAATGGCCGGGCACTCACTATTATAAATATAGCATGTAGCGGTACTTAATGACTCGGCTTAGGGGACCAGGAACAACAGGACTTATGACGGTGCGCCTGATTTCTCCTGTGGTGGCATCTTTGCTGATAGGTTAGGGCGAATTGACCAAATGTTGTCCTCTCGACTTTGACCCCACCTGAAGTAATTGGAAGTAAGTAGACATAGACATTACTAGCTAGGAGGAATAACTAGGTTAGCACCACTCTCCTTCATTGATCTCATCTCTTACCTTTATCTGCTTTCTTATCTTATTAGTTAATTTATTATTTCAATCTTAAAAGCAATTAAAATCGTGACTTAAACTTAAGTTAATTTCCGATCCGCGTAGCTTTTGGGACGACATCGGTTTTACCGATTACTATACTACACACGACCGGGTACACTGCCCGTTAGTGCATTAGGGTAGACCATAGCTATAGCGAGACTTTATAAATATTAAAACCTGGTCAGTAAAACTTGCATCAATACTCGACATAAATATTTCCCATGTGAGAGAGTAAGTTTGAGAATATGAGTTCAAGGTCAACTGGTAAGACTTATATAGCCAAAAAATTCAAGAGTGTGTCGTGTTTGTGTGTTTGTGTTTGTGTGTCAAGAGTTGTCATGTCTATTCATGTGTGTTGCAATCAAGGAAAGTCAAGGGATGGTGTTGTTTCATGAGAAAGTATACATGGGTACTTTGTATTTCTCCTTTAAACGCAAAGAAAAGGGAAAAAAGGCATGGTTGTCATGTGTTGTCTACTACTCATGGGTCGTGTAGAGGTTTGTTGCCTTGTGGTTATATGATTAGTTCAAGAGTTTATAAGGTCAAGTCAGATTTACCTAAAGTTAAGTAAGGTGTAAATAATAAACTAATAGCTAGATTTTGGCTACATTTTATAAAAGAAACAAATAGGGTGTCGTGGGTTTGCTTTGGCAGACGCATGCTTCAATCAAAAAAAAAAGAACCATGCTGCATGCATTCTAGTATTACCATGTGTGGTTGGTCAACAAGCATGGAAAGAAAATATGAGAAGGTGTGTTGAGCTTTGTGAGTTGTTTTGATGAAGTCTTCGAATGAAAAAAAACAAGATAGAAGGAGAAGAAAGCATGGTGTTTGTCCTTTTGATTCATTCTTGCACGCACATGGAAAGGTAAAAATATATAACATGTGAAGTTGTGTTTAGTTTTGAGGGTAGGGAGCACATTACACACTAGATATCATGGTCTTGAAGTCAAAGCAAGGTTTATGTATTATTCAAATGTGTAGCCTAGGGGGGATTAGGCGCATGGTTACAAAAAAGGAAGCATGCGTTTCTGATATGTTTAAGTCCTACATGCAAGGAAAGAAAGTGAGGCGTGTGGTGCTTGTAGTTGTCTAAATTTATAGTTTGCCAAAACAACCTAGGGTGCTTTTGCGTTTTTGCTACTAAGCCAAAGAAAAGAGAACGTAAATAAGAATTGGGTTCATGACATGGATTTGGTCCAAGTAAGGAAATAGGAGGGTGGTTTGTTTGGACTAAGTAAGAAAGCCGAATCCCAATAGTTACAAAGGTGTGTTCGTTTGGTTGGTAACACGGGCCAAAGTCCAAGAGTTAATACCAAGAGTTAATAAGGGTGTGTTGGGTTTAATTATTTCGTTAGTTAAACCATCGTGGTATGCGTGTGAGTTCGTTCAAAATGAAATATGAGTTATGTCACGTAGTTGGTTGACGAATATCATTTGTTGTTGAATTGTTTAAAAAAAATTGCTGCGGGAGAAATGGTTAAATAAACTTTCAAAATGAATTAGCTCGTGTTTACGATTAATTAATGACTTGAAAATTTGCGGGTTGTTAAAGTATCTAGGATGTGTTGTTTGGTATTCCTAAATTTGTATTGTACTTTTTGGCTTTTAGCACCTTGCTGGTTCCTTTTTTATATTATTTATATTTCTGCCGTTCAAAAAAAAAATATGACATGTCATAATATCTTTTCACAATTTCACCCTTGTGCCAACATATTTTTTTAAAAAATATGTGTAGAAGATCATCGACAACTGTTGAAACTTTCAACTACAAGTAAAAGAAATGATTTTTTTTTAACGGCAATTGTGGCTCACAACCAGGTTGGGTCCAGCCCAGAAGACAATGACACATTTCTTGTTACGCACTAGGGAGAAAACTCCTATCGCCCTAGACAAGACTCGAATTTAAGACCTTGTTTAGAAATGTAAAACCTTCATACAACTAGACCAGAAGCTCTTTGAATAAAAGAAATAATTTGCTTTCATCAATTTATGTTTTTTTTTCTTACTTCACACATTTTTTACCTTTTGTATCTTATCATCAAACACAAAGACAACACTTTTAACGTCACATGTACATGCCAAATGGTTTCAATTTCTTCCCTTATGTGCTTGTATATTGTGAAAAATTAACAATTCATCTCACCAATATCATGAATTTATTATTTTTATCATTTTCAAGGATTAGGTGATTTATAATTTCAACTATAATCCACAATAAAGGCCTTTAGTGTGTTTGTTCAATAAAAAAACAAGATGGGTAAAAAGGTAATATGATATATGATATTATACTAGTAGGGTATCCGTGCGTTGTAGCGGCGGGTATCCTGTGATTAAAGTTTAGACGCCAACAAAATGACAACAGCGAACTGATTAATTGGAGAAAAACATGATCCCAGTCCGATCCAGTTTACCTATTTTTACCGATTTCGACTGGTCATCTCCGTTTCGTTTTTGAACGGCTTTTATTGGCTAGTCGGACCAATGGCGACTTCGGATTCCGGTTGAACCCGTCGGTCCGGTCCGGTTTTAAAAATCATATATACCATCAACTTAGTAGCATGTAAATTATATAAAGTTTTGTGTGTTTTATTTTTTTGTACACTGTGTATTATAACATGTATTTTTTATTATAAGAGTGCTTTAAAAATAATATTAATTAGTGTTTAATGTTTAAAAATAATGTTAATTAAGCTTAACTGTGATAAGTATGTTGTATTTATATCAATAGTATGTTGAATTTTTAAGTAATACTATTTATAGTAGGTCTTTCTCTATTGGGCAAATCGCATAAAAAGGTACTCATCTTATTTCCGATTTCAATTAAAGGTACTACTCTTTTTTTTTCTCAATTTAAGGTACCCAACTTTTTTTTTGTGCCGATTTAGGTTTTTTTCTAACTTCCGTTAACCATTTCGTTAGTAAATTACAAGTTTGGTCCTTAAGTTTGTATAGGCATTTCATGTTTGGTCTATTTTCGTCCGTTTTTGTCCGTTTTTATACGTTTTCGTCCGTTTTTACATGTTTCTTTCCGTTTTACATATTTTCGTCCATTTTTGCACATTTTCGTCCGCTTTTACACGTTTTCGACCGCTTTTACAAGTTTTCGTCCGTTTTTACACGTTTTCATCCGTTTTTGCACGATTCCGTCTGTTTTTCCCTGTTTCTGTCTGTTTTTACACGTTTTCGTCCGTTTTTACACGTTTCCGTCCATTTTTACATGTTTCGTCCGTTTTTGCACGTTTTCGTCTGTTTTTACACGTTTTTGTCCGTTTTTGCACGTTTTCGTCCGTTTTTACACGATTCCGTATGTTTTTGCACGTTTATGCTTTTTTTACACGTTTTTGTCCGTTTTTACACGTTTCTTTCTGTTTTAACACATTTTCGTCCGTTTTTGCACGTTTTCGTATGTTTTTCCACGTTTTCGTCCATTTTTGCACGTTTTCGTCTGTTTTTGCACGTGTAAAAATGGACGGGAACGTGCAAAACAGACGAAAACGGACAAAAACGTGTAAAAGCAACATAAACATGCAAAAACGAACGAAAACGTGTAAAACAGACAGAAACGTGTAAAACGGACAAAAATGTGTAAAAGTAGACAAGAACGTGTAAAACCGGACGAAAACGTGCAAAAACGAACGAAAACGTGTAAAAACAGACGAAAACGTGTAAAACAGACAAAAACGTGTAAAAGTAGACAAGAACGTGTAAAACCAGACGAAAACGTGCAAAAACAAATGAAAACGTGTAAAAACAGACGAATACGTGTAAAAACGGATGAAAACGTGCAAAAACGGACGAAAACGTTTAAAAATGGACGAAAACGTGTAAAAACGGACGAAAACGTGCAAAAACGGACCGAAACGTGTAAAAACAGACAGAAACAGGCAAAAAACAGACGGAAACGTGCAAAAACGGAGGAAAACGTGTAAAACAGACAAAAACGTGTAAAAACGGACGAAAACGTATACAAACGGACAAAAATAGACCAAACATGAAATTTCTATACAAACTTAAGGACCAAACTTGTAATTTACTAACAAAATGGTTAACGGAAGTTAGAAAAAAACCTAAATCGGCACAAAAAAAAGTTGGGTACCTTAAATTGAGAAAAAAAAAAAGAGTAGTACCTTTAATTGAAATTGAACATAAGATGAGTACCTTTTTATGTGATTTGCCCTTCTCTATTATACGATAGTATGATTTCACTATAGCTTCTAATATTAAACGTATTTAAATATGATATAGATAGTGTTTTAGATAAATATGTATATTTTGAAGTAATTATAAATTTTAAAAAGATATTTATGTAATAACAAAGTTTTACAAAAATATATACTTGTAAATCTCCCTTTAAAAAATTAAATAGAGTATTCACATGTATAAAAATATCAAAAATTCACTATAAAATAAAAAAATAACTATGGATGCTTTTACGGATTCTATGCTTGTGCATACCTATGCCTTAGGTATGTACACCACTATCTAAGGTCAAAGGTAATAAGTGTGACCTCATCATCCTCGCACCATTTCTAATCACCAACACCATTACTTAGTAAATCCATCACACTTGAGGTAAGGAGAAAAGTGAGGATAGAATTGACATGCAAACCTCTCGTCATTTGTGCATTTTTTGCGTGTTTTATTATTTTTAGGTTTATGAGTGTGTGTTGGGTATTTAGTGATATATTTGTATAAAGTGGGTATTTTAACGAAAGGCGAGTGAGTGGTGTGACCACTAAAGTAGAAAGGCGAGAAAGTGTGAGGGAAAGTGAGAGTAGAGAGAAACTAAGATGATATTGATGCAGAAGGTGAGATGATGTAACGAATACCTTTAGCCTAAGAGAATATCCAAAGGAAAATGATATAGACTAATGTGCCACTGTTTTCAAAAGATCCTATCAATAATGGATTATGTAATTATAAGGCTACTCTCAATACTCACACTATTTCAACTTTCACGTCAGCGCCACATCAGTTTTTTCTCTTCTATGACCCTCTTTCACTTTTCACCATGATGGTTACCACTCCTTCACATTTCAGTAAAATACTCATTTTTATAGAAACATACTATACTAAATATCCACCAACACTCATAAACCAAATAATTATTAATAAAAATATTTAAAGGTCGCCACCTTTACACAATACTTGAGTGGTGAGGAGTCCATTTTTCGTGAGCATTCTTCTCTTCCCTCACACGCTACCCAAACACACTCAATGGTGCCTCACACGTTACATTGGGGGGGAAAAAATGGCCCCTCACACTCTATTGGGAGAAGCCTAAGCTGTTAAACAAATAAATTGCGTGTACTGGTACCCAGTTGCTTATTAAGCAAAGGTCGATAGTGGGATCAAATCATGTTGTAGACAACCAGTGGATTATTAAAAGATGTAGAGTATGTCAGAGTAGTGTGTAGGTGCGTTTTTGTCTTTGAAAAAGTTGAACACGTAGTCAAAATTATATATATTTATATACATAGCCATATTATCCTTTGGAGAATATATATTCATGCTTACTTTGTATCAAGGACAGAACTTAGAAGGGACCGAGGGGGTCTGGCCTTCCAAAAATTTTAACCTTATGTACATTTTATACTTTTTTATTTATGATTTTAGTCATTTTTAATACAAAAATTTCAGCTTAATGAATATCGACCCCTCTAAAATAAACATTTTTCAAGTTGGTCCTTTCACCAATAACGTTAAAGTTTCGTCCCTGCTTTATATATAATTTTTGAAGGCAATGTATGTGTGTTGGGTTGCCGTAATTTTTGAAGGCAATGTATATGTGTTGGGTTGCTTAAGAAATGAAGTATGAACACAACCTGAAATTAAACGCGATGATTGATTAAATTTTTTTGTATGATGCATCTTTCTTTTCAAAAGTTAATTAATATAAGATGATTCCTTCTGCCCTTTATTTGAAAACACTGACCTAAAAAGAAGGGGGGGAAAGCAAAAAGAGGAAGGTGATATGTTTGACTTTATGAAGAAAAACAATTCAACTAACCAGAAACACTACCAATTGTTCTATTGTAAAATATTGCGATCACAATTATTAGTCTAGTGACAACTTTTTATTAGTCAAAGTTAAACTTTATGAACACATATATCATGTTTTTATTACTATACGATTAACGTGCCAATAACCAATTTTATCATCTATAATGGTATTAATAGACTAACAATCTTAAAAAAAAGTAGTAAAGTCATTATACATGTGATATCATAAATAGTTCGATAAATTAATTCATATATATGAAAAGTCCAAAATACAAGATATACAAGTCTTCCGATCATTATCTTTACCATTCATGAAGCATTTGTATGACTATATATGAAACAACAATTGATTTCCAGTATACCTAAATATATAATTCGCCACGTTGTACGTTGTTTATGAAGCTGTTATGTACATGTAACGATGATTTGATCTAACGGGAGAGCTGATAGTACCGGTGCTTTGCTATCGCCAATAAACCTCGCAAATTTTGACCGACCCTGGCTATAGATAAATATATATGTTGATTCAATGTATGACGTTATCGTACGATTTTACAAGAAAAGTCCAAAGCAACGTGTCCTTGTTTGCTAATGCACTGCTAGATAAGCCGGTCGATACAGAGTGAGAGTGTACCACCAATGTATAAATAAATTGTACGTGTTCAAGTCTATCAATACAAATTTGAAAAAGTTAGAAAGCTAAATTCAAAGTTAGAGTGACTTGGTCAGACTTTTTACACTCCTTGTTTTCACTCTTGTTGCTTTTCGTTAACTTTCATTTATATAGAAAAGATATACATCGGCAACAATATTTATTATAATGCACTTAATAGTACGGCCATTGATCTTCAATGATTGTATATGTCTGGATGACACTTCAAAAAAAAGTATTTACGCGTAACGACATTCTTAATTACAATTAATAATTCATTAAAATAATAGAATCTATACTATCTAATATACCAAAATACTGTACCACCTCCCTAAAGCACAGCATTAAATTTTATTATTAAAAACACTTCTATATTTAGCACTAATGTACAAGACCCCAATGCATCCTTCAATATATCATGTGCTCATCATGTGACTGATTTTCGTACCCTTCCTTCTCACGTTTCATCATTGCCATTCAAACAAAATTGATATCAACCGAGATTTCTTCGTCACAAAATTGGAAACTCATTAAAACCTTGCGTTTTTAAATCATATCGATCTTCTGTTTCATTCCACAAAAAAAAATATACAAAAACAAATCACCGATTAAAAAACACACAAAAACAAATCCCTTCTACTGCATTTCACCCACTACTTTCGGTAAGATTTATTCTATTGAATCGATTTGATTTATATTATTGTTTTTTTTTTTTTTTTTTTTTTTAGGATACAAACCCATTAATTTAATTCAAATTGATCTTTGACTGTTTCAATTCAATCGATGTTACAAGTTTCGATTTAATTTGTTTTTTTTCAATTTAACTGTTAATACAAGTTTTAGTTTAATTTGTTTTTATGTTTATGATGAAAAAAATTAGTAATGGTAGATGTAATTTCTTATTTCTGATATGAGTTTTGATTGGGAACTAATTTTTTAATCATGTTCTTCTTATGGCTTTTTGTTTTTGTTTTTTTTTCAGGTTGTGTTTTAGGATTTATGATTTTGGCTGTCAAATATCTTTTGTTGATTTATATATGATTCAATCATTATCATCAACCTTAACCCTATGCAAAGAATTGAGGATTTTACTAATTGGTAAGCAATGTGTTTTATTTGTTTTGTTTTTTATTTGTTTGTTCAAATCTATTTTTATACAGGATGTTCATATTGAAGTTGTAATGATTGACTATTTGATCGAATTGGTTAATGGGTTACAAGAACTGCAAAAGGTTTGATGTTTGTAGGAGTTTATTAATTAACTTTTTTTTGTTTGAGGATATAATGTGATGATATGGAACGATTAATAACGTAAACATTGTTCATTTTTTTAACCATGTCGAGAGGTTTTGGAAGGTGTTTGTTTTTACTTTTTGATATTTAGTTTTTATATAGGTACCAAAAATTTGCATATATTGATGGGCTGCGAAAGAATCATTGAATTTTTGTAAGCTTTGTGCCTAATGTTGTAAAATCAATATAATGTTCACTCCTTGATCTATAGGTTACTGCACTCAAAAGGCACGGGACAGACGGGTCACTGCGCTCAAACGACCTGGGTCAAACATGCCACTTTAAGATGTCACTGCAGTTGAAAGGAACGGGTCAGGAAGGTCTTTGTATTCAGGTGTGCCAATACGATGATAAATCAGGGGAGGTTTGCACTATAATCCCTATTTCTCTGGTGGTGATATTGCAATGCCAAAAAGGGCTTTTGAATATGAAGATGGCACTCCTGCAACAAAGGTTCATGTATTTTCCTAAATTTATATTGCAAATAAGCTCTTAGCCCTTAGTAATTGTATCTGTTTAATCCGTGCTCTTAGCCCTTAGTAATTGTATCTATTTATTCTAAAAGAAATGTTTAACCATCGTCAGTTGTCTAAAATACCCTTTAACAAGGACATGTGAGCAATTTTAAGGGACCGAAACCTCTACCGTAGTCATTTTGTTCTAATGATAACATTGGCAAATAAGTGTTTTTGACTCTATAGTTTTTCAAGAATAAAAACGCTGCAATCACCGTATGACATTCCGTAGTAGAAACCATTGCAATTTTCATGGGATTGACTATTATCTTCCAAAGAATCTGATTAACTGTTTATGTTTTACTACTTATTTATTCAAACACGCTCTCGAATGCCAAGATAGCTTATTTATTTACTTCCTATAAGCAAGCTAAATGGCTGAACATGAATTTAAGTCTTTTTAATTGGTCACAACTCACAAGTAATAGTCAGTTACGAAGCATTTGGCCAATTTAGCAACAGTTGAAGTAATTGCGCTTTATATACGGATAACTTCTCCTTTTGTGAACTGATTTACGCCGGATTTATGTGAAAGCGATTTCATTTCATTGTAATTAGACAGACACATGGACAAATATACATGTCACATTTTTTAATTTTTGGGTCCACAGCTAGCTGAGTTCTCTCTGTTTGAAAGCACATAGTGGTTCTGCGCATGGCTGAGAATGATGGAGTGGCAGCCGTTAATGGACATTATGGGGAGACACTTGACATGATACGTGATACAGTTCCATCACGTCATTAAACAACACTTTTAACTCATCCTTTTTGTCAAAAGGTGATTACTTTCTTCTTTGTTTCTTCTTCAGGAGTTCAAATTATATGCGATGACCACCCAGTTCAAATTATAGCTCCTTTGTATTTCCTTTGCATTTCTAATTAATTCTTATGGTTTTAACTCTGTGGCAGCTGATAGCAGAGTTTTTGGGCACATAGTTCATGGTATTTGCAGGTTGTGGCGTACTGGTGGTGGACTCCAAAAGGGACCATGTGATTGGTCAAATTGGAATTGCCATAGTATGGTGGCTGGTGGTGATGTTGATGATTTACTCAGTCGGCCACATATCTGGTGCCCATATCAACCCTGCAGTCACCATTGCCTTTGCCTCTAGCAAGAGATTCCCTTTTGAAAATGTGAGTCAGTTAATATAAATATTTAGGTTACATTATTGCCAATTTTTTAGGTGCCTGCATACATGATTACTCAAATCCTTGGATCATTCCTAGCAAGCGGAACGCTACCGCTGATATTTAACTGGAGAAACAATAATCTAGGAATAACAGTTCCCGCGGGATCTGATATCCAATCTTTGGTGCTGGAATTCATTATCACATTTTATCTCATGTTTGTCATCTCCAGTGTTGCCACAGATGATCGAGCTGTAAGTACCTAATTTTAAATTTAACCATTATGTGTATTATTATTCTAGCGACAAGCGAGAATTTGCTACAGAGCGTTACAAATTTTGGCATTTCAGGTTACGTCAGACATAGTTGATGTTTCTTCTACAGGTGTTGGTGCTGGTGATAACTCGGGTATGTTGACAGATGCTTTTGTTATTTCTTTGGATCATGTGGTGTACAAGACTTATGGTTTCTGTTTAGGTGTTATCTTTCCAGGAGCCGATACGTGTCTCATCATTGAACCAACACCGTTGCAGTATGACTTGCTCTATGGTTATTGTTGGTTTCTTAATTTGCATCAGTTGTGGCTATGTTACAGTCTATCTATTTTGCTTGCACCTAATTTGTTGTTTGTTGTTGTGGTTACAGATCATAGTAATATTGTGGGTGGCCAGATGTTGGATGTTCGTGCGCCTATGGGTGAGTCTCTGTCTCTGTAAGTTTGTTTCGCAATTTTCCTTTGCATAGTTTTTTTTGCATACGACTGCCATATACCTAAATGGTACTATTAAATTTTTTGTGGCTCCAAATACTGGCACTCTTTTCTGATGCAAATTGACTTTTCGCTATGCTTTAATTGTTTTCTAACCTCTTTTCTACGCATATGGTTAGCGCTAGCCACTGGCACTGTCTTTGCAGCTGGGGGAAATGATTCTGACTTTTGTTGTTCTGTCATAAGTACGCACCCGCATACGTCTACAGGTGCTGATCCATGTAGTACAAACTTACCTTTCAGTATGTGTTAATAGTTTTCTAGCATGTTCTGTACGAGTATGGCTAACGATAAGTGTTACCACTTTTCTTACAACGGAGGCAACTGACTCTGAATCCTCTTACAATGTCATCAGTAGGGAGGTGCATCCATTTACAAGTGCTGAATAATGCAATTTTCAACGGCCAATGGGAATGTGTTTTTGTTTCCGTATGCTTTTGAAGTTTCCCTTCTTGCAACTGACTTCAGGACATACGATCTTTGTATCAGGATTTGCTGTGGAAATAAGGGTATTATCTTTAGGTCTACGGATGACACTGGTAGTTTGAACCTTTCGTCGCCTGTAATGAACAGTCAGACAACTTTATTGTTGAAGGTTCCTGTGGTGGTTGATACCATTACTGGTGACATTCGTGTTAATATGGGTACGTGTTAGTTTCCTTTTTTTTCTTTGAATTTTTCGTTTAAGATGTGTCTCTCAATAGGTTTATGGCAGCTGTTTTGGTTATGTTGAAGCGCAAGATTATCTAACCCTCCGAAGTTCTAATGACTAGGAATCCCACCGTCGTTATGCATCAGCAGTGTCTTCTCATTGGATTTCACATACACGAGATACAAAATTAAACGTATGTTGATTTGTTTAAATGTACTTGGGAGCAATTTTGGAATGTATCATTGGAACCAGTTTGAATCTCACTAACATGGTACTTTATAAACTGATTTGAATTCGTTAATAATACCGACGAAAACAGTTTCCTCCTTTTGTTACTGATTTTAAATTTTGATTTAGTTTAACTTAATCTTTTTATTCATAATCGTAGTTTGAGTTGCAGGGTTGATTAAAACCGGAGTTAGTGCAAGGCTTCCGTGAGTCAAAGGTCAACTGTTACTCTACTTATGTTAACTATTTTTTATGCCGTTATTCTACTTCCCAGAGAAATGCGTTTCGTCCAAAAGACATGCCTAATTAACAATGTTGCTTCAAGTATGTTCTTAGAAACTATATCAGTGCAAAAATAGTATACTATTAAAGATATGCTCTTGGAACTACATTGTTGGCAATTTACACTCTTATTTCACCAGTATCCCTTCAATATGACCTGTGATACAACATGCAATTTGACTCAACCACACATGAGTGAGTTAAATTTTAACCTTTAATTATTGATCTTTAAAGCATATGCATCTATGATTTGTTTTCCTTTCCTTAATCAATAATGGTTATAATATAAACTTTAGAACATGTAGAGGTCTTTTCCAAAGCCATTGCTTCATTCTGTTAAAAAGAAAACTTGCTTCTATAAACAATATGATAAGAGGTTTCCATTGCACAACCGTCCAATCTTTGTTAAGGTTAAGTGTTCTTCTCAATCTTTGTCCGTTAGAACTACTTAGATGATTAATTTTATCATGGTCTTAGTAATATATTGGAGAATTTAAGGTTGATAGAAGTTAGATCTTGACTCGACTTTCTCTCCGGGTTGGCTTCTCTTTGTTTGTGTATAACTTTATAGTGTAGTTTTTGTGAAGTAGTTGTGATTTTATTCTATTTATTTGCTATCAGTGTCATTATCACTGGAGGATAGTTGGTAAGTTCTTTACATTACTGAAGCGCGGATGCTATATTTGGGTTTAGATAACGGTTGCATATTCAGCCTATATACTCTTAATTGGGTCGGTTCTGTTGTAGGCAGAGAGTAATGGACTTCTATGATGAAGTAGGCGGAGTGGTTCATCATCTCAAAGTGTAGAGTTACCTTTGATTAATATATAAATTTAACGCTTCTATTAAAGTACTACACTTAGCTTTCCTCTTTTTTTTGTTAGACTCTTATTGTGTCACTTTTAATAAAAGAACACTTATTTCGCTGCTTTAGAGAATCTTGAAATATATTGTTTTACGCAAAATAACTATTACCACAAGTTGATGGTATTGATTTAGGTATGCTGATTATGAAATTCAAGTTTATGTCGCTTCTACTATCAGGAATCAGAATCTCTGTTTTCACGTCGAGTAGGATTAAGGTCATTTATGTTTTAGGCATATGAAGTTATATTGGTGTATGTCTTTTGGCATTGCATACTAAATGGTGTTCAACTGCTGTGACACAGGTGGAACGAACAAAGTCAAGACCAATTGCAAGCGGTGCCTTAACACCATTCCAAGGGGTTTCTTTTCTTGGTGCTCAACTGCTTTTGGGTCTTGGTATTCTCCCCCAGCTTAATGACTATAGGTCCATATTCCACTTGGCTATTCTTGGTGCTCACTGTTTTGGGTCTTGGTATTCTCCCCCAGCTTTTGGGTCTTGGTATTCTCCCCCAGCTTTTGGAGGATTGTTGTCGCGGTTGTTTTATATTATGTCATTTGGTCATTTGTTGTGAGTTTGGTTATGGTTGTCTCTTTTGTTTCAATGTATACTTATACCATGGCTTTTTCATCAAGTATCTAAACAATGTGTAATGTGTTTTGTGATTTGTAAGTTTTGTCAGGTATCGTCCCTATTACCCAAAATATAATTGTATTTGCAGATGCATATTTTTGTTGGTCTTTTTTTTTTATTGTCACTCTTATTTTGTCATGGAATAAATAATTAGCCATCATAATCTTAACTTTCGTTCAGTAACAAAATTGTGGAAGGAATAATAACGTTAATGGTTACATTTTAAATACCTTATTATAGTTTTATAAAGTCACTTATCGATAACTTAGGCAAACTTATTGATATGTTCACTGTGTCTAATAAATATATAATGTGGAATGTGAAAATCATTCGAATGTAGCTCATTATCAGTACCAAATTTAAAAAATAAATAAAAAACAAGTTTTAGTTGAATAAAAATTCTCACCGTCTTTGATACAAATTGCATATATGGTTTGCCCGTGGGTATGAGAATAGAAATGGGTTTGATAGAAGAGAATAAACCGATCAATCTTTGTGTGTATATAATATGTATAAGTTTGTGGATTTGATACCTTCTATGAAACAAACAATTTGATAATGAAAGTTGGTCATCTCCTCGCTTACTAAATATCTATTATTGATTGATTTTACTGTTTCAAATTTAATCCTTTGCATTTCATGGGTCATAGAAATAGTGAAAACCCATATGTCACTCGCATGATGGGTTTTGGTCGTTCTTTAGCTCAAGAACGGGTCTTTGGGCTGCATTATCACCTCGATATAAGGTATTCTTTATTCACATATTCTAAAAATATGATGATCATACTGAGGTTGAAAATTACTCTGTCTAATAAAACTTTACCGATTAATAAAAAAAATATCACTTTAAGCTCCATTAGTAGTATTCACGAAAATAGTTTCATTCTTTTGTTGTTGAATTTTGAATTTCAGTTCAACATATAATGTTTTCGCACGGGTCGCTTTGTTTTGTTGTTAAACATAGTTTCTTTCCTTTGTTGTTGGATTTGAATCTTGATAAACTTGGATAAGCGATAATTATTATTTTTTAATAATTTAAGTAAAATAAATTCATATTAGCCCATGCATGCATTATTACATGGGTCACTAAACTAATAATAATTATCAAGATAATTTAAACACTTTCCGGACAACAATACACAATTTTATTTCTCGACTTACAATTTCAACATTTTCGCTTTTTCAATAATAGAATTGACATATTTCTTATTGATTATAAATGCTAACTCGATTCCTTTAATATATATAAGAATGATGGTTTTTAGAAGAATGAATGCATCAAGTCACTAAATTAACATGAACTTCTTATTCCAATTAATTCACAAAACATTTCATCTAAAAAATGTCAAATAAAAAGTTTAATATGTACCATATAAAAAGTAGATATAGTTATGCTCATCAAAAAACAATCATCTAAAAAATTACAATTCTTCTAAAAAATACCAAATAAAAAGTTTAATATGTACCATATAGGAATTAGATACAATTCTGCTCATCAAAAATCAATCATCTAAAAAATAACAATTCATCTAAAAAATGCCAAATAAAAAGTTTAATATGGCCCATATAAGAAGTAGATCCTGTCCTGCTCATCAAAAATAATCATCAAAAAAATAACAATTCATCTAAAAAATGCCAAATAAAAAGTTTAATATAGACCATATAGGAAGTAGATCCAGTCATGCTCATCAAAAACAATCATGTAAAAAATAACAATTCACCTAAAAAATACCAAATAAAAAGTTTAATATAGACCATATAGGAAGTAGATCCAGTTTTGCTCATAAAAAACAATCATGTAAAAAATAACAATTCATCTAAAAAATGCCAAATAAAAAGTTTAATATGGACCATATAGGAAGTAGATCCAGTTCTGCTAATCAAAAATCAATCAACTAAAAAATAACAATTAATCTAAAAAATGTCAAATAAAAAGTTTAATATGTACCATATAGGAAATAAATTCAATCCTGCTCATAAAAAACAATCATCTAAAAAATAACAATTCATCTAAAAAATGACAAATAAAAAGTTTAATATGGACCATATAGGAAGTAGATCAAGTCCTGCTCATCAAAAACAATCATCTAAAAAATAACAATTCATCTAAAAAATGCCAAATAAAAAGTTTAATATGGACCATATAGGAAGTAGATCCAGTTCTGCTCATCAAAAAACAATCATCTAAAAAATAACAATTTATCTAAAAAAAATGCCAAATAAAAAGTTTAATATGGACCATATAAGAAGTAGATCCAGTCTTGATCATCAAAAAACAATTATGTAAAAAATAACAAATTATCTAAAAAATGCCAAATAAAAAGTTTAATATGAACCATATAGGAAGTAGATCCAGTTCTGTTTATCAAAAATCAATCATCTAAAAAATAATAATTCATCTAAAAAATGTCAAATAAAAAGTTTAATATGGACCATATAGGAAGTAGATCCAGTTCTGCTTATCAAAAACAATTATCTAAAAATTAATAATTCATCTAAAAAATGCCAAATAAAAAATTTACTATGAAACATATAGGAAATAGATCCAGTCCTGCTCATCCAAAACAATCATGTAAAAGGTTTAATATGGATCATATAGGAAATAAATCCAGTCCTGCTCATAAAAACCAATCATTTAAAAAAAAAACAATTCATCTAAAAAATGCCAAATAAAAAGTTTAATATGGACCATATGGAAAGTAGATCCAGTTCTGCTCATCAAAAAACAATCATCTAAAAAATAACAATTCATCTAAAAAATGCCAAATAAAAGTTTAATATGAACCATATAGGAAGTAGATCCAGTCCTGCTCATAAAAAACAATCATCTAAAAAATAACAATTCATCTAAAAAATGCGAAATAAAAAGTTTAATATGGACCATATAGGAATTAGATCCAGTTCTGCTCATCAAAAAACAATAATCTAAAAAATAGCAATTTATCTAAAAAATGCCAAATAAAAGGTTTAATATTGACCATATAGGAAGTAGATCCAGTCCTGCTCATAAAAAATAATTATCTAAAAAATAACAATTCATCTAAAAAATGCCAAATAAAAAGTTTAATATGGACTATATAGGAAGTAGATCCAGTCCTGCTCATAAAAAACAATCATCTAAAAAATACCAATTCATCTAAAAAATGCCAAATAAAAAGTTTAATATGGACCATATAGGAAGTAGATCCAGTCATGCTAATAAAAAACAATCATGTAAAAAATAACAATTTATCTAAAAAATGCCAAATAAAAGTTTAATATGGACCATATAGGAAGTAGATCCAGTTCTGCTCATCAAGAACAATAATGTAAAAAATAACAATTCACCTAAAAAATGTCAAATAAAAAGTTTAATATGGACAATATATGAAGTATATCCAGTTCTGCTCATCAAAAATCAATCATCTAAAAATAACAATTCATCTAAAAAATGTCAAATAAAAAGTTTAATATGGACCATATAGGAAATAGATCCAGTTCTGCTCATCAAAAAACAATCATCTAAAAAATAACAATTTATCTAAAAAATGCCAAATAAAAAGTTTAATATGGACCATATAGGAAGAATATCCAGTCCTGCTCATCAAAAAACAATCATGTAAAAAAACAATTCATCTAAAAAATTCCAAATAAAAAGTTTAATATGGACCATATAGGAATTTGATCCAGTTCTGCTCATCAAAAATCAATCATCTAAAAAATAACAATTCATCTAAAAAATGCCAAATAAAAAGTTTAATATGGCCCATATAGAAGTAGATCCAGTCGTGCTAATCAAAAATAATCATCTAAAAAAAACAATCATCTAAAAAACGCAAAATAAAAAGATTAATATAGACCATATAGGAAATAGATCCAGTCCTGCTCATCAAAAACAATCATGTAAAAAATAATAATTCACATAAAAAATGCCAAATAAAAAGTTTAATATAGACCATATAGGAAGTAGATCCAGTTATACTCATAAAAAACAATCATGTAAAAAATAACAATTCATCTAAAAAAATGCGACATAAAAAGTTTAATATGGACCATATAGGAAGTAGATCCAGTTCTGCTAATCAAAAATCAATCATCTAAAAAATAACAATCATCTAAAAAATGCCAAATAAAAAGTTTAATATGGACCATATATGAAATAGATCCAGTTCTGCTCATAAAAAACAATCATCTAAAAAATAATAATTCATCTAAAAAATACCAAATAAAAAGTTTAATATAGACCATATAGGAAGTAGATCCAGTTCTGCTCATCAAAAATCAATAATCTAAAAAACAACAATTCATCTAAAAAACGCCAAATAAAAAGTTTAATATGTACAATATAGTAAGTAGATTCAGTTATGCTCATAAAAAACAATCATGTAAAAAATAACAATTCATCTAAAAAAATGCGACATAAAGAGTTTAATATGAACCATATAGGAAGTAGATCCAGTTCTGCTAATCAAAAATCAATCATCTAAAAAATAACAATCATCTAAAAAATGCCAAATAAAAAGTTTAATATGGACCATATATGAAATAGATCCAGTCCTGCTCATAAAAAACAATCATCTAAAAAATAACAATTCATCTAAAAAATACCAAATAAAAAGTTTAATATGGACCATATAGTAAGTAGATCCAGTTCTGCTTATCAAAAATCAATCATCTAAAAAACAACAATTCATCTAAAAAACGCCAAATAAAAAGTTTAATATGGACCATATAGTAAGTTGATTCAGTTCTGTTCATCAAAAAACAATCATCTAAAATATAACAATTTATCTAAAAAATGCCAAATTAAAATTTTAATATGGACCATATAGGAAGTAGATCCAGTCATGATCATCAAAACAATCATCTAAAAAATGCCAAATAAAAAGTTTAATATGGACCATATAGGAAGTAGATCCAGTCCTGCTCATCAAAAACAATCATGTAAAAAAAACGATCATCTAAAAAATACCAAATAAAAAGTTTAATATGGACCATATAGGAAATAGATTATAACATCCTGCGATTTTCCAGATATTTATTTTTCGAGGAATTAAGCCTGTTTTTCATTTACGAACTTTCCTGAGCCCGTTTGACAAGAAAACGAGAAAGTGTCTCATTAAACGTAATTTTAGACACAACGCGTACCGGAACAACCATAAACCTATCAATCATTTTGATTTGTTGGCTATTTCTAATTGTGAGAAAATAGTCAAGTAAATACTCATTTTTATTGGAAAAATGATTTTTTTGAGCAATGGCGCTAGTTTCGTAATTTTTCAAGTCCGTTTACTCCTCCGAATGTGTTCCAAACCAAATATTTATAAAAGCTTAATGAAAATTACAAGAATGGTCCCTGTGATATTTTTCATTCTCCTCTCCCTCAACTTTGACATTTGGCAAAACTAGTCCTTCCAGGGGTATAAAAACCCCATTTCACTCTCTCCTCTCCTCATTTTAATACACACATATTTCTCACACTAATCTCCACCTTCTCTCTTAAATATCCGGCCACCCCAAGCTAGGGTTCCGGCGCCGTCACTTTTCCGGCCAACTTTCCGGCGACCACCAATAATTACACCACCTATACCATTCAATAGATCGTCACCTCGTGGTTCTTTTGACATACTTCACGCGCCCTAGAACCTGATGACGCTCTCTAGATCTTGAAAATAAGTTTCGAATTTCAAGGGTTTCAAATGGTGAATCGTTTAGATCGGGTAGTGTAAGGTTTCGGGTTATTTTGAGTTCGTGAATCACAGCAGTAGCCGCCGCCACCACCGCATTCTATTCCCGTCTTTCTCTTTTGTTTTTCCTCGGTAAGCTTAAATGCCGCAACCCTCTTTGTTGTTTTTCTTTGTGCCGTTATCTTGGTTTGTCGTGGAATAAATAAAACTGATTATAAAAACGTTTTAAGTGTTACTTTCGTGAATTAAACTTGACATAAAACGTTTTAATTAAGATTCGTGTGGTGTGTCTCGGATTTGTCTTACCTTCGTGTGGTAAAGAGGACTTTGAAAACGTTTTATTTCTGTTTTGTGTGGTCGTGGATATGGAGCTGGTTAGAAACGAGTTTCGAAACAATTTATTTACAGCTTTCGTGTGGTATAAAAACTTCATGTTGTATCCGATTGATATTGCTCCTAGCTCTCGGATAGGGTGTAGGAGTCGGTTTGGATCCGGGTCGAGACCCGTATTGGGTCTTGGATAGATTTCAAATTTGTCGTCGTTATTGTTCTAGTTAATAACCGAATGGGGTTCAGTTTTGTCACGGACTTTGTTTAAGTTACAGATTTAATTGATTCTTAATCTTGTTTTGGACTAACAACTCATATTTGTTAGTTGTGACTCTCGGTTCAGCCACACCCACGAAGGGTGTTGGCATGTGTTGCGTTGCTTCTTTTTGGGTTTAGCAAGAATACCGCAAAGGTGTCATTTGGTTTCGGTTTAGCATGAGCTCCACAAGGGTGGTGACTCCTTGTGCCGTTAGGCTCAACGAGGCATAATGGATGCCTCACATGTTCAATTTGATTCAAAACCAAAGGGTGCACATTATTATATTTCTCATGCAAATTAAGAACAAAAATGGGTTGTATATGTTTTGCTAAATATTAAAAGTGTGCTAATTATTTGACTAAAATAATTTACTTGAAAATGGTACTATCGGTTAATGAAAATCTAACGTACGAAATTGTTGACTCGCGGTTCATTGGTACATTTCGGTAACTCGTGGTTGACACTTGCTATTGAACTTTGCGTATATTGGACTTATATCGGACTATTTGGACTCGAGACAGAGGTGATGAATTAGACTCTACTCGTATGGACCAATATATGAGATGAAACTAATGATAAGTGGCAAAACCAATAACTAATACATAATCTAAAAATTTGATTTACTACTAAAACTATTTAGTTAAGTTATTATTGAAACGGGTTGGAGTAATTAACTAGAACACATGTTTAATTATAAATCTGATGGGATATATTGTTTTAAAAATCAAGTTTTCATTAAAGTCCATTAACACGGAAATATTGTATAAACGGACGCATTATATCGGAATTTATAAAAACTTATTAAACTTATACTTCTATTTGAAAATCCTTTTATTTATATAAAACCCAACAATTTTATAAAAATTATGAAACGTTATTATAATTAGAGTTTCTTATAAAGTCTAATTGACTTTTCTAAACTATCTAGAGTTTCTTATAAATGCCTAAGGCTCAACCATTTGCTTGTTTTATTGCTAGATGATTCTTACTTGTTTAGTTCCTTTATATATGTTTTATGCTTTGGTGTGTGTTCTTGAGTCTTGGTCAAAACTACTTGACTATTCTTATAATGTATGGGGATATACATTACGCTTTAGTGTGAGTTATATTTGGCGTGAGTTACTTGTCGAGTCTATGTTTTCATACCACCACACGAAACGTTAACACCAAACTTTTCTTTCGAGAACGACACTAAACTTTTTATAAGATATCGATACTAAAAATCCACGAAAACTAAAACATCTATCCTTAGAAAACCTCTTTACTTTACGATACGTATACTGAGATGAACCATATACTAGTAGGTTGCACCGATGACGTGCCTTCGCGCCTGTATTCTTGACATCGTTGTGCGTTGATAGCTTGTGATAATGTCGTGTCACATTTCTGTATACTAGTCGTGCTAGTATCGATCCTTGCATTGCTTCGGACTAAGGTGAGTTCATAGCCCCACTTTTACTCTATTAACTGTTTTATAAACTCCTTGGGGGAGAATACATGCTACTACTGCTTTTATGATCACAATTGCTTGAAAACTGTTTGTTGTACTCTTGATATTATGACTCTGCCTAAGTTGTTTGCCAAAAGTCCCCTACATCATGAACCATTAATCACTTGCGAGTGAACGCAAATATCGTGGATAGTACTATGGGAACTGACGACCCCGACTCGGTTATCGGAAATAACCGGGGCGCACTATATTTGGTATCTCTATGTAATTGGCTATTACATCTCAGAGGGGCAATTTTATTTACTTACACCAGTAATTTAGGTGTATGCAGTTAGTTTGGTGTCATGAGCTTAGTGCAATAATATCAACTATCTTTTATGGGCATATAACAACGTAGCCCATCTTATCTTAAACTTGAAAATCTTGTGATCAACTGCTTATTTACTAAACCTATGAATTCACTCAACCATTGTGTTGACTTTTTAGCATGTATTTTCAGGATGAAAAGGCGATAGCTAACTCTGGAGGCGCTTGGGCATTGGCATGGCATGGTCATAGATGACTCTGATATACGAATTGGGACCACATTTTATTAATGGGCCATGTTTCCGCAACAAGTCAACCTTTGTAAACTCCATTTTACTTCAATAAATGAAATCTTTTAAGAAAAGGCTATTATTTTTCACTTTGTGTTATGATCCAATTGAGTAGCATCCCAAAAACCTTTTCTTCCGCTGCAAACCATTTTTGGGGGTGTTACAGTTGGCATCAGAGCCTTGGTTATAGAGAACTAGGTATTTTTCAAACCTAGACTATAACCACTTTTACAAAAACTTAACCCTATGACCGACACATGCCTGCCTGCCAAGCTGATTGCCTCACTTATGACTCGTTGAAGTCATCTTTGATAAGATATGTGTTTTATTACTAACAACTTAGTCTCTCTATTAGCTATGATTGCCCTACTTATATGTATGCTTACGTACCATTGCGCTACGCCTCCTCCCCCCACATAAATGAAATATTTGTTCCATCTGTTATACCAAACTTTAAAGACATTAGGGCATGTTACTAGTATAACTAAGCTAAGCATTGCAAGATTCATTGAACCTCGGGTGAATATAGCTTGATCACCTATATTCAACCAGGGACAGTGGGACATAGCCTGATCACCTATGTCCGACTCAGAGGTGAATGTTGCAATACTGAAAGTAGTTATAATAGTGGTATGTCCACTTGACCTCCTGTTTGACTTCTAAAAAAAAAAAAAAAAAAAAAAAAAAAAAAAGAAAAAAAAAAAATCTTCATGTGTGTTCATCATAAGAGTTACAAAGGGTTACTCCTAAACATCACACACTGACATCACAACATTTTCTCACTACAATACTCTTCTCCTAAGTGGAACACCTTTCTTATTACTACCTCTCTAAACTGACCATTTTACACCACTACCTTACGCCTCCGCGTCTACATCTTACTAGCAACGTGCATGGAGATTTGCATGGCAGATGATGCACACTACCACTTCGCGCAAGGACATCACAATGATCCATGTTGAAATGGACTACTTTACGCCACCACTTCGCGCCCGTTGTGCCTACGTTATGTATGAGATTTGCTTAGCAAATAATACATAACCAGTGAAATGTTGCATGATGCGAGTTAACGATTATATTTACCATTTAGATTTTCTTAGTGGATTATGCGCGACTAACTAAAGTTTATTTACCGCACAACATTACTCTATGGTTAAATTATATTTTTGGGTCGCTACAATACCATGTCTCATGTTTTCCCGTCCCATCGACTTGTCGTCTTCGTTACTGGATCATTAAACCTTTATTGCTGGATCATTGCAACCCACGTCTTCATAACCCCAACCTATCATTATTCTCTCATACGTTGAGATTGAAATTGTCTCGTCATCCATTGCGGTAACGGTGTCACCTCTACCCCAAAACTCGTACTCAATCGATGAATCGGATTACATCTCTAGCGTTCTAGGAACATCACACCTCGACAATCTAAAAAAAAAAAAAAAAAAACCCTCGCTAAACACAAATAATAAACGAACGACTAAAAGATCTAAAGACATACCAAGAGTTAGCTTGCAACTCAAGCCCTTGGGAACGGATTCCTAACCTTTCACTCATTCATTTGAAATACCAACGGTCCGTTCTACTACCCTCTTATGAAATAATAAACCTCGTCGTTATCTAACGTGAACTACTTCCAACTATTTTACTAATCACTTCACGGTCATTTTTCCAAAAGGTCTTACTATTGTGCCATTAAACCAAAAATTACAACCTTACTCATACTTCATAAACAATGACCTTATTAATGCTTTGCAAACTATTCTCTATAGAGTGATAAACCGATAAATTACCTTACTATGAAACAACAAACAATGGCGATAGCAATTTGTAAACCATATTACAATTTTTTTTTTTCTGCAAGTTACATTACGATCTTATAAACTATTCTACCATTTTGGTGAGCTGTTTTAGTCACTGTCTGATTTAAAATCATAAAACTTGGTACGCTTACCTCACAGACTATTCGCCTTTACTTTACTGACTATTATATCACAAACCTATAAACCATCTTGATATTAATTGAACTACGAAATCTTCTACTATTTGACAAACAATAAATTGTATTCTTATAAGCTACTATACAAATCATCTCACAAATTGTTTTATAACCTAAATTGTTGTCTTAACAAAATGTCACAAAGTTAACTGCAATTTCACTACTATTCTATAAATAATAAATCGTTTTCTATTGCGTTATAAGCTGTTTTTAAAACCACCTTACTGTTGCCTTTATACCAAACCACAAACTACGATTTATTATTAAACTACAAATGGTGAAAATATTTTCTTCTTACTGAATAGAGTGGTTGTACAAACCTTTTTCATGAACTTTACTGCAATTTCCTTACAAACTATTTACTTCTCTTGAAAAACTTTAAAAGATAGCTGATATTTTCTTTTGAAATAAACCAAATTTACAATCTCCAACCTGGAACCGATTCCATGTTGTCGCTTAAAACTTTGTTTAACAAGTTTTCATCACAAAAGCTGAAATTTAGCAATTTTCTTTACATACATCAAGTTCTCTCCTAAAATTTTAAAGGCTCTATATTAAATTTTTTTTTATATACCCCCACCTGCGAGAAGCATAACCTTAACAACTGAATCATGCTCATAAACTTTTAAAACTTCTCAAAACGTACATACCCAACTTTCTATCCTGAATTTGTTCGGATCAAAAGCAGAATGCAAATTGCTTGCGGTCGTCAGAAGGACTGTGATTGAAAATGATGGAAATCTTGGAGATTCCATGATTGGAGACAAAGCTACGCTTAAAAATCTCACCATGGATTGTGTGATACGTTTAGTAAATGTGGAAAGTTTAATCTTCGTGGTGTTGATCCTTCTTAAGACTCTTGCTAGAGCTGGACTGGTAGCCTAGAGCCTTGAGCTACCATCAGAGCTTAGTTATTCATGACGTTTGCCTATGCGTAATCAGAGGTAATGCCTCACTGTTGAAAACAATTATTGTCCTTGCTGGAAGATATCCATATCGACGAATGCCTAAGCTGCGTTGAGAAACCTATCGAAATCGTGAACCGTGAGGTCAAATGACTTGAGCAAAGTCGTTTTCCTATTTTTACTGATCAATGGAAACTCTAAGAAATATCTCGAATTCGCATGAGAACGTGAAAATGGAATCTTGAGAAAGTATCCTTAGCTCTTTTCAAATCTAGCGGATAACTCAAATTGAATCGCGAGGACGCGATTCCGTTAAGGAGGGAAGTCTATAACATCCTGCGATTTTCCAGATATTTATTTTTCGAGGAATTAAGTTTGTTTTTCATTTACGAACTTTCCTGAGCCCGTTTGACAAGAAAACGAGAAAGTGTCTCATTAAACGTAATTTTAGACACAACGCGTACCGGAACAACCATAAACCTATCAATCATTTTGATTTGTTGGCTATTTCTAATTGTGAGAAAATAGTCAAGTAAATACTCATTTTTATTGGAAAAATGATTTTTTTGAGCAATGGCGCTAGTTTCGTAATTTTTCGAGTCCGTTTACTCCTCCGAATGTGTTCCAAACCAAATATTTATAAAAGCTTAATGAAAATTACAAGAATGGTCCCTGTGATATTTTTCATTCTCCTCTCCCTCAACTTTGACAATTGGCAAAACTAGTCCTTCCAGGGGTATAAAAACCCCATTTCACTCTCTCCTCTCCTCATTTTAATACACACATATTTCTCACACTAATCTCCACCTTCTCTCTTAAATATCCGGCCACCCCAAGCTAGGGTTCCGGCGCCGTCACTTTTCCGGCCAACTTTCCGGCGACCACCAATAATTACACCACCTATACCATTCAATAGATCGTCACCTCGTGGTTCTTTTGACATACTTCACGCGCCCTAGAACCTGATGACGCTCTCTAGATCTTGAAAACAAGTTTCGAATTTCAAGGGTTTCAAATGGTGAATCGTTTAGATCGGGTAGTGTAAGGTTTCGGGTTATTTTGAGTTCGTGAATCACAGCAGTAGCCGCCGCCACCACCGCATTCTATTCCCGTCTTTCTCTTTTGTTTTTCCTCGGTAAGCTTAAATGCCGCAACCCTCTTTGTTGTTTTTCTTTGTGCCGTTATCTTGGTTTGTCGTGGAATAAATAAAACTGATTATAAAAACGTTTTAAGTGTTACTTTCGTGAATTAAACTTGACATAAAACGTTTTAATTAAGATTCGTGTGGTGTGTCTCGGATTTGTCTTACCTTCGTGTGGTAAAGAGGACTTTGAAAACGTTTTATTTCTGTTTTGTGTGGTCGTGGATATGGAGCTGGTTAGAAACGAGTTTCGAAACAATTTATTTACAGCTTTCGTGTGGTATAAAAACTTCATGTTGTATCCGATTGATATTGCTCCTAGCTCTCGGATAGGGTGTAGGAGTCGGTTTGGATCCGGGTCGAGACCCGTATTGGGTCTTGGATAGATTTCAAATTTGTCGTCGTTATTGTTCTAGTTAATAACCGAATGGGGTTCAGTTTTGTCACGGACTTTGTTTAAGTTACAGATTTAATTGATTCTTAATCTTGTTTTGGACTAACAACTCATATTTGTTAGTTGTGACTCTCGGTTCAGCCACACCCACGAAGGGTGTTGGCATGTGTTGCGTTGCTTCTTTTTGGGTTTAGCAAGAACACCGCAAAGGTGTCATTTGGTTTCGGTTTAGCATGAGCGCCACAAGGGTGGTGACTCCTTGTGCCGTTAGGCTCAACGAGGCATAATGGATGCCTCACATGTTCAATTTGATTCAAAACCAAAGGGTGCACATTATTATATTTCTCATGCAAATTAAGAACAAAAATGGGTTGTATATGTTTTGCTAAATATTAAAAGTGTGCTAATTATTTGACTAAAATAATTTACTTGAAAATGGTACTATCGGTTAATGAAAATCTAACGTACGAAATTGTTGACTCGCGGTTCATTGGTACGTTTCGGTAACTCGTGGTTGACACTTGCTATTGAACTTTGCGTATATTGGACTTATATCGGACTATTTGGACTCGAGACAGAGGTGATGAATTAGACTCTACTCGTATGGACCAATATATGAGATGAAACTAATGATAAGTGGCAAAACCAATAACTAATACATAATCTAAAAATTTGATTTACTACTAAAACTATTTAGTTAAGTTATTATTGAAACGGGTTGGAGTAATTAACTAGAACACATGTTTAATTATAAATCTGATGGGATATATTGTTTTAAAAATCAAGTTTTCATTAAAGTCCATTAACACGGAAATATTGTATAAACGGACGCATTATATCGGAATTTATAAAAACTTATTAAACTTATACTTCTATTTGAAAATCCTTTTATTTATATAAAACCCAACAATTTTATAAAAATTATGAAACGTTATTATAATTAGAGTTTCTTATAAAGTCTAATTGACTTTTCTAAACTATCTAGAGTTTCTTATAAATGCCTAAGGCTCAACCATTTGCTTGTTTTATTGCTAGATGATTCTTACTTGTTTAGTTCCTTTATATATGTTTTATGCTTTGGTGTGTGTTCTTGAGTCTTGGTCAAAACTACTTGACTATTCTTATAATGTATGGGGATATACATTACGCTTTAGTGTGAGTTATATTTGGCGTGAGTTACTTGTCGAGTCTATGTTTTCATACCACCACACGAAACGTTAACACCAAACTTTTCTTTCGAGAACGACACTAAACTTTTTATAAGATATCGATACTAAAAATCCACGAAAACTAAAACATCTATCCTTAGAAAACCTCTTTACTTTACGATACGTATACTGAGATGAACCATATACTAGTAGGTTGCACCGATGACGTGCCTTCGCGCCTGTATTCTTGACATCGTTGTGCGTTGATAGCTTGTGATAATGTCGTGTCACATTTCTGTATACTAGTCGTGCTAGTATCGATCCTTGCATTGCTTCGGACTAAGGTGAGTTCATAGCCCCACTTTTACTCTATTAACTGTTTTATAAACTCCTTGGGGGAGAATACATGCTACTACTGCTTTTATGATCACAATTGCTTGAAAACTGTTTGTTGTACTCTTGATATTATGACTCTGCCTAAGTTGTTTGCCAAAAGTCCCCTACATCATGAACCATTAATCACTTGCGAGTGAACGCAAATATCGTGGATAGTACTATGGGAACTGACGACCCCGACTCGGTTATCGGAAATAACCGGGGCGCACTATATTTGGTATCTCTATGTAATTGGCTATTACATCTCAGAGGGGCAATTTTATTTACTTACACCAGTAATTTAGGTGTATGCAGTTAGTTTGGTGTCATGAGCTTAGTGCAATAATATCAACTATCTTTTATGGGCATATAACAACGTAGCCCATCTTATCTTAAACTTGAAAATCTTGTGATCAACTGCTTATTTACTAAACCTATGAATTCACTCAACCATTGTGTTGACTTTTTAGCATGTATTTTCAGGATGAAAAAGCGATAGCTAACTCTGGAGGCGCTTGGGCATTGGCATGGCATGGTCATAGATGACTCTGATATACGAATTGGGACCACATTTTATTAATGGGCCATGTTTCCGCAACAAGTCAACCTTTGTAAACTCCATTTTACTTCAATAAATGAAATCTTTTAAGAAAAGGCTATTATTTTTCACTTTGTGTTATGATCCAATTGAGTAGCATCCCAAAAACCTTTTCTTCCGCTGCAAACCATTTTTGGGGGTGTTACATAGATTCAGTTCTGCTCATCAAAAATCAATCATCTAAAACATAACAATTGATCTAAAAAATGCCGAATAAAAAGTTTAATATGGACTATATAGGAAGTAGATCCAGTCCTGCTCCTAAAAAATAATCATCTAAAAAATAACAATTAATCTAAAAAATGCCAAATAAAAAGTTTAATATGGACCATATAGGAAGTAGATCCAGTCATGCTCATAAAAAACAATCATGTAAAAAATAACAATTCATCTAAAAAATGCCAAATAAAAAGTTTAATATGGACCATATAGGAAGTAGATACAATCCTGCTCATAAAAAACAAAAAGAATATCTTAAAATGTTGAAATTTGGATACAATAAAATATAAAATTATGACAACATCAACCATTAATGTACATTTTCAAATGAAAAACGTTAGAGAGGCAACATTAACAATATGCATCTGAGTTTTGAAATGAAAGAAAAAAAATGAAGAGACAACATTAACAATATGCATTTGAGATCATAGGTGATCCGTCTTACTTTGATATTGAGTGGTAAATGTTTATCCGTCTTACTTCCCGTACAATCTAATACATGAAACTAATGATACCGTACAATCTATTATAGATTTCACTTACCCAAACATTTTGGATAACATAGGTGATCCGTCTTATGTCCATGAAAAGGCCATTCTTGCTCCAACCAATGAAGTGGTTGATAGTATCAACGATCATTTGCTTCAAACCTTTCCTGGTGAAGAAATGGTTTATCTTAGTTGTGACAACATAGATAAAAATGACAGTGGTGGTGCTATAGACCAAGCCGTGTTTTCACCGGAATTTATCAACGGTTTAAAATTTTCGGGTGTCCCAAACCATAGGCTCGCATCGAAGGTCGGTGTCCCAATAATGTTGTTGAGAAACATTAATCAATCACAAGGTTTATGTAATGGGACAAGGCTTCAAGTGACTAAATTAACGCGTGCGTCTATTCAAGCCAAAATAATTAACGGAACACATTTTGGGAATACGGTTATACTTTCAAGGTTGAAAATTACTCCATCGGATAAACATTTACCACTCAAGATCGTGCGCAAACAATTTCTTGTGTCAATTTCTTTTGCCATGACGATAAACAAGAGCCAAGGACAATCACTTTCGAAAGTTGGTTTATACCTACCACGTCCTGTTTTCACACACGGACAATTATATGTGGCTCTTTCACGTGTAAAAAGCAAAAAGGGTTTGAAGGTTGTTATTTCTGATGCCGATAGTAATTTATTGAAGACTACTACAAATGTAGTCTATAAAGAGGTTCTTCACGGTCTTTGATCAGTTATCAACAGGTATGTTCGGATATTCACTTAATGTGATACCAATTTGTTTTTTACATGTTTATTGTAATTCACACAAATGTTTTACTTATGACTTCATATTAATAAATAATAGATTCACTATTTGTTTTCTTTCATTATTTTTTTTATTTTGTTTACATATTAATTTTTCATCTTTTTGCAACATCTTTTTTCATCTTATTACTTTTATTATCATCTCATTTATCTATTTTTTTTAAAAAAAAAACCCGGTGTCAACGGGTCTTATAAGCTAGTGTGCTTATATCCTAAAAGATATTCAAACTAGCCTTTGCAAGCTAAACGATATAATATTTCAGTACATCTCTAGCATCGAATTCATATGGGATATACTATTCATACGGGGGCTATGCCCCTAGCCCTGCCACCTTTCCCAGGGAATATTCCTTTTGTCCCCCCACTTTTTCCAGTACAACACAGTTTTTTGTCAGTTTCTGTTCCGTATTTCTGACAGTTTTAAGCGTTTGGCTTATTAAACTTTATATTTACAGTTCCGCATTTTCAGGTTTATAGCTTTTTGATATAAACAAAATTATAAAAATAAAAAAAAATAAAAAAATAAAAAATAAAAAAGTAGCCACCATATGAATAAAAACATAGCCACCGTATTAATAACTGCCCCCATTCATATATGTAACGACAGACACTTCTCCATGTTTTGCTCTTTATTTTGTCTCTTTGCCATTATTCCAAACTAAATCTACACTTTTATATGTAATTTTATGCATCATCCGTCTCAAAACAATAGTTTATATTTTCTTTATAAAATGTGTCAAAAAATTTGTCCCTTTTTCATTTTAAGCAACTAGTATAGTACCCGTGCATAAAATAAATATAGCAGGGTACTCGCACGTTGCAGCGGCGGACGCCATACAATTAAAATATTCAGCGAAAATTTTTCACTACTAAAAAAAATGCCATTAGCAACAATTATTTTAACAACAATAGAGAAATCATTGCTAAATTATGCATTTAGCATCTAATTTTAGCAACAAAAATTGTTAACAAAGTTACAATTTTTTTAGCAACAAAAAAATTAGTTGGTATTTTTAACAAATGACCACAAATATTTGTTGCTAATTTAGCAACGACTAAGCAATTTCGTTGCATTCTAAAATTAGCACCGGTCGAATTAGCAACTAGCATCAATTGATGCTAATTCGGCCGGTGCTAATTTGAGAATGCAACAAAATTGTTTGGTGGTTGCTAAATTAGCAACAAATATTTATGATCTTTTGTAGAAGTACAACTAATTTTATTTTTTTTGCTAAAAAAATGCAACCTTGTCAACAATTTTGTTGCTAAAATTAGATGTTAAATGCATAATTTAGCAACGATTTCTCTATTGTTGCTGAAAAATTTATTGCTAATGGCATTTTTTCTAGTAGTGTTTTTAGATCTATATTTTACAATACAATAGATATACGGACGATGATAATTTTAGTTTTTGAATACTGTTATTCAATAAAAAAAATTCATATGAAACTGTAGATTATCCACGTGATGCGGTGACAATAATGAGTTGGTAGTAGGTATATTGTAAATGTATGAGATAAAAGTAGTTGACAATAGCCCGTAGTCATAGGTATATGTAATTAGCACTTAGCACTTTGCACCTTTGCATACTTTGCTTTGAAAAAATCGTCCGATTTTTTTGTTTTTACCGTAAGTTTTATTAAAAAAAATTCCAAAAGGCACATATGTTGATTCTCGAGGCACTCTTGCGATTTAATAATATTTTTTGAACATTGTATTTTAGTATGCATTTTTAAACTTTACTGATTTAACAATATCGTTTTCGGACGACTTTTATGGGCTAGCCGAACCGGTGGTGACTCCGGTTCCCCGGTTTAACCCGTTGGCCTGGTCCGTTTTTTAAAACCATATGTGTAACCACCGGTAAATTTCACCTCGTATTAAACTAATATAATATTCTAACGAAAGAATACTTATCCATTTTCTACGTCCAATTTTTTTTTTAGAAACGATATCCTTTTATTTGATCACAACAACTAGCCAATGTAATGAAACTCACATCTTTAATAAACATAAACATCTTTATATGTAAAACTATAAAAGTTTTCAACTTTTATTTACCACTTTACGTTATTTCGTTAACGTACAATTATTAAACTTTCGAACTAAATGTTAGCCATTTATTAGAATTTACACGAAACCCTAATTTATTATGACTATAATTTTACGAAACTAAAAATACTAAAGTACAAAATTTTCATACATAGAGTACAAGTCACCAATGCACATTTCCAAATTAAGTTCTACTTAGTTATACAGATCATATAATTAACGATTAAAAGTTTATTTTTAGTGAATAAACCTCAAACTAAATTATACCGTAATATTTTAAATATTATTCACTACTAAGCAAAGCCAGTGTACAAGTGTTTTATACATTTTACTTCCTTATAGTCATATTTATATGTACTCTTATTATTTTGTCATTTTTACTAAAATCTTGTCCTTTTAAATCTTACGCGTTTTCACTCTACGACTTTCAGTCTTAATGACATATAAATACTCCAATAGACTCATGACTAATCTAATATATTAAAATAGGTTATACTAATAAGTTTTAACATTTTTATAAGCATTGGATTTTATTGTTACCGGGTTTTATGTTTCACATCTTAAAAATATTACGTTTATAATTACCGGAATCAAATTATACCCTCTAAAGTTTAAACAACTAATAAAACTAAACACAAACTCTTCAATCATTTTCCTAATGCCACGTCAATTACATATATACATGTTAGAAATACAAAATATATGTGTTCCATATTTAAGCAACACATCAATTTCAAAATACCCTATGTGTTTCATTTTGTATCATGCGTTTAAAATTAAGGTACGTGTTCTATCATGCTAGCTTTTTATAAAAGGCCTTGCTTGCTTTCTTCTTCCATTTCTTTACCAACAAACAGAACAAAAAGAGAAAGATATATCATCTTCCCTCCTCTCTTCCTCTTCCTTGTGTCATCAGCGACACCACCACCACACCACGGCCATCTCCACATCTCCTTCACCTCTACCACGCCGCCACACAGCTGCTCCACACCGACACCACAAAGAGGAGACAATGGTGTGATGGAAATGGGTCTCGTTTGGTTCAAGTTAGACATCACAGCCACACATCGTTATCATCATCTCTCCATCTCGTTTGTCTATTGGTATGATGTGACTACTTGTTATGTGATATAATTTTTATTTAAAACCGACCGATATCAATAATCGAGTTTTAAGTTTTCGTGGAATTATAATACGGATTAAAACTTGTTTTGATTAAGAAATTGTGTGATAAACCTGATCTAAGGGTGGTGTTTGTTTGTTTTTGATTCGGGTCAAGTATTGAACCCGTTTGGGTTACGAGTCAAGACCAGAGAAGGTCACGAATCGATTTGGATTTGCTTTTCACTATAATCTTGATGTTATTGTTGTTTGTTGTTGTGTCGAACTATGGGTGTGTTTGTTTTTGGAGTATCACAGCCCACCCCAAGAGGGTGCACTTGGTTTGGTTTGCCCTTGGTGAAAGCAGCCCGACCAGGTGTGATGTTTTGTTTGTTTGCTTGCTGTCACAGCCACCCCGAAGGGTGTACTTGTTTGTTCTTCTTGTTCGAACCAGGAGAAGCACCAAAAGGTGTGCTTGGTTTATTTGTCTCGACCTACACCGCGACCCAACTAGGGTGCGTTTGAGTGTTGGTTGTCTGTTGTCGCAACCCACCCAGAAGGGGTGTTTGTTTGCGTGAAATAGCAGCCCCAAATAGGGTGTGTTTTGTTGGTTTAATTTCTGCACAAAGGTGCATTTAGAACTGCTTATTTCAGCCCCTAAAGGGGTACGTTTGAATCTGTTACTTCAGCCCAAATAGGGTGCGTTGGTAAGTTGATTTTCAGCTTCCAAATGGGTGCGTTTAAACCTGCTCCTTACAGCCCCTAAAGGGTGCGTTTGTTGCTTATTTTTCTGCACTTAAAGGGGTGTTTAGAATTGCTTATTTTTAATATATTAACCTGTCCAGAATTAATTCATAAGAAACAGTAGCCGTAAAATATTTTTGACAATATATAACCATAAAAACATGTTAGTACCCTTAATTACCTTTCCGGGGATATAAAGAACGTTGAAAACAGACTTATAACGAAGAAGATACGGCCGATTTAAGATTTATAAAATACAAGACATTTTGACAGCAATTGCATAATAATTTACTTGCTGATATGATTTTGAAACAAGGTTTTGGACCCTTTCTAGTCCGAACCGGCTTAAGTGTAAAACACGAAAGTTGTCCGAAATGATGTTTTACTTTAGGACATGAGGTTTTTAAGCTTGAAAGTATAAAATGAAGGATTTAAGCTTGGTCATAGTCGGACCATTTTTCTGAAAAAGGTCAAAGTTGCTTATTTTCCGGAAAATAGTATATATTGTTTAAGTGTCATTTTTCAGGAAAATTCTATTATTACTATGTTTTGTTTTATAAACCATATTATTCGTTATCATTAGATTTCAGATTTGCCATATTTGATTATAGTGCATTTTTGGATGTAATGATCCAAAATGGGCGTCTCGGGTCCGTTATTGCTTTATTTTGTCATACCGAATTATAGTAGTTTTGTTGAATCATTTTATATTGTCTAACACAGGTTATGTAAAATATGGGAATGTCCGATAAACGAACGGGTCATGCCGAAATTTTCTAAAATTTCTATACTTGGTAAAATTTCTACAAAAACTCTATTTTCTCAAATTCCGACAAAAAGACGAAAAATCCTAAAATTCATAAAAATATTATAATTGCTTATAATTCATTTAGAATGTTTTAAAAGTATGCTTTCTTTTATAATAAACTTCCTTTTCTTTATTTTGAGGTTTCCGGAAATATGTCGAATTCTATTGTTTTATCATTAATTTATTTCTTGATTTCTTCCTTGCTACATACCTTGACTTCTCTTATGAATTCCTGTTAGGAATTAGAAATTCCAGGTATTAAAGAGTCGGTCACCTCAAGTATATGTAATCGTTTGAAAGCTCGTAGTCATAGTTATTTTAAGTTAAGTAGTAGTTAGTTAAGTAACACCGTGGAGGACGGACGGGTCTTTACCCACTGTATGCCTGATCCACAGCCCGTTGTGTGGCGTTTTATGTAAGACTATAAATACTCTCTACCTCCCAAGGTAGAGAGTTGGAGCTCATAATAACAATTTTCTTTCTCTCACTAAAGTTCCCTAAACCTCTAACTTTCTCTCTCTAGAATTCCACTTATACGCCACTTTGTGGTTATGGTTTGATGTGTATGTGAAAACTAATATCCTACAATTGGTATCAGAGCCATGGTTAGATCATATCGTGCACATCTTTGGATTTCTAGTGGTTTTTAGGTGGTTTTTGAGTTTGAAAAAGTTTAGTGGTTTGTGCATCATTTGGTTGATTTCTTGTGTTAAAGCTTGGATTTTGTTAGTACTTTTATGTTTAGAATCTTCACAAGTGTTTAGGTTTTCATTTGGTAAGCTTGAATCATCTTGGTTGGGTTGTTTTTGGATTGAAAAGTGATGTTTATGTGGTTTTTCTTGCTAGCGACTTGATATACGGATCTCTTTCTTCGTAGCGACTTGCTTCACAATTTTGTAGCGAGTTACAGTTTTGGAGCTAGCGACTTAGACCTAGCGATTAACAGTACAAGTAGTGGACTCTCCACTACGGGTAGCGACTTGGTGGTAGCGACTTGGTGGTAGCGACTTGGTCTGTAGCGAGTTGCTCTTTAGCGACTTGAATCTTTAGCGACTTGTGTAGCGAATTGCTGCCAAAATTTTGCTAGCGACTTGAGGCTTAGCGAGTTACTACTTAGCGACTTGCATTTGTCTAGCGACTTGGGACTTTAGCGACTTAGGGGTGTAGCGAATTAGGTGTTAGCGACTTGGTGCATTATCTTCTAGCGACTTGGGTGATTGTTTACGGTTTTCTCTTGATTTAGTAAAATCCCGTGAAAGAATCTATTTCCCGGTTTAATCATAGAGTTATAAAATCCCGTATAATCTGTTAACATGTCTACCAACGTTCCTACTATCATCTCCACTGTTTCCGAGGATGTTCAAGCAGCTGGTTCAGATACTCGTCCACCCATGCTTGACAGAACTGACTACGATTCTTGGGCTCAACGAATCAGATTGTACTGCCTTGGAAAGGAAAATGGTGTCAACATTCTCAAATCCATTGATGAAGGACCGTATCGAGTTGAGACGACTAGAGATGTACTTGATACTGCTGAAGATGGAACTCTGATTTACGGAATGGACAGACCAAAGATGTATGATGAGCTTGATGATAAGGAGAAAAAGAGATTCGATGCTGATATCAAGGCTTCTAACATTGTTCTTCAAGGTCTTCCTAAAGACATCTACAAGCTGATCAATCACAACACCGATGCAAAGGCAGTATGGGATAACGTCAAGATGCTTCTCTCAGGTTCTGAATTAACTATGGAAGACAGAGAATCACAACTCTATGACGAATTTGAACACTTCAAGATGAAACCAGATGAGAGTGTCTATGAGTACTATGTGAGATTTCATAAGCTGGTGAATGATATGAGGAACATCAGAATGACTATGCCTAACATTCAGCTGAACTCAAAATTTGTGAACAACATGAATCCCGAATGGCACAAGTTTGTTACTTCTGTGAAGCTCACTAAAGGATTGAAGAATACGAATTATGAGCAACTCTATGCCTTCCTTCTTCAGAATGAGAGACATGCCATGTTTGAAAAGATGATTCTTAATCAGTTCAAAACCAACCAGGGAGAGACTAGCTCATCTAATGACTCAACTGCCTTTTACTCAAACATCGGAATCACAACCAAAGCCTCACAAGTCATACCCATGGGTAATGGTAATCACAAACTCATTCCTGATCCTATGTTCAAACAAGCTGATGCTGATGCACACGTGGGTAACTTCATTAATCAACTAGCTCTTCTGATAAGTCAAAACATGAATTCTCTCCCACAAACCAACAACAACCTCAGAACAACATCTAACCCACACAATCAAGCTACTGTTAAAGATGGGAGGATCGTGGTGCAACCAGTTCAGGAAAGACAGTATGATCAAGGAAGAGGTGGAGCTGGTAGAGGTTATGTTGGTAATCAGAATCGAGGAAGGAATGGTAATCAAGGTCAAGCTAAGCCGATCAAATGTTATAACTGTGGTGGTGAGGGACACATTGCAAGGAACTGCACATCTCCAAAGCGTCCACAGAATGCTGACTACTTCAGAGATAAGATGCTGCTTGTACAAGCTCAGGATAATGGTGCTGCTTTGGATGAAGAGGAATTGTTGTTTCTAGCTGAGGGCAATGCCAAGACCTATGATGCAAATGTGGATGAGCAGCCTATTCAGGAGATAGGTCACAATCATCAGAATGCCTTTCAAGTCGCTGATTGTGATGCATACGACTCTGATGTGGATGATGGACCTACTGCACACACAATTTTTATGGCTAGCATTTCTCCAATGGTCTCTCCCAAGATCTCTTCTTCACCACAAGCTGGCTCATCCAAAGACAAACTCATCTCAGAGGTATTAAAACTATACGATGACGCTGATGTGCAACAGATGCATGACAAAGTACAATCAACTGAAACTTTTGAATCAAATGTTGAAAATATGGGTAATATCAATATTGTCCCATATGATCAATATGAGAAACAAAGTGAAAGTGAAGTTGTACCAAGTGATGCATCTTCTGCAGTCAACAATGACTATGTTTTTGATGAATACACTGCATGTGCCTCTGATGATTCTGTAATTTCTGAACTAAATGCCTATAAAGAACGTGTTGCTATTTATGAACAACGTGCAAAATTTGAGTTGACCACTCGTGAGCAGGAAATGGATGACCAAGTGCGTACAATCATTAGAAAAAGTAATTTTAGAGAAGAAGTATTAAAACAAGAATTAAATTCCTTGCAAGAAAAGCTTTCTAAAACTGCTAAACAAAAACAAGAACTTCAAGAAAATGTGAAAATGCTTAAGCAAGAATTTAATGCAAAGGAATCAAAACTCTTGAGAGATTTTTCTAATCTGAAAACTTTGAAAAACAAACTTGAAAACAAGTTGTACATACAAGGAAACACCATTCAGACTGCTCACATGATCACTAAGCATAGAGTTCTAAGCGATAAGCATAGTGTTCCCATTATAGATAAACCCAACCCTGAGTTCGGAAAGATAGCAAAAGCAGCTCAAAGTGTGATCTATGATGGCAATGAGATTCTTAAACCTAGACAAAAACCTAGTTGCGTTGAGTGCACTGAGGATGATAAGAAATTAGATGAAATCACTAGGGAGAAGATGAATAAAAAACTAAATGATCCTAAATGCAAAGAGAAAAAAATAATTATCACTCCCCATGACTACAAGAAGGAAAACTGGATTTCCTTGAACAAGTTTAAGCCTCAGACATTGTTGACTCCTGAACAAGTTTTCTGGAAAATGGATTTAGATAAGCAGAAAGCTGAAAATATTGTTGAAACAAACCCTCCCCTTTGGAAAATGCCTAGAGCGACTGTGTATCCTCCTAATACACCAATGCATCTTGTTCCGAGAACAATTGCCACTAAAAGCAAGACCTTAATTAGCCAATATGTTATATTTCAACTATTTGTTGATTTTGAGAAAACTTGCAAGAAAAGGATCACACCCACTGGTATAACTGAAGGAGAAAGGGGTTTTGAGCAAATGAAAGAATGTTATTTAACTGAGGTCATGCCTTTCTTTAAACTTCTAAAAGATCACTTTGAGAGTCTTAAAAAGGGGATAGAAACTGATATTAAGGGAATGGAAAAGGAATTTGATGCAATGATAGTTGAAGTTAGTGACTATGAGCGTGCACTAAAATATAATGAGATTGAGAGGAAGAACTTGCATACATTAAATGAGACTCTTATTACTGAATGTGTTGCTCAAGATATGTTTTTCACTGCTTCAAATTGCTCTATTAATGCTTCCCAATTTCATGAACTATCTGTTGCCCTGAAAGTCTCCCATGATCGTGTCATTGAGCTTGAAAAAACTAATTCTAAACTAAACGAGAAAATTGAACTGGATGATCACGACAATTTGGTTAAATATTTTTCTAAACTAGAAGTTGAGCATTTTAATTTACAACTAAAATATCAACATCTTAAAGAAAATGTCAAAACTTCAAATATCAAGACATCCTCAGATGCTCCAGAGTTTGATGTAGTTTTTCAAATTAACAAACGTGATGAACAGATTCAAGCTCATTGCAACACGATCAGAAAGTTGAAAGCCCAAATCTCTCAATTAAAGGGTCAAACGAACAATATGACCGGCTCCCAAATACCTCCTCCTTTAGACTCTCAGAATTCTCAAACGTTTCATCTTCAAAACCTAGTAAATGCATTACAAAAGGAAAATGAAAGTTTTCTAGAAGAAAATGAAAAGGTTAAACGTCATTTCAATGAGTTATTTGAATCAATAAAGGTCACTCGTAACAAAAATAACGAACAAATAGCTTCATTGCAAAAGGAAATTGAGAATCTGAAGAGTCAGGTAAAAGGGAAAATGCCTATGACCAATGAGGAGAATGGTGTATCAAAGGGTCACTCTTGTAATAAATATGCTTTGTCTGTGAAATATGTCCCTCCTCATCTCAGGAACAACAAACTTGATGTTCAAACATACTTCTCATCCCTTAAGGATTGCCTAGAATGTCTGCGTGAGATTGTTGAAGAGGATAAGTTAGAGAAACCTCATGATAATGCAATTGGACATGCATGCTTATATGCCAAACGATCTCAAGAAATCTTAGAATGCTTGATCACAATATGCCCAAAGTCATTAGGTGAGAGAGTTAATCCTTTGATTCCATGCTCGATGCCTAATGCCAAGTATGATATTCATTCGATTCCCAATGTTTTGAATGTGAACCGTAGTGTGCCTTTAAGTAGTTCAGATTCCAGATTTGTCAATGCTAAGAAAGAGAACTCAAGTGTGCCTTCTAGGAGTACAAATCTCAGTACTTCTAGTTTTAAGAAAGTGAACCTTAGTGTGCCTGCATGTAGTTCAGATCCCAGCACATCTAAACAGGTGATGCAAAGAGTAGTAAAACCAACTAATGTTCCCATTCCCTCTACAGGAGTAATCAGTGACATTAAAGGGAGTAGGTCAAAGTCTCAAGACAATACAAGGAATGATAGGACCTCGCAAGCTAAGAATGTGCACTGGAAAAGAGTAGAAGAACAATCTAGGAACTTTAAGTTTGAACCGAATAAAACGAATCGTGTTGATTCTAGTATTAGCCATAGGCGTACTGTAATTAATTCGAATTCTGATACTATTTGCAAACCCTGTATTGATGTCTGCTTGAATTCTGTTTCTAATCATGAATGTGGTGTTAATGTTCTGCCTAATGATGTTAATTGTCCAGTTAATATTGTTAATGCTAAAATTCATGCTAAGAAGGCTAAAAGGAAAAAACGAAAGAAAGTTAGAAAACAGTGGAAACCCACAGGAAGAACATTCAGTAAAATAGGCTATTATTGGTTACCTGTTGGTCATAAGACTAATTAGACAATGCCCACTAGAAAATGGATGCCTACTGGTAGAACTATTCCCTTAAGAAGTGAGCACACTGTGAACAGGGCTAATACAGACACTAGTACTGCATCTATTCACAATGATTCCATTGCCTTATCTTCTGATATGAATCCTTCTATTTCTGATGTGGGTGTTCCAACCATTGTTACTAACCAAATGGAACCCATTCTTGCATGGGGATCCCAATTATCCAGTTATCCATTCTTGTCTGTGTTCAACTGCAGATCGTTCAAATCGTTCTGTGGTACCTGGACTCAGGCTGTTCCAAGCATATGACTGGCGACCGGTCACGGCTCATGAACTTCGTGAGCAAATTCATCGGGACAGTTAGATTCGGGAATGATCATTTCGGTGCTATCATGGGTTATGGAGACTATGTTGTTGGCAAAAGTGTTATCTCCAGAGTTTACTATGTAGAAGGTCTTGGTCACAACTTGTTCTCTGTTGGTCAATTCTGCGATTCGGATCTAGAAGTAGCCTTCCGAAAACATACCTGCTTCGTTAGAGAACTTGATGGTAAGGAACTTTTAAGAGGTTCACGTGGTTCAAATCTATACACCATCTCCATCGAAGATATGATGAAGTCTTCTCCAATTTGCTTGCTGTCAAAGGCTTCTAAAACAAAGTCATGGTTATGGCATCGTCGTCTTAATCACCTGAACTTCGGCACCATCAATGATCTCACCAGAAAGGACTTAGTTGTAGGTTTACCTAGACTCAAGTACGAAAAGGATCATCTTTGCTCAGCATGTCAATTGGGAAAAAGCAAGAAGTATGCCCATAAACCCAAACCTACTAACTTTGTCACAGAAGTTCTTCATATGATTCATATGGATTTATGTGGACCAATGAGGGTGCAGAATATCTTTGGGAAGAAATATGTGTTAGTTGTGGTTGATGATTACTCTAGATTCACCTGGGTCAAGTTCTTAAGGACAAAGGATGAAACTCCTGATATCATCATCAAAATCATCAAACAGCTGCAGGTTCGACTTAACAAAACCGTCAGAATTATCAGAACACACAATGGAACTGAGTTTGTCAACAAACAACTTAGTGAATTCTATGAAAGCGTTGGAATCAGCCATCAAAGAAGTGTTCCACGAACTCCTCAACAGAACGGTGTAGTTGAAAGACGAAATCGAACTCTTGTTGAAGCCGCTAGAACAATGCTGATTTACTCAAAGGTTCCAATGTTTCTCTGGGCTGAAGCAATTGCCACTGCATGCTACACACAAAATCGTTCCCTGATTCACACTGTTCATGGAAAAACTCCATATGAACTTGTCCACAACAGAAAACCTAATCTCTCTTTCCTTCGTGTGTTTGGTGCATTGTGTTATCCAACTAATGAGGGTCAAGACTTAGGCAAACTTAGGGCTAAAGCTGACATTGGAGTATTTGTAGGATATGCACCAAACAAAAAGGGATACCGAATCTACAACAAAAGAACCCGAAATATCATGGAAACAATTCACGTTACGTTTGATGAGCTGACCGGTCAAATGGCTCCTGGACACTCCAGTTCAGGACCCGCACTTCAAAACAGTCCCATTGGTTCATCCCTTGTTCCAAACTCCTCTCAAGAAACTCCATATGTACCTCCATCTGAAGATGATTTAAAGAAATTGTTTGATCCTATGTTTGATGAACTTTATGATCCAAGTACTAATGAGGTGTTGATCCCTACAACAGAGGCTGCTCATATTCCTGTGAATGAAGTCAATCCCTCAGTCTCAATATCTTTAAGTCAAGAAGCGCCTACTGCTGATCCTTTCGTCTCATCAACAAATCATCATTCTTCAAATGTACATCATGGAACTGTTTCTGGCATCAATGATGAAGTTAATCCCTTTGCTACTCCTGAAGATGCTCCATTTGAAAACATATTTGCTCCTGAATCATCATCAGAACCATCTTCTTCAGGAGACATCGACTCTGCTACCTCAGTCCCTCAACAACTGCCACATGAACACCTTAGAAAATGGACTCACGATCATCCACTAGACAACATCATTGGAAATCCCTCTCGTCCTGTATCAACACGGAAACAACTTGCAACCGATGCCTTATGGTGCTTCTTCAACTCCGTACTATCTAAGATCGAACCAAAAGATGTTAAAACCGCCATGAATGAAGATAGCTGGTTCAATGCCATGCAAGATGAAATTCATGAGTTTGATCGACTTGATGTATGGGAGTTAGTACCTGCTCCAGACTGTGCTATGATTATTGCTCTTAAATGGATCTTCAAAGTGAAACTTGATGAGCATGGTGATGTGTTGAAGAACAAGGCTCGATTAGTTGCTAAAGGATACCGTCAAGAGGAGGGTATTGACTTTGAAGAATCTTTTGCTCCAGTTGCTCGAATCGAGGCAATCAGAATCTTTCTGGCTAATGCTGCTAGTAAGAACATGGTAGTCTATCAGATGGATGTGAAGACGGCATTTCTGAACGGAGATCTTAAAGAAGTCGTCTACGTCAGCCAACCTGAAGGATTTGTGAATCAAGAGCATCCTACTCACGTTTATCGTTTGAAGAAGGCCCTTTACGGTTTAAAGCAAGCTCCAAGGGCATGGTATGATACACTGTCAAAGTTTCTTCTATCAACTGGATTTAGCAAAGGAGCAGTTGATCCAACATTGTTCACCAGGAAGTCAGGCAAACATTTAATTCATGTTCAAATTTATGTTGATGATATTATTTTTGCCTCTCTACAGACCCAATGGAATGTGATCGTTTTTCAAATGAAATGAGTTCAAAATTTCAAATGTCAATGATGGGACAAATGTCATTTTTCTTGGGATTACAAATTTCGCAAAGTCCCGGAGGCATTTTCATAAATCAATCTAAATATGCAACTGAGATCTTAAAGAAATTTGGATTTGATTCAAGTGACCCTGTTGACACTCCCATGATTGATCGAACCAAACTAGATGAGGACCACTCAGGGATCATGATTGACCAAACAAAATATCGTAGTATGATTGGATCCCTGATGTACCTTACAGCTAGTAGACCAGACATCTTGTTCGCTGTTTGCATGTGTGCTAGATACCAGGCTAAGCCTACTAAAAAGCACCTTGAAGCAGTTAAACGGGTCTTTCGGTATCTCCAAGGAACCATCAATATGGGTCTTTTGTACCCGAAGGACACCGGCATGTCACTAACAGCCTATGCAGATGCTGATCATGCAGGGTGTCAAGATACTCGTCGAAGTACATCTGGAGGTGCTCAGTTTTTGGGTGATAAGCTTGTGAGCTGGTCTTCAAAGAAGCAAATGAGTACTTCTATTTCCTCTACAGAGGCTGAATACATAGCCATGTCATCCTGTTGTGCTCAAATCTTATGGATGAGATCACAATTATCTGACTATGGCTTTGAATTCAACAAAATCCCTCTGTACTGTGATAATAAAAGTGCTATTGCTCTCTCGTGCAACAATGTTCAACACTCAAGAGCAAAGCATATCGACATTCGATATCATTTCATCAGGGAACAAGTGGAAAAAGGTGTGGTGGAACTCTATTTTGTGAGGTCTGAATATCAGTTAGCAGACATCTTCACCAAAGCTCTTCCAAGAGAACGTTTTGAATTTATTCTTCCACGTCTTGGCTTGAAAAGCCTTCAACCAGAAACACTCAAACGTCTTCAGGAGGAAGACGAGGAGTAAAGGTCTATCTTCATCTATCTCTTGTATATATCTATTCGAAAAATCAAAATACAAAATTATAAAACCCTCAAAAATCAAATAGAAAAATATAAAACTTTCAAAATCCATAAAAATTTGAAAAACTCGAAAAACCCTCAAAAAAATATTGTCATTTTATCATGTTTTTCTCGGTTCGACAATATCTACGGTCTTTGAGTTGTCATTCAAAGAATGACACGGGACTTTAGATGTTGTTCGAATGTTAAAAAAAAAAAAAAAAAAAAAAAATCAAAAAATTATTTTTGGGAGAAAGAGAAACAATGGTTTATTGTCATTTCAGGCAGTAACCCGCTTTTCAAAGTAAGAACAGAGTCATGCTTTACCATGTTTTCAAATTCCATGCTCTGATTCTATTAACATTTATCTGCTGAAAACTAACTGCTTTGAAAAATAACTCGGTCTCTATTTTTGATAATCATCAGGACTTATTTGTCAAAATATCAATCTCTCAATCAACAACCTATGTCATTGATTGAGGGGGGGAATGATTTCAATTAAATTAAAAAGTTATTTGGCATTCAATAGTTTTCAAAAGATATTCATGCATGTTTTATCAATGGAGTTTAAAGTCTTATAATCCGATCCTTATCAGTTAAAACGCTTTCATAATCAAGTCACAATTCTCCTTAAAAGCTTTCAAAATCAATTTAAATCTATAAGAGATCACAAATCTCAAATGATTTGATAATTGTGATCGGGGGAGAATGTGTGATTTAAATTGGATTTAAACTGATAATTCGGTAAATGGTTTTATAAGGATGTACATGCTGTCCTTCCCACATGTGACAAACGATTTCAAATTTTCAATGCACATGTTGAGGGGGAGCATCTATCTTAAACCTATGACTTGAAACGTGATCATTTATCTCAATGTGCAGGTTCCCTCTAGTATGTGCAAAACTCCTTTCAAACCTTGAAGCACATATTGAGGGGGAGCAAAATCATGAAAATCTCATCCTTCCCCAAAATGCTTTATCTACTTGATTCGATTTGGGAAGTGATGTTGATATCTTTTAGAAAATGGTATTCAAAGAAGTTAATTCTTCCTCTTGCCTCCGTGTGCAAAACGATTTCAAACAATTCATGCACATGTTGAGGGGGAGCACTTATTCTAAAAAAATCAAAAACAATTCAGGTACAAAATGTTTTGATAATATATCACAAGTATCTGGATTGATTTTCAAATGGTTTTCAATTGATTCCAATGGCAGATGAATAATACCAAATAGACCGACCAACTTTACTTTATGTACGGTGATATAAGGATGATAAGGTTAGGTATTGGTTCCCATGATCCGCCAGAACCGGAGGGATCTACCCAGGGACAATCCACTAGTTAGTGTAGAAGTCCTTAGGTATGATGATAAAAGGAGAAAAGTGAGATATGGGAAGAGTGCGGACTGAGATAGAGCAAGTACTGGAACAAACCCAACAAGGTTCTTGCTATGAAGTCTCGGTAAGCACTGAAGGGGTTGAAGAATTAAAAAGAATTGAATGAGAAAAGGGTGAAAACAAATAGCCCTCCATTTATTCAACCTTAGGGCAGAAACCGGGTTCAATTCATATGCTACTGATGGTAACATCGGTATTGAAGACAAGACGTCATGGACCCAGTGACGCACTGCACTTCAACTTTCCAAACCACTCAAGTTCCTCTTAAAAGGACTTGTTTCATTCTCACGGGGAACCGACATTATCTATTGACTTTCTCTTAGAGATTGTTGATATTGAAGAAGGAGACCCTCTCCCTAGTCTCTGGTACAGGATCCAAATATGCACAAAATTGAGTCTAGAGCCACGAGATCATCAATAAATCTCATTAGGACACTTTCAATGAAGACCCTCTGTCTCACACAATGTGAAAAGAGAGATTATATCTTGAGTCCTACGCATTATCCTTGTGGTATTGCCAGAACATCTGAGTGATGTGTTTACATATTCACAATGAAGATGGAAAACCTTCTTGAGCCATCATCAAACAAGCTCCTGGTAGGTGGCATGTGAGATCTATCAAATAGATCAACCATGTGACAACTGAACAGAAACAATGGGGAGATTCAATCTTTTGAATCAATCCTGGTTCAGGTTATGGATTGACGGATACCTTTGAAAAACCGGTCTTTGTGCTTAATAACTCTTTTCTTTAGCACATCGACCGTGTACTAATTTTTCAAACCAAAAGGTGTTTTTTATGATTGATAATTGATTTTCAATAAAACCTTCGTTGTATTGCAAAAACAATTTCTATTGAGCAATACACGATTATTTTTCCAATCTCTTTTCATCAATCAGTGGACTTAAATTCGCTGGTTCACTCACTCCATGTTGTTTTCTTTGAGAGGTTCCGGTTTGAGAACAGCTAGAGCAGCTGTGAAACCCTGTCAAGGAAATTCTTCGAAATTATACCTGATCACAGGCAGTACTTGTACTGATCAACGGGGAACCGTGGGCCGTGTACCTCAATTCAACGAAAGTGATCAAAGACACTTTCGTGCGATTTATTGCTAACTGTTGTATGCAGGTACACCCGACGTTTGCAGCAGATCAGAATGAAGCGGTCAATCCATAGCCGCATGCTCACTTAACACATTCATCTCAAAAGAAATCATGATTAGTGCATCAATGACTCTGATATTTTCACTCCATGCTTCTGCTACGATGCTGCCAATATCATGAATCAACTAAAGCTTCCGCTACTCTGATGAGAAGATATCATGATCCAGAATGTGAGCATGTCGGTCCTAAAGTCACAACATCACATAATACCAACACCACAAAGGATGTCTCAGAGATTTTTTTGATAGCTGATGATCTCAAAAGTTGGCTCAAAAGTATTATCACGTGGATCAGTAAAAGACCTCCACTTGGATTAACCAAACATGCAATGAGAAGAATCAATTACTACGAGCTTCGGAGCAAAGCACTACATCAAGAATGCAAGAACAATTTTTTTGTAATATCTGTTTGTATTCTATGTAATTTTAGTACATGATTGAGGTGACCTCCCTTAGGGGGAGATTGTTAGGAATTAGAAATTCCAGGTATTAAAGAGTCGGTCACCTCAAGTATATGTAATCGTTTGAAAGCTCGTAGTCATAGTTATTTTAAGTTAAGTAGTAGTTAGTTAAGTAACACCGTGGAGGACGGACGGGTCTTTACCCACTGTATGCCTGATCCACAGCCCGTTGTGTGGCGTTTTATGTAAGACTATAAATACTCTCTACCTCCCAAGGTAGAGAGTTGGAGCTCATAATAAGAATTTTCTTTCTCTCACTAAAGTTCCCTAAACCTCTAACTTTCTCTCTCTAGAATTCCACTTATACGCCACTTTGTGGTTATGGTTTGATGTGTATGTGAAAACTAATATCCTACAATTCCTTATATATTTTTTGAAGTAATCGTGTGTCGTTAATGTCCTGACTGTAAGTCGTGATATCTTGGTATCATTAAATTCTGAGTCCGGCTTACATAGAGTCAATACAAACTACAATGGGCTGAGCCCACAGTACTCCAACTTGTTCTCCAAACATGTTCTCCAAAAACATAACCTAACTAAAATCGACTTATCTTTCGCCGTTGTCTACTCAACTTTAGTATTGGTCGATATTTATTGACTATTCCTTATAATGTATTGTGATGCACATTATGCTTTGGTGTGAGTTGTGTTTGGCGTGAGTACATTTCGAGTCTTTGTATTCTTACCACCACACGAAACATTAATAATAAACTTTTTAAGATGTGATATTAGACTTTTAAACAAACATTGATACAATTATTCCACGAAAACTAAGACACGCTGTCTTCTGAAAACTCATTTACTTTACCGTTGTGCCCGTACACTTTGATATCATTGTGCCTTGGTTGATGATACCGTTGTGCTTACTACTCGATGCCAGTCGTGTTACTCTTAATTCTTGCATTTCTACATACTAAGGTGAGTTCGTAGCCCCACTTTTACTCGTTGAATTGTTTTATAAACTCTTTGGAGGAGATACATGCTCAACTACTTGCTTACATTTTCACAAGTACTCTATACTTTTACATATTACTGTGAGTCATAGCCCCTCTTTTCCTTATTTTGAACGTTTTGGGGGAGATACATGCTCAAATATTGCTTGATATTTTTACATTTATTTTAAACTCTTACGAATTACTGTGAGTTCGTAGCCCCATTTTCTATCATTTATCAGTTTTGTAAACTCTTTTGGGGGAGATACATGCTCAACTACTTTCTTTTACTATCACAAGTACACTAAAGCTTTTAAATACTACTATGAGTTCATAATCACACTTTATACGTTTTGCTACAAACCTGAACACTAGTACTATCTGTATGCTATCCTAATTGTTATTGCTTAAGTTACTTACACCTGCCACTGAAAGTCCCTCATATCATGAACCATTAATCACTTGCGAGTGAACGCGAATATAGTGAATAGATCTATTGGCAGTTGACGCCCCATTTATGTTAGCCGGATAGGTAACCAAATGCACTTTATTTGAGAATACTAGGAGAATGGCAAGCTCCTACCAGAGGGCATTGTTGCTCACATCATTATTATGATGTTTGTAACTTACGTCATTATTATGACGCGTTCGTGTTAAGGTTTGCGTTCATGAGACTTAAGGCAATATATACTGTGTTGCAATGATACAAATGCTGCAACTACAGAATTTATGGGTACAACAACATGACCCAACCTTGAAACGTGTGTTCAACTGATTATTAAACAAACGAATTATGGGTGAATAACAATGTAGCCCACTACTTATTTTATCGATATTTGTATTTATTACGGTTATCACTCAAACTCGAAACTACTGAACTCAACTGTTTTATCTATAAACTCTATGAACTCACCAACCTTTGTGTTGACACTTTTTAGCATGTTTATCTCAGGTTCGTAATTTATGAGGATGACATGGAAGGGCACGGATACTCAAGAAGGCTATATTATCATTCGAAAACTTATTTAATAAACTGTAAAACCATTGGGACCTCATTTTGTAAACTCTGATATTTGTATAAATCGAATGATAAATCTTTTAAAACGACTCAATTAGGGTTCGTTTTCTATTGATATAACTGTTGTGCCATGAAGTAACACCCAGCTTGAATTCCGCTGCGTATCACGAAATTGGGGGTGTTACAATATGTACCATGAACTTGTTTACATATAAATTACATGAAGATTTGTGTGTTTTATTAGTTTGTACAATATGTATAATAACAAGTATTTTTCATATTAAGGATGTTTTAAAAATAACATTTATTAAATATTTATTGTTATGGACGTTTTTTTTTCTTATATTAAATTACTTTGTATTTTTTTATTATTTTTATAAAAACATGTCTAAAAAAGTGCTTTAAAGAGTTGCAACAAATGCTATTATAGATGTACTTATTAAAATTTACCATTATTAGCAAGTGTTGAATCTTAATTTTTTAAGCATTCCTTTTTAAGAATGCCCCAAATGCTTTATAATATAGTATAGATATGTGTAAATGTGTATAATCATATAATTAGGACCTTACACCAAATCGTCCGATTTTTATAAAACAAAGTTTTTAGTTTTTACGGTAAGTTTTATTAAAAAAAATCCAAAAGGCGTATATATTGATTCTCGAGGCAATCTTGCGATTTAATAATATTTTTTGAACATTGTATTTTAGTATGCATTTTTAAACTCTATTGATTTAACAATATCGTTTTCGGACGACTTTTATGGGTTAGCCGAACCGGCGGTGATTCCGGTTCCCGGTTGAACCCGTTGGCACGGTCCGTTTTTTAAAACCATATGTACCATGAACTTGTTTACATATAAATTGCATGAAGATTTGTGTGTTTTATTTGTTTGTACAATATGTTTAATAACAAGTATTTTTCATATTAGGGGTGTTTTAAAAATAAGATTTATTAGGTATTTATTGTTATGGACGTTTTTTTTTCTTATATTAAATTACTTTGTATTTTTTTATTATTTTTTATAAAAACTTGTCTAAAAAAGGTGCTTTAAAGTGTTGAAACAAATGATATTATAGATGTACTTATTAAAATTTGCTATTATTAACAAGTGTTGAATCTTAATTTTTTAAGCCTTCCTTTTTAGGAATGTCCCAAATGCTTTATAATGTAGTATAGATATGTGTAAATGCGCATAATCATATAATTATAACTTTACACCTTTGCATCCTTTAGTTTGAAAAAATCGTCCGATTTTTATAAAACCAAGTTTTTAGTTTTTACGGTAAGGTTTATGTTGTTCCCCGTTCACTATCGTTTAAAACAGTTTAAGTTTATAAAACAAGTTAATAGTGAACTATGACTGAAATTAACATAAGGAAAACACACTAAGTAATTTTCAACATCATATTCTTATTAGAAATAAATCAACAAAGAATACGTTACCCAAGTACTTGCGGAATAGTACTTGGGATTGAAATGACAAAGTTGGGTGATTCCTCTCTAAGCTCAGGCTAAGTCTGAGCACAACTCTTAGAGCTCACTGAGCTATCTCAGGAACTAAGTTGTATTTGGAGGAGTGAAAAGATGGCTTGCGTGTATGTGTGTTTTTACAATTCACAAGCTTAACCTTTTCACTCCATCTCTTATGCTATTTATACATGTATGATATTTGACTCTTTCCTAAGTGACAAACTGACATCATACAGAAGACAAAATACTGATGTATTTTGTCTCTGTTTACAAAGACTATTCTAGGTAAGAGACAAGACTACTTTCCTAAATTCAGTGATGACACTGAGCCTGATCTTTTGCCATTAAGGGAAAGTTGACTTTGGTTGATAAGGACTTCGTCTTATCTGATTCAACCTTTCCCGCCTTGTCCCGCTCTTTCTTCAGTCTTTACATCCTTCAGTCTTCTACTTCAGTTTGTCTTCAGTGTAAGAAGTTGGAGAGGAATCTTAGGGATTCAGTGAGTTATTGTCATCACTCACTGAATTCATCATCTTCTTCTGGACTCAGTCTTCACCCTTTAAGTTCCGCCTTACTGAGTGGAGAGACTTCTTCTTTGCCTCTTACTGAGTATCCTGAAGACGACTCACTGAGAGACTATGCACTCAGTGACCTGTTTATGTTAACGGGTTAAATACTTGGGCTATTTTCTATTCAAATCCTAGATAAAGGGGTTTGGGTATTTACTGAACCCAACAGTCTCCCCCTATTTGGATATACAAATAGCCTAAGTAGTTGATCAGTGTAAGTGAGCAAGAGGCTTCTTCTTACACTGAATGTACTAATGAATACAATAAGGAACACTGAGTAAATGAATAAAACATACATCGTTTATTGATCAGATTACATAGTTCCTATCACTAGTACAAAAGATAAACACAAAATGATGTCAATCCAGATGGATTCCCAATGCTTCAAGCTTGACCTTTTTGGTGATGAGTGTTTCTCTGTCAGGGTGGTCTCTTATCTTGGCATTCAGGTCTTGGCAGAACCTGATGTTTGCTGGGGTTTGAATTTGAGAGGCCACTGGTATGTAACTTAGCATTGCAGCCACACCAGCCTGATCAATATCACTCCATATTTGAAAAGCAGGGTTTCCATAGACATCAATGTGGAATAGCCCTCTTTCAGGCTTCTCAATCACTAGACAGTTCACAAATTTAACCCCTTCAGGCAGCTCCCTGTTACACTCCAGTCCAGGCACTTTAATCTCAGGTTGGAACTCAACTCTCTTCCTTTTGCCAGTGGATGATTGTGGTTGAGATCCTTGAGGTGCAGTTAAGGCGGCCTGAATTCCTAGTTGGGCTGGACAATCTCTCAGTCTTTCATATCTTTTACTGAGCATTTTCATCAGGTCCTTAACCACCGCATTCTTCTTCTTTTCAATGATTGGACCAAGCTCATCAAGTTCAGTGATCCCAAAGTCAGTGAATTTGAGGGGATCATGGACCTCGAAGTGTCTTTTATCAACCCCTCTATAGACGTTCATGGCCAGTGGTTTGGTATTGGGGATGATTCTGACATCTGTGATTTTTTCAGGAAGCCTTCGGCTTGTCATTGTCCAGTTGTACTCCTCAATCCTGCTTTGCCTGAGAGCTTCAGTTTTCTTCTTCTTTTCTTCCAGCTGCTTTTTCATTGCAGCCATCTGAGCCGCCTGAGCCTCCTTGAACTTTTGCCCTGCCTGACCCTTTTGAAGTTTGCTTGGATCTAATCCCATGTTCTCAGCTTCTTCGGCGACAACCTTTTCCAGTGCTTTTCTGTTCTTTTTCTCTTCCTCAGCTTGTTTCAACCTTTTTTCTTCTTTAGCAAGGTGTTTACTCAGCTGTTCTTGTGTGAGTAGGTATTCAGTGTCGCCGATTTTATAGGGAATCTTCTCAGGCTCAGAAGTTGCCATCTTGCCTTTTCCTTTGTTCTGGCCTGAGGAAGATGAAGTTGCTACCAGGGGTGGTGGTGTTGTTGTTATTGGAGTGATTACTGTCAGTGTTGTTGTTGTTGGTGGGATTGATGAGATCGGTGTTGCTAAGACTGGTGGGGATGATGAGATTTGAGCCACTGATACTGTTGGTGTTGGCTCCCCCTCAGTGTGAGAAGGAGTCTCTTCAGCATATTCTCCCCCTCAACTGTTGCCGGAGCCTCAGTGAGGGCAAGAGTTGGAGTAGGTGCTGAAGAGGGCTGAGCAGCTTGACCCTTGAAGGCCTGATAAATTTCTGAGATCATAGCCTTGATGTTTGAAGTGTCAGATTGAATACCACTGACTTTTGTTTCCAAATTAGCCTAAGAACCCTCCAAGGCTGTCATTCTGAGCCCAAGATTCCAGGCCAGAGATGAGGATGCCTGAGCCAAGGTAGCCACCTGCGTATTTAGAGAGTCCAATGTATTTTGAAGAGACTGGACTGAGGATGGAAGACCCTGAACATTTGCAGATTTGAGCATATTGAGCAGTTCAGTGAGGTTTGAGGATTGTTTCAAGTGCTCCTCAGTAGCCTCCAGCACTTTAGAGTTGAGTGCTGGGTCTTCTTTGACAAACTCCCTGATTTCATCTATCGTGGTACCTACACCCTTGAGATGCCTGAGGAATTTAGCCATGTTGTCATACATCAGATCCCTATGCTCATGAACATTTTCATCAAAACCATGTACTTCAGCCTTTAGATCAGCATAACTCGTAGCAGCCTCAGTGTGTTGCTCCCACAATGTGTCAGTGACACCAGAATATAACCTTCTTGAAGCTTTGGTGATCCACTGAACTAGTTGTCTTTCAGTGAGTGGGAGAACATTATCAAATCTTTCAAATTCATCAGTAGATGAAGAGGAGTCATTATTGTCAGGCTTGACTGGTGATTCAGTATGCTCCTTTGGATCAGGCTGAGGCTCTTGTTCAGTTTGAACCTCAGCGTCCATTTCTTCTCCAGCTGATAAGATTTCATCATCAGTCTCAGCAAGTTCATCTTCAGAGAATAATATCCCAGTGACATCAGCAACAGTTAACCAGGGGTTGGTGATGGGTTCCATATCAGCGGGTGGTATGTTTCCCTCTGAGTCTTTGTCCCCCGTTGACCCCTCGGACACTGGTGGGCATTTCCCAGTGTCTTCGCTGGAGTCAGGATTGGTTGTGGGTTCCATATCGGCGGGTTGTTCCTTTCCCTCCGAGTCTTTGTCCCCAGAGACCCCTGAGACACTGTGGGCGTTTCCCAGTGCCTTTAGCAGAGTCAGTGATAGTTGTATCCCTATCAGCGGGTTGTTTGATTCCCTCTGAGTCTTTGGGAGAGATCAGTGTGCCCTCAGACAAAGGCTTGGATTTGCTAATGTCATCACTGGGCGTTGTGGAAGGCGCTCCCCTACCAGCGGGTTGTTTGTTTCCCTCTGGATCTTGGGGAGTAGTAGGTGTGACCAAGGGCACTGACTGTGATGTATCAGTGTCCTTCGTTGTCACTGGGGTGGTTGTTGCCTGGTCAGTGGGTGTCTTTTTGGTCAAGGGCTTTTTGTGCCTCTTAGGCTGTGCTCCTGAAGCCTCAGGGCCCTGAGACTTTGGTTTAGTCTTAGTCCTAGTCTGAGACTTCCCCTTTTTCTTTTTAGAAGCAGGGTTTGGAGACACTGATCCACTTTGATTGTTTACAGCAATCATGTGGGCCGTCAATTCGATGGGAGTGACGAGGGATAGGTCCTTTTGAAAATTTGATGGGCTCAGGATGCCAGGTAAATTTCCAAATTTTTCATCCTGAGTATAATTTGAACCCAGTAACGATTGCAGAGCACAAGAGACAAACCTAGGATACGAAACGTACTTCGTCCTAGTTTTGCTTTGTAGCTTCGTTACGAGATCACTGTAAATGATCTCCCCTATGTCGACAGTGACCCCATTCATCAAGCAGTATGCCATCATCAACTGAATAGAGTTAACTTGTTCAGTGGATGAGTGGTTCCCGCCGAGGACCTGAATCACAAAAGTGAAGAGGATCCTCCAAGCCACGGGAAATGAGCTTTTAGTGACTGGGGTCTTGTCCAAAAAAGTTGGATCTAAAACGATTTGTTTTAACCCATCCTTCACTATGGAGGGTTCAGGATGGGCGACATAAGTGCCTTTGTTATAATCTAACCCTGTTGTAGTGTAAAACGTTTTGTAATCCAGGGTGTATTGTTTCCCCCCATTTAGACTGAACCTGATGAGATACTCCCTGAGAGGTCTAAGGTTATTCTCATCAGTGGAAGGTGTCGGGTCAAAGGCTCTAGCAGTAGCCCAAAACTCCCTGAGGTAGTTTGGGTACACTACTGAGGGACATTTTACAAAGGCCGTTTTAAGTGGGCAGTTGAATAAAATTTTTATAATGTCTTTATAGGTTGGGACATTTTCAGGATATTCAAAATTTCCTATGACATTATTTGTTTTGAATTCAACGTTAGTAAGATCCCCTACCCACTGAGAAGCAAACTGGAGAGATTGTGTTCTAGCCATTTCCATTAACAAAGATTTTAGGATTAAAAATTGTTTTGACTAGAACAATCAAAGTATTTAGATTTCTTCAAGTTTGTGATGAAAAACTTTTGTAAATGTTTACAAGAAGGGTTTTCCAAAAGAGGTTTTAAGAGTTTTTGAACACACACAAATGTTTTTGAATTTTTGAAATGATTTTGACAGAGTTTTGTTGCAGAAAAGATTTGTGTGTGTTTGTTTGTGTTGGAAGAGGGTATTTATAGAGTGATAAGAGGGGTGTTTTTTGCATAAATGGGAATATTAAGAGTCGGTTTTTGAAAGACGTTTGAATTTCCACATTTAATGCTACCACTCCATTACCCGCAGTAAAATCCCGTTTTTCAAGGGAACAGTTGCAGTGCATAGTTAAAGTGCACTTTTGCTGAGATAAAATATCAATTTGATATTTTTGTGAGAGGCATTAAATGCCAAGTGGGATGACAGTAAGACAAAGAGACATATATTCCTTATTAAATTGGCAAAGTTACCAACCTAGGACATTTAAGTAACTGATGTTTAGATCATTTAGTTACTCATTCAATGCTCTTTGTCAAGTGTCAGGGACCCTGAATGAGTCTTACTTATTCAGTGAGAGGTTGGTTTTGGATATTCAGGGAGGATGAACCATTTCAGAGAACTTACTGAGATTGGTTTTCAGATACTTGACTTTCAATGTCAAGCATTCCCAATTCAGCTTTCAGTCTTCTGAAGGTAGGTTCATCCAAGGGTTTGGTGAAGATATCAGCTAGTTGATATTCAGTAGGGATGAAATGAAGTTCTATGTCTCCTTTCATTATGTGATCCCTGATGAAGTGATATCTGATATCAATGTGTTTGGTTCTTTGGTGGAGGACAGGGTTGTTTGAGATTGCAATTGCACTAGTGTTATCACAAAAGATGGGCACCATTTTGTAATGGATGTCATAGTCACTGAGTTGACTTTTCATCCATAATACATTGGCACAACATCCTGCTGCAGCTACATATTCAGCTTCAGCTGAGGACATAGCCACTGATTGTTGCTTCTTTGCACTCCAACACACCAGTTTTCCTCTAAGAAATTGACAGGACCCTGAGGTACTTTTTCTGTCCATGTTGCAGCCAGCATAATCAGAATCAGAGTAACCCTTGAGATCAAACCCTGAGCATATTGGATAATAGAGTCCAAGGTTTGGGGTTCCTTTCAGGTACATGAGTATTCTTTTGGCTGCAGTGAGGTGGGATTCTTTGGGATTGGATTGATATCTTGCTATTAGACAGACTGAAAATTGTATGTCTGGTCTAGTAGCGGTTAGATACATCAGTGAGCCAACAATCCCTCTGAAATGAGTTTGATTGACTGATTTGCCAGTGAGATCAGGTCCAAGGTTGTTAGGTGGGACCATTAGTGTCTTCACTGAGGCATAGTCAAATATCTCATATTTCTTCAAGAGATTTCTGGTGTATTTCTCTTGACTGATGGATATTCCTTTATCAGTTTGCCTGATTT